>CANJKZ010000270.1:0-360000 GCA_947471745.1 Closterium sp. Naga37s-1 | reverse complement strand
CAGTATTTAAGTTGTAAATTACCTCTTTTCATCAGTGTGATGTTTGTGTTAGAATACTAAGGAACTTAGGAACCATGGCAGCTAGGGTTTTGGGTAGGAGGAGTGTCGAGAGAATTGTAGCAAGAGAGGGGTTTCACTATTGAGCAAAGGGTACAAATAGAGAACAAACAAGCAAGGAAAGGTGCACCACCAACAGTTTGTAACAATAACTGCAGTAACTAGACTACAGCTATAACTACATGCACTTATACAGAAATATATATAAAATATAATTTGACAGTGTGCGGCTTGAAATTGAGGTCTATTAAATGGATGGTTTTTCTAAGCAAGGGAAATGACAAGTAAATGTAGAAACGAAATCATAACGCAAGTTAACTACTAGTAGAAAAACCCCACAGAATAGCTAATTTCTGAGATGACGTTTCAGCTTGAATAAACACGCGCCCAGAGGTAAACAATGGCGGTGACGAATCAACAGAGAAGGTGGGGAGAAGTAATAGAAAGAGCAACAGACAGGAGAGGAAGAAGAAAGAGGGAGGAAGGAAGAAGGGAGGAGAAGCGCTAGGTTTAAGAGACGTTTCAAAAGGAGAAGCGCCAGGCGTTTTTTTTAGCGCGTCCATACGAATGTATTGAGGGGTGGAGCAGTTTTGTTCTCAACTCGATATCAATTTTGACACGATGTGAGCCAGAAAGGCATGAGAGAGGGAGAGGCGAGCAGGATGAGCAGACCGCTGAAGCTGGAAGGTGGGAAAGGTGTACGAACCTGCTGGAGAGGCGAGCAGGACGAGCAAAACGCAGCAGAACGCAACAAGCAGCGGCAAGAAGGAGTTGGGTTCCTCCTGTGTTTTTAGTCGACTTAATGGTATAACATATGAGGGTGGGACAGCTGCATAAACTTGCTATGCTGGTTTTGAGGCGCCTCAAAACTAGATTCCTCCTGTGTTTTGCGTCAACGAGCTTGTATAACATATGAGGGTGGGACAGCTGCACGAACCTGCTCTGCTGGAGAGGCGAGCATAACGCAAGCATCGACAAGGAGGAGTCAGATTCTGCCTTGTTTTAAGTCGACATTAAAAAAAAGCGTAAGGGTGGGAGCATGAACCTGTTGGAGAGGCGAGCAGGACACAGCAAGCCGCGGCAAGCACATATGAGCGTAGGAGAGTTGCACGAAGCTGCTGGAGAGCTGAGCAGGACGAGCATAACGCAGAAAGCCGCAGCGAGGAGTTGACGTGTTTTGAGTCAGATTGAAACACGTGAGGAGTCCAAATCTGGCGCGATCCGAGTCTAACTAAAACGCATAAGGGCGGGAGAGATGCACAAACCTATGAGGGGGCCGAGAAGGACGCAAGCAGTGACGAGGAGGAGTCAGAGTCTGCCTTGTCTTCAGTCGATATTAAGAAACGCGAAGGAGAGTTGCACGAACCTGTTGGAGAGCCGAGCAGGACGAGCAGAGTGCAGCAAGCAAAGGCAAGAAGCATTTCAATTCCGCCGACAAGGCGCGACGAGGCATCAAGGTGTAATGAGGAGAGGAAATCATGGAAGAGGGCAAGATTCTGAGTTTAAGCGAGGTGCTCCCCATCATGCTGAGCGATCTTGAATCGAGCCCGAGGGAGGAGACAGATGTCACGAGCGTGAGCTGCTCGGGGAGTAAGCTTGCGAAATTTCAAAGGCTTCAAGGGAGGGTGGATGCACGCGAGGAGTATCGCATAGTGGAGAGTCGGTTGCGTGCCACATACGGCACCAGTGGCGCATGCATGCATAATATGGTGATTCTGTTATCATGTTATGCATGCATGCGAGGAGCTCGGAGCTCGGCGTTTTCTTAGTACTTCTGCTGTACAAAGCCTGAGTCAACGGCAACAGAAGCTTGTACTACTGCTGCAGCCTTGGTTGGTGCTACTGACGTGCTGACTCCGCAATCGGATTGTCCCTTTCGCGTTGCGATGCTACCCAAGGAAACGTGGGGAAGACGGAAAGAAGGTTGCCAAAGATTGCTGTCCGGTAATGGTGCTACCAAAGAACCTTCACCCGCTCTGCTGGAAGCTTTTGAGGCGCCTCAAAAGTCACCCGCTCTGCTGGAAGCTGGTGGCTCAAAGCTTCTATTGATAGCTCCGGTCGGGCTAGCAGCGCGGTCGTCGCAATTCACGTCCGTAATTCGCGCGTCACCAGCTCGAATTACTAGCTCGCATCGTAGCGTGCAGCAGCGGCTGCGGAGCTGTACAAAGTGAACGTCTGAGGCATGTCGTTGAATGTCGGACCCTCGGATCAACGATTCCAACCGTCAGGATTCACCGACATCCCTCGACGTCGAATTTTTGCAGTACTTTGTACACGCCATTACTGCCGCGAGAACAGGCACCTGTACTTTCATAACCAATACACGTGCTTTTACGAAACCTACTCTCGAGAATATCATCACGCCAAGCACCATAAGTACACCCTCTTTCTCGCTTCACTGACCCACGCGTAATTGGCTGGCAGATTGTGTCTTTTTCAACCAACCAAAATTGAACCGCGCTAAACCAGTGATGTTTCACTCCGGATGTCAGTGTAGCGTACGTCAGTTTAGCGAGAAAGAGGGTGTAGCTGTACACTTGGCAGCATGGCTGTCCTCGACACCTGTACATCGAGCAAGTGACACTAGGCGACGCCTTCTTTCGCCAATCCATTCCCATCTTGACTGGTTTCGTCTAGCATTTTCCGCGAAGCGTTTACAGCATGTCGCCATGGCGTGACGCGTGCAGCAGCGAGTATGCTATGCATACGCTCGTATACACGCACACACACACGTACTACCGGTTTCTGTAAGGCAGTTGCTTAACTCACAGGGCAAGAAGTTCAGTTTAGTATGACTACTTTCTCTATCCTGGAATAAAAGAATCAGCCATGTCTGTTTTTGAGCAATGGAGATGACTGGAGAGGGGGAGGTGCGTGACAGACCAGGTCGACAAAGCCGCGACACAGACAAGGGAAGCAGGGAGCGAGGTCACATTCCGCGTAGTCATTTCTTTTCCAACTGCTATTGGCAGCCTTTTGCAAAGATCGAACAAATGGCAGTGTGTGTAGTCATGTCAGAAACTAACGAGCAAGAATGATTGCATTGACATCAAACTGTGTACAAGTATAACCCTAATTAGGTTGTACTCCATATAGGCTACCCCACTACAGCCTACACAACATAAGAGGCATTTTAGTTTGACACACCCCCATAGGCAACATGGGAGAGAACAAGGGGTCACAAGACCAGTCAAGAAAAGCAAAGCAAGCTCAGGGTGGATCACAGAGTCACCATACACTCTGAGCACAAGGTCGGTCCACATGCAGAGTTATATAAAAGACAGCAAACAGTACAGTGATCACTACCTAGCAAGAGTAAGCATGCAGGTATATCTATAGGTCACACTACAAGTAAAGTCAAGCAGTGAGCAAGTGAAGCAAAACAGGCACAAGGCCCAACATAGTACAAAAGCGCTGATGATCACAAGGCTGAAGTGCCTTGGTGAATATATCAGCAGTGTTGGCCCGAGTGGCCACGTAAGCAAGACGAAGCTGACCACGCTGCTGCAACTCTCGAGCAAGGAAGTAACGCAGAGCGATGTGCTTCGTTCTGTGTTCCAGTCTGTGCTCCTGACACAAGGCAATTGCAGCCTTGTTGTCTACGTACAAAACTGGAGGAGAACGAGGCTGCTCTCCCAAGTCGGTCAGCACGTAGGTGAGCCAGCGTAACTCCTGTGCAGCCATGGCTGTGGCATAGATCTCAGCCTCACAACTGGAGCTGAGAACATATGACGAGCGGGTAGACCGCCAAGAAACAGAGCCCGAGCCAAGGCTGAACGAGTAACCTTGAGACGACCGCTGCGTAGTCAGGTCGTCAACCCACGAAGTGTCTGAGTGTCCAGTGAGGACGACTGGACCCCGCCCTCCAAGCACAAGCCCCATGCCCGATGTACTGCACAAGTAACGCAGTACCCTCTTCGCAGCATCCCAGTGCAACTTTCGGTGCCTACCAGGAGCCACGTAGCATGCTAGAAGGCCAAGAGGGTACGCAAGGTCAGGACGAGTGCAGGTCATCAGGTACATGAGGCAGCCCACTAGCTCTGGGTATGGACCACTCGGCTCTACGGACTCGTCCGAAGGTGGAGCTGAGAGCGAGTGACCGGTAGCCAGAGGAGTGGACTGTGGCGAGGACCAAGTGAAGCCGAAACACTGAAGGACCTGCTGCACCATGTGTGACTGAGTCAGTGTGATGGTGCGCCGTGCTCTGTCTCAGGTGATCTGCAGGCCAAGGTAGCTGCGCAGTTCACCCAGGTCTGTGCACGTGTGTCTCTTCTATAGCTTCGACTTCACAAGGGCGAGAGCCTCAGTGTCAGCAGAGGCAAAGACCAAGTCGTCGACGTATACGAGGATGTAGAACGGCGGCAATGAAGTGTCGGTGCACAGAAACAGCGACGGGTCAGCAGTGGAAGGTGCAAACCCAAGAGCCGCAAGTGTCGTCCTCAGTGTGTCGTGCCACTCACGAGGCGTCTAGCGGAGACCGTAGACTGGCCGTTGGAGGCTCCACTGGGTACCTGCAGGAAATGACCCAGTGAAGCCAGGTGGACGGTGCAGCCAGATCTCCTCGTGCAGGCTGCCCTGTAGGAAAGCTATGTTGAAATCAAGGGAGTGAAGCTCGTAGTCACGTTGAGTGGCAACGTGCAGCAGCACCCGAAGGGTGGTCATCTTCGGGGTAGGGGAGAAGGTCTGGAAGAAGTCAACTCCCTGTCGCTGACTGAAGCCTCGTGCAACGTAACAAGCCTTGAAGACAGGCGGAGAAACCGACGGGCGCTTCACCCTGAAAATCCACATGCCAGCGACTACGTTCACCCAATGAGGGGAAACCGCATCCACGTAGGTGCCTGTGGATTTCCAGGATGCCATCTCTGTGTCCATGGCTGTCCGCCATTGGGAGGAGTACTCACTCGCCTCAGCGTAAGAGCGCGGGGTCGGGATGTCTGGTGCTGGTACTTTCCCTCAGGGGCAAGCAGCATGGCCACGAGATGAGGTGCAGCGGCTGCAAGACACTCAAAGTCCTCCTGCCTGTCCTCTAGGACGTCCGTGCCAAGAGCACACTCACCCCCGACGGACGGAGGACAAACAGACTCATACTCAGCAACAAGTCTAGCGGCGTAGTCGAGACGACAAGCAGCAGCAAAGTCAACAAGCTCAGCGACTAAGGCAGACGCCGCAGCAGACTCAAACGAAGGGTCAGTGACAGCAGTGGCTAAGGACGCATAACAGTAGGACTGGCAGCACGAACCAGGTCAGACTCAGGATCCGGAACGTGCGGAAGAGAGGACGCAGAAGGAGACGGCAGAGGAACACGCTGTGGAACAGAGGAAGGACGAAGTGTCATAGTGTGCGTGCCAGGGACAGGAGGAGGACGCTCACGAGGAACACGAGGACTAGTGCGACCAGTGCGAACAGGCGAGGCAGGACGAGACGCAGGCTCACGGCGCTCAGTAAGACCTCCTGTCTGCTCAGTGTAAGGAGAGGGAGCAGGCAGTGGGGAGCCTGGCTGTAACGGGAGACCAGTAGAAGACGGGAGACTAAGAACGTGGCGAAGCACCGAGCCAGGCGGCGGCAGAGACGACGGTAACGGCGGAGCCAAGAACAGACGCGGCGGTGCAGCACCACCAGTACCAGCTCCTCCAGCACCAGCACCTCCAGTACTAATACCAGCAGCTCCAGGGTCTCCAGCAGCTCCAGAAACTCCAGCTCCAGCACCCCCAGCTCCCGGGTCACCAGCTCCAGCGCCTACAAGCCCAAAGCCTCCAACTCCACCAGAGTCCGCAGCACCACCAGCTCCGGCCGCTCCATTACCTCCAGCTCCTGCGCCTCCAGCCGCAGCACCTCCAGCCCCATCAGCGCCACTCCGAAGGCGGCAGTGCTGAGTGTACCACTCGCGTAGCTGCTACTGCGAAAGAGCACCTCCAGAACCTCCAGGACGAGCACCTCCAGGACTAGCAGTGCCAGCTCCACCAGCACCACCAATACCGACAGCACCACCAGCTCCAGCAGCTCCAGTACCTCCAGTATGAGCACCTCCGGGACCAGCAGCTCCAGCACCTCCAGCAGCAGCTGCAGCACCACCAGCTCTAGCAGCTCTAGTACCTCCAGTAAAAGTACCTCCAGGAATAGCAGCTCCAGCACCTCGAGCAGCAGTTGCACCACCACCAGCTCCAGTAGCTCCTGAAAATCCACTACCTCTAGCACCTCCAGCACTAGCAGCACCACCAGCTCCGGCAGCTCCAGCGCCACCAGCATGAGCACCCCCGGGACCAGCAGTGCCAGCACCACCAGTACCTCCAGCACTAGTAGCTCCAGGGCCTCCAGCTTCAGCAGCGCCACTCTGAAGGCTACAGCGCCGAGCGTACCACTCGCGCAACTGCTGTGGTAAGAGAGGCTCCCGCTGGCTAGACCGCTGAGGCGAGGCACCAGTGGGACCTCCAGGACTAGTAACTCCACCACCTCCAGTACCTCTTGTACCAGCAGTACCTCCAGCACCTTCAGGACCAGCAGCTCCAGGGCCTCCAGCTCCAGCAACGCCACTCCTAAGGCTACAGCGCCGAGCATACCACTCGCGCAATTGCTGTGGTGAGAGAGGCTCCCGTAGTGTAGATGCAGGACCCCAAGGCTCAGCACCCCCAGGCTCCGCACGCTCAGGCTCAGCACCCCCCAGGCTCCGCATGCTCAGACGCAGCACCCCCGGGCTCCGCAGTCGCAGGCTCAGCACCTCCAGGCTCCTCACGCTCAGGCTCCGCAACCGCGGGCTCAGCACCCCCAGGCTCCTTACGCACAGGCTCAGCACCCCCAGGCTCCGCACACTCAGGCTCAGCACCCGCAGGCTCAGCACCCCCAGCAGCACCAAAGTCACCAGTGACCTCGACAGGCTCAACCAAGGGGAGTGGGTCTACCTGAGACACACCTGAAGGAGCAGGACCCTGAGGGGGGAGGGGGTCTACCGGAGGGGGACCTGGAGCAAGGAAGAGCGGCGGGGGAGGGGGAGGGGCAGTGCGGTAGGGGAAGAGACGGTAAAAGGGAACCGATTCGTCAAATGTGACGTCCTGAGAGGACAGATCACGGCGCGAGGTGGGGTGGTAAAACTGCCAGCTAGGCGCGTCAGGGGGAAAGCCAAAGAAGACACAGGGAACGGCGCGGACGGACAGCTTGTCCGCGGAGGTATCGCGAACAAAGGCACAAGATCCCAGACCCGGAATATTGACGCATCGCCAACCTCTCCCGTCCAACGTAGTGTGGGCGGGGTCTCCGGCAAGGAGACACAGGGCCAGAGGTTGAGCTGATGCGCAGCGTACCGGACCGCAAATGGCCACAGAAAATGGGGGGCAGCCGCATGGATCATGGAGGTACGAGCGACCTCCATGACTAGGCCAATGCGGCGCTCAGCAACCCCATTCTGCTGCGGAGAGGCCGGAAGCGTGAACGACTGGGTGATGCCCTCCCCACGACAAAAGTCCCGCAAGAGGTCGGAGGAAAACTCACCACCTCTGTCAGAGTGCAGACGCAGGACAGGAAGGTCCGTGTCGAACCACTCGCGGAGCTGGAGACGGACAGCGCGGATCCAAGGGATCAAGACATCAGGACATCACCCTTGCTGCACAAGGGGAAGACCGTGGTGTAACGCAAGTAGTCGCTTGCGGCCCTGTCCCTGGACGCGGGCTGGGCCCCACACGTCCAAGTGGAGAGTCTGCAGTGGAGCAGTCGTCGGGGGAAACGAGGAGGAGTGAGGAGCGGCGCGCTGCCGCCCCTCGACACAGGGAAAGCAGGGAGGGGTAGGCGAGGGTGGGAGGGGAGGCAGAGACCTGGGAAGATCAGAGACAAGAAGGCGAGAGTGCATGCCACGGAGGCGTGGCAGAGAGGGGTGACCAAGGCGATGGTGCCAAAAGAGAGTCTGGTGCGACAGGGCGTGACACGAGCAGGAGGCTGCTAGCTGATCGGACGCGGACGCAGACGCAGATGCAGCTACCTGAGGAGGCGCAGTAGTCAGTGTGTATAGGCTCGACCCAGGCCGACGGGTGAACGTGGCCAGGTGACGGCCCGTCCGTGCACACGTGCAGATCGACACACGCTGTCCTCCAGGGGTAAAGGTATCAACCCAAGCATCCCGAAGGACGGCGTTACTCACCAAGCTCGTAGAGAACAGTGGAAGAACGTGCAAGAACCGGTTTCCCAGAGGGGTCAGCCAGAGAGACTACAACCGGTGCTGCGAGTGGTGTGACTATGGTGCTATCGCGAAAGAAGCAGCGGGAAGCACCTGAGTTAAGCGTGAAGGTGTGCAAGGCCTCAGTAGGCGCAGTAACAGAGAGAGCAGACTCACCAGCACCTAGAGCAGGCTCACCAGCACCTAAAGCAGTAGCCGCTATACCAGGGTCGGACGGCACACACAGGTAACAGTCACCCTGAGTACTAAGAGTCAAAGCATACATGGTAGTGAGGATAGTGTCATAGTCTAGAGCAAAGATATCCACCTTATTCCTAAGCAGCTCTAGCTAGCGGGGGAGCTCAGCCTCGTCACCAAACACTGCACGCCAGGCGTCGCTCAGACATGCGAAGCAGCGAGCCTGTGTGTGACCAAGAGTCCCGCAAGTCGGACCAGCCCGATCACCTGTGTGAATGACGTACGGGCAGCGGACAGTACTCCAAGTCCCCCCACTCTGAGCGTACCACTCACGAAGCTGCTGGGGCGTAAGGATCTCACACGGACGCCGCTGCAGCTGCATCTGGCCACCGCCAGAAACTCCGCACTGAACAGCTCCACCGCGACTGCTACTACGGCCGCCGCCACCACACCTACTTGCGTACCACTCACGAAGCTGCTGGGGCGTAAGGGCCTCACGCGGACGCCGCTGCAGCTGCATCTGGCCACCGCCAGAAACTCCCTACCGAACCACTCCACAGTGACTGGTACCACGGCCGCCACCACTCCCATTTCTGCCACCACCGCCGTCACCACTCCCACCGCTACTACGAAGTGAAGTCATAGCGGGCAAGCAAGGAGGCGTGCGACCAGTAGAGCAGTACAGAGGGAAGGCAGTAGCACAAGTAGCAGCAGTAGCAGTAAGGGCAGCAGAGCGGCTCGGTGAGGCTAGGCTGCAGCACCTCCAGCACTCCTAGCGGCACCTCCACCAGTAGCAGCAGTAGCATGAGTAGTAGGGCGGATTGGGTTGGGCAGGGCGGCTCGGGCTGGGCGGCGCGGCTCGGCCTTGGCCGCCCGGGCAGCAGAGCGCGACGCGCGGGCTGCAGCAGGGCGCGACGCGCGGGGCAGCAAGGCGCGACGCGCGGGCTGCAGCAGGGCGCGACGCGCGGGCTGCAGCAAAGCGCAACGTGCGGGGCTGCAGAGCGCGACGCGCGGGCTGCCGTAGGGCGCGACGTGCGGGGCAGCAGCGCGCGACGCGCGGGGCAGCAGAGTGCGACGCGCGGGCTGCCGTAGGGCGTGACGCGCAGGACAGCAGGGCGCGCCGTGCGGGCCGCAGTAGGGCGGGACGCGCAGGGCAGCGGAGCGCGACGCGCGGGCTGCTGTAGGGCGCAACGCGCAGGGCAGCAGGGCGCGACGTGCGGGCTGCAGTAGGGCGTGACGCACAGGGCAGCAGGGCAGGGCGTGCGCGGGGCAGCGCGACGCGGGGCAGGGCAGGGCGTGCACGGGGCAGCGCGACGCAAGGCAGGGCAGGGCGTGCGCGGGGCAGCGCGACGCAAGGCAGGGCAGGGCGTGTGCGGGGCAGCGCGACGCAAGGCAGGGCAGGGCAGGGTGCGCGCTGACGGCGCAGCGCAGGGCAGGGCGTGGGGTAACGCGGTAACTGCAGTCAGTCACTAGGTAATGATGGGCTCGAAAAAAAAAAAGGTCCTACGGACCTACTGCTCTGAAACCATGTCAGAAACTAACGAGCAGGAATGATTGCATTGACATCAAACTGTGTACAAGTATAACCCTAATTGGGTTGTACCCCATATAGACTACCCCACTACAGCCTACACAACATAAGAGGCATTATAGTTTGACAAGTCACACTCTCTTTGGTGGAAAGTGAAACTCGAGTTAAGTTTCAAAGGGTCAGAGAATAGATTCTTCTCATGTACAGTGCAGCTACTAGCAAAACATGGAACTTCAGAAGAAAACAAAACGAAGCATGGGCAAACTCTGCTGAACCGTAAGAGAAGAAAGAAAAAACAACTTGCAGTGCACTACCCTTGCACTAAAGCAACACCGCACTTGTGCTTCTACCCCTGTGCACGCCCTGTTGTCCTTTTCACACCAATTTCTCTCATAAACCTGGTGAATTCACTAATGCCCTTGAGGGAGATCCTTGGTGCACCAGCAACCCACTTGCCTGCTGCTCTGCACAACTCATCTTTGAGGCGCCTTAAAGAGCGGCACAACTCATCTTCAAAACCTTTATCCTAAGGATACGTCAAGCGCTCATCGGCGCCCTTTGTTAAACAGCTTCATGCACTTGTAACCTTCGCAGCTGCTGACGTAGGGAATGCACACCTCGTCATCCTCACACACTTTATTGAACCGGCACGGCTGGTTCACCCCGTTATTGTCACATATCCAGGGGCAAGGGCGGCGTTTGGGGATGCAGTCAGGAGGTGGGGGCGATGTTGCGGCAGGGGCGGGAGGGGGAGGAGGGAGAGAAGCGGGCGGAGAGGAAGGAGGGGTGGTAGAGGGAGGAGGAGGAGAGGGAGGGGGAGGAGAGGGAGGAGGAGGCGAGGGAGGAGGGGGAGAGGGGGGAGGGGGAGAAGGGGGAGGAGGGGAAGGAGGGGGAGGTGGGGGCGATGAAGTGGCAGGGGCAGGAGGGGGAGGTGGGGAGGCTACACCCGGAGGAGGAGGTGCTGCGGAAACACCCGGAGGAGGAGGTGCGGCGGAAACACCTGGCGGAGGAGGTGCGGCGGAAACACCTGGCGGAGGAGGTGCGGTGGAAACACCCGGAGGAGGAGGTGTGGAGGAAACACCCGGAGGAGGAGGTGGGGAGGAAACACCCGGAGGAGGCGGTGGGGAAGAAACACCCGGAGGAGGCGGTGGGGAGGAAACACCCGGAGGAGGCGGTGTGGAGGAAACACCCGGAGGAGGCGGTGGGGAGGAAACACCCGGAGGAGGAGGTGGGGAGGCAGTTTGAGCCACCACTGCTGCCACACCACGTGGAAAGGGTTTAGGTTGCAACGGGGGGAGGTGCAAGACAACAATTAGTGAGGACAACGATTATATATAATATACTTCATAAGAAACGGTGAGAATGTTACACCAGAACTAACCTGTTGGGAGGACGAGAACGAGCAGGAAGACGCCGTGAAGAACAAGAACTTCAGATATTCCTTTGCATCCTCTCGCCATCATTGCAGCCATTGCCTTTGGAAGAGTCACACTGTTGCGGTCGACGTCTCTTGCCCTCGCCGTGTTCGATGGGCGCTAGTAGCGCGTGGTGATTCTGATTCAACGCGTGTGGTGGTTCTCTGGCTATGGTGTTGGGACGCACTTGAGGCTCGAAACTCGAGATGCGATGAGACTTGAGACTCGAAAAATGAGGCAAAGTGCTGCTCCGGACGACAATTGCCACAGTCAATGATACCAACGAGGAGTGACGCACAATGAAACATCACCAAGCAACGACTCGCTTTTTTATCATCGCATCGCCACCACCCGACAATACCCGCCAGTGGCAACGCCTGGTGCGGAAAGAAGGCAGACTCGGAAATTCGGCAACGCGACGCGATTTGGAGAGGCCCGTCTCGTCAAGGGATTGACGGCCCTAAATTTAGAGGCGCCTCATAGTTTGATTAGGCGTGGGTCTCGTCAAGCAATTGACGGCCCGGCGCGTGCCGTCGCATAACATGACGCTCCGGCAGCAACAATGCCACAATCCGTTCGCGACGTTATTAAGCGAGGGTCTCGTCAAGGGATCGACGGCCCGGCGCGTACCGTCGCATAGCGCCATGCTCAGCAGCAACAATGCCAGCAGAATCCGTTCGCGACGTTCGCATACTCGTGAAAAACCAGACAGTTACTCTGACGAGTCTTCGCCAGGCCATCGCCTATTGGCTGAGCTGCCGTTCAGCCGCAAAAAGTCGCAGCAGCGGCTTATTCGGATAAGCCTTTTGGCTGAGCAAATTCGCTGCTGCTAGTTAAAGGCAGCAAGCACTGTTCCGCATAACGACGCAAGAAGCGACGGGGGGGGATCGGCAGCATGACTACCCTAGCTCCATGCTTGCGGGATCAGCAGCGGCGGGAGATCGGCAGAACCATTACCGCCATAGTAACAAATTTTGTACTGTAGACAAAGCCTGTGCAGTAACTGACTGTAACAGATAGCACCATCCCGTCGCATAAGCGAAATCAACCGTTATCACTCGGCCAATGACGAGAACCAAGGCTTCGAATCGAGAAACTGCCGAAGGGAAAGGGTTTAGTTACGGTCGAAGGGGATATAACGAGTAAACCAGAAGCCGTTTCACGCGTGCAACAGCCACATTGAAGGTGGTACGGGGACTCAGAAACCGACCATTCCTGCTGACCGACCATTCCTGCTGTTGCTGGACTATTACAGTACCGCGGTAAGCCTTCTGCTGAGATTCGCGCCTCGAGGTGCTAGCTAGCCTACGTATCTCCTCTCTCGGGTTCTGACTTGCTCGCATTTCTTGTAAGAAAGAAATGTTAGCCTCTTCTCAAGTTTCTGACTCGCCGTGATGCGAGCGAGTGTTGTCCAAAGTGGCGCGTCACCGTATTGCACTCCTGGACAACCGACATAATAACGAATAAAGCGTTCTTAACCGACGTTTGCCCTGATGAGGTGAAAGGTGGAGGCTGAATACAGGATGGTTCGAATATCCGCTCTCGTGGCAAACACTTCGCAGGCTTTGTTACACGAGCGACTTACTCGATTTTGTACTACAAAATCACTGTAAATCCTTAGACTTTTGAACACTTGGATGCTAAATAGCATTTGTTTTGGCCATGCCTCAGGGTACCATATGAGTTTTATATACCTAATAGAAGTAAATCAAATATTAATGTAACGGTAAGTATGATTGGAGGGGAATAGGGAGGGGGGAACAAGGGGGGAGGAGAGGGGGAGGGTGGATTTGGACCATGTAACAAGCGCATGTAGAAGTGCAAGAAACATACAGAAAGAACCAGATACTGGCTAATCTAATCTACTCTTCAGCGAGCACATCATCCTCTATGGCCGACAGAAAACACCTTGAAGCACTTGTACCCCTTACAGCTTCTCACAAACGGAATGCAAACATGGCCTTTGGGGCAGACCTTCCTCAACAGGCAGGGAGGATCACTCTCGTTATTGTCACACACCCACGGGCATATGCGCCGCTGCATGACGCAGCTAGAGGGCGCAGGAGGGGGTGGACCGGCAGGGCCGGGCGGAGGGGGAGGACTGGCTACTGGAGCAGTCACAGCTGTGCACGAAGGGGGAATGAAGGAAGATGGAATCACATGTTACTGTCGTAAACGCAGTGCGATGCGCGTATCAGTTGACGGATTTTACTGTTCGAGCTTGTGCACTCGAGTGTAAAGAAGCGTGTGTTTTAATGGGAGATGAGGGGGTGGGTGGGTGGGAGGAGAACGGGGAAGTACAGGACGAGGGGCAGATTGTATCAGGAAGCAGTTTATGCGGTGTTTAAAGCCGGCGGCCCAAATTGTTCATGCTTTTAAAAGTTGACCAGAGGGAGTTTTTTTGGTGTGGGCTTTGGCGAGAGTTTCCGATTTCGTCTAGGTTCGTTTTTTTCGCGAGACCCAGCCAACCCTCGGTTTTCCCCCTGGTGAGTGAATCTGTCTTCGAAAGTCCCAAATTGCAAGTGCGTGACTTTCAAAAGCTTGGACACTCAACTTCGTCAAGTTTTAAAAACTTGACCCTCGCGGCCCGCAATTTGGGACGCGGGCTTTAATAATAAAACTTAGAGATGCGACCACTCGATGTCCGTTTAGAGCGCAGACAACATCAACACGAGCAGCAAGCGAGCATGGGAAAAAAGAAACGAACCTGCTGGAAGGACGAGCACGACGAGCAGAACGCAAACAGCGAGGCGCATCTGGTTTCCAACAAGAGGCGCCGCCGAGCCACGAAGCGGCGCGCGGAGACGCGGCGAGAACGAATGAGTTAGTCCAAAAGGCGATGACAAGACCACAGCCAAAGCCATAGTAGAGCGTGTGCATGAACGTGAGCTTGAACGTGAGCCTGACACTCCGTGATGCTACCACGTCGCCGTCGTCGTTGCGAAGGAGTGTAAGGGGCCTTTAGAGTCGGACTTGGAAACGAGGCTCCGCGATATGCTGACGCGGCCACAAGGTGACTCGCCTAAAAAGGAGGAACTTCGGAGGCACGATAGTCTTAGCACGTATTGCTTGCCAGCAAAGACACTGCACACGTGCTTATCTCACGAGCGAGCAACGGCCATTCAACAGTGCTGCCGCCGCCGTTGTCGGCGCTAATACTAGTACCGAGCGGCAATACTGTGGAAAAGGTGAGGGAGGGGTTCTGGCGACACCTGTCACCATCGCTTTCGCGCCAACATGTTTGTCCAAAAAACACCGAAGGCGTGTCGCTTTCCTGCTGGGCGTATGATGCGAGCCGTATCGCTTGCTTCGCTCGTCTCATTCGCTTCGCTCTGGCTCGCTAGCTCGTGCATGTTGTAATACTGTACGAGGTAACGGCACGCGCTGCGGCTGCGGGGTCGTTAGCGAAGTGGCGTTACCGGCTGCGTGGCCTTATTACCTCGAAGTACGGAACCGCTCTTGGATGAAATTGCCATCACGCGAATAACCACAGTCAACCGTACAATGATACTGAGCAGCATGGCTGTTCACGACCCGCGTGCGTTCTACGTAGGACACTAGGGAGAGAAGGAAAAGTTGTTTCTTCAACAAACATTACTGATTTTTTGCGAAGTTCGCCGCATTAGTTGCCTCGCTCGCCTGGCATCTTCGTGCGAAGCCCTGGCACGGGTAAATCGAGGGCGGCGCGTGCAGCAGCGAGCTGCATACACCAACAACCACACATCACACTCTTGCGGTTCCTCTGACCTGACATACTCGCGGCCTGCGTAACTTACGTGGGTGTCCGTTACAGCTCACACCTCTTTCTCTCGGTCAATCGAGCTTCATGAGTCGATCTTGGTTGGGTAGACTCGCCGCTGATTGCTTTCCACTCTCATTTTTTCAGCTGTATGTCTTAAATGAAAGAAAAACGGAAAACGCAGCCTCAAGAACACCCCAGTAGAACAGCACATAAGGAACCCCAAAAGACACCCCAACGAGATACCCCCAACGAGACACCCCAACGAGACACCCCAACGAGACACCCCAACGAGACACCCCAACAATACGCCCCATCTAACCAAACCCCCCACCCCCCTCACCTAAACCCACCCTCTAAACCCGCATGTCCACCAAATAGGGCGCATCCGCCCACGGAGCATCCCATCCCATCTCCTCCTCAAAATCCTCCCGCTCCACCGAAACAGCCTCTGGGCCTCTCATCATCGACGCCGCGCGCAACAAGATCACACGCGCCTGAGCCCGCTGCAAAGCCACACCTATGGCCGCTTTAAGTGATCCAAGCAAGTAAGCCGAGAAACCTTTCCCCGTAGCTCTCGCCGCCCCTTTCGTCTTCGCTACCTCAATCTGCGCGTCGCCCTGTTTCTTAAGCCACCGCCCAAAACTCCCCCCCAGGCAACCCCATGTCTCAGCAATGAGAGGTGTAAACTGCACTCCCCTATGTCGCTGCAGAAGCAATTTGTAGTCCGCCGCCTTCCGCTTTTCCCTCTCTCTAGCGGCAAAACCCACCTTGCGACCAATCTGTCCATGGTGCTGCGCGGACAACGAGATAGGGTCCACCACACTAACCTCCAGCGCATGCTCCTCCCCCTCCCTCAGTCTCCGCACCGCCACATCCACCCTCTTCCCTGGCAGCAACGTGTCGTCTTCCATGGTCACGACCCCACCCGCCCCTTTAGCTATCTTCGCCACCACAAACTTAACCGCGTCGTGAACACGAGAAGGTGCGTACTGGTACTTGCAGCGAAGGGCATGATGCGGGTCAGAGGGATCAGCAAACTCAAACCCACACGCGCACTTGCCGGCGACTATCAGCTGCTGTATGGGGAGGCCTAGGCGCATGGACGCACAGATGCTCCACTCGGCTGCGGTGAAGGTAGCCTCTTCGTGCGAAGGGACGGCGGAGACCCACGCCCCTGCCCCCGGGCCCTGAAGGGATGTCAAACGGGCCATGGTGGCGTCGTCGTGGGCCATACCCCGAAGAGTCTGCAGACTCTCAACCGCTAGGCGACGGTGTTGTGTGGGGAAAAGCAGCACAGGGGGGTCAGCGGTGCATAAGGCTAGGGGTGGCATCTCCTGCCTGACCGACTGTGGCAGCAGCTCCACTGCTCTCGCAAACCAAGGATCCAGCAAGGTCGTAGCCTCGGGCGTGCGGAAAAACTCCTCAAACATCCGTTCCTCCCCTGCCACCCCCATCCGAGCCACATCGCTCACTGCCTGGCACCAACCACATGCGTACGACAGAGGGCTAAGGTCAGCTGCAGATCGAATGCCAAACCCTCCAAGTCTGGCTGGAAGGTGCAGCTGTAGACGGGCCATCTGCGACCTTGCCGAATCATGATCCCAGGTGCTATCTGGAAACAGCTGCTCAAAACAATCCTCAAGCTTCGTGTCCCAGTCGCGGAAATCCTCCACAACCTCAGGCCGTGGAGGCATCGTCCTTGTGAGGTAAATCGGGCGCGCTGACACTGCGATCGCCAGCAGATGGGACGCAATCTGTGGGTGGTCGAGCAAAGGAAGCCAAGGGACAGGTGCATGCAGCTGCATCAGCCGGCCTCGCAAGCTGGCCACCTCCCACTCCTCCTCCCCAATAGGAACCCCCACTACGGTGAGCCCCGTCCATGTTTGCTGCATGCCGGGCGGGACGGTCTCGTTCCTCTCCTCTCCCTCCTGGTCCACCCCTCGCTCCCAAAGCTTGCACTTATGCGGCTGCACCTCCAGACCAAGCCCGCCCAGTCGTTCCCGCAAGACCTCATAAGCTGCTAGCACCCGCTCCCTAGGCCCCAAGATGTACGTATCATCGGCGTAGCTGAGAAAGAGTAGGTCGGCGAATTCTTGTTTGGTGGGCTCCATAACCAGCTGCTGTGTGAACGCGAACAGAAACGGCCCCAATGGGTCCCCTTGCCTCGATCCTCGCTCTGAAGCCAAAGCTTCGACGAAGGGGCCCGCACGGAGGTAGAGGTCGCTAGGAGTGCCGTAGAAGACACGCAGGAATGGGATCAAACCCGCAAAAGGCGACTGTCGAAGTCCTTCAAACATTTCCCGCCGATGGAAGGAGTTGAAAGCATTCGCCACATCAATTTGAAGCGCGCACCATGACGGGTGAGTAGAGATGGCAGAACGAAAGGCATGTGCGAGGACTTCCACTCCCGACCTGGATCCGACTCCTAGCTGGTTACACGGCGCAAAGTGCGACATCATCTTCGGCCGAAGCACGATGCATAGGGCCCGAGATAGTATGCGGGGGAGCACCTCGCCTATAGCCACCGGGCGAACGTCACCATTCGGCTTCGACAGGCCCACAAGGTTGGACGCAGTGAGCCAGGGTCGCACGCGCTCCGCTACCTCTCCCTTGGTCCACTGGGTGAAGACTCCTAGCAGGTGAGGCAGGTATGCGGGCTCAGAGAGAAAAGTGTCGCGCAGGTGCTCCGTCACCCACCCCGACGGTCCTGGTGCCGACGCCCTAGCCGCAGAGTGGATCGCCTGACCAAGTACCTCCACTGAGAGCTGCGGGATAAGGGAAGGCTCAACTATCTCCTCCTGCAACCACTCCGGAATGGCGGTCTCGCTCGATGGGTGTTTCGCTTGCAGCGCGTCCACCATGTGCTGAGAGGGCTGAGCGATGCTACCGGCAGTAAGACACGCCAAACCCCGACTCCATTCTCCCACTTTGCACCTTGTGCGGCAGCGAGCCAGGCGCACCGCATCAGGATCATGCTCGGGGGGGTTGAAGGACAAAGGACGCGCCGCAGGTTGCATTACCGCCACCGCCAACTCAAACAGCTCCCGCCACTCCCCGACCCAAAACTTCTCCAACCGCTCCCTGATTGCCGCCCTATGCCCCTGGCCTTGCCCAGTTGGCATCCCCAAGATAAGACGAGGGAAGGCCAAAAAGACCAAGGACGCCGCCTCGTCTGCTGCCTTTAACTGTAGCCGCTTCAGGACACAAGACAGTGCATCAAGCACCCCCAATCTAGCGCGCTGTGGGATACGACGCATGATTCTCCCTGGCACCAATTCGATCCCAAAAAACGACTCCCAGTCCCATGTAGGAACTGCGGCCCATACCTCTTCACTGATATCACGTGGTGGCGGGGGTTCGCCGTCCGAGTCATCTGTGACGTCGCGGGTCAACCCAAGCGCCTGAGCACGACGCTGGCCGTCCGCTGCCCTGCAGGCCGACATATGGCGTGTGGCCTTTCCTCTCTCCGTGAACGTGCGATAACAGGTTTCGCACGGAATGCGGGGCGGGGGTGTCAATGTAGGGTCAGGGTGCTCCTCTCCACTCGAACACGCCGGCAAGACCCTCCTGCTAGACTCCGTCTCCATGCCCCCCTCTAACGGCCTTGCAAGCTCCATCCCTCCGCACTGCAGCTGTTGCTGCCCTCCGCTCTGCAACTGCTGCTGCCCTCCGCTCTGCAATTGCCACTGCCCTCCGCTCTGCAGCTCCTGCTGCCCTCCGCTCTGCAGCTGCTGCTGCCCTCCGCTCTGCAGCTGCTGCTGCCCTCCGCTCTGCAGCTGCTGCTGCCCTCCGCTCTGCAGCTCCCGCTGCCCTCCGCTCGGCAGCTGCTGCTGCCCTCCGCTCTGCAGCTGCTGCTGCCCTCCGCTCTGCAGCTGCTGCTGCCCTCCGCTCTGCAGCTCCTGCTGCCCTCCGCTCTGCAGCTGCTGCTGCCCTCCGCTCTGCAGCTCCTGCTGCCCTCCGCTCTGCAGCTGCTGCTGCCCTCCGCTCTGCAGCTCCCACTGCCCTCCGCTCGGCAGCTGCTGCTGCCCTCCGCTCTGCAGCTGCTGCTGCCCTCCGCTCTGCAGCTGCTGCTGCCCTCCGCTCTGCAGCTCCTGCTGCCCTTCGCTCTGCAGCTCCTGCTGCCCTCCGCTCTGCAGCTGCCGCTGCCCTCCACTCGGCAGCTGCCGCTGCCCTCCGCTCGGCAGCTCCTGCTGCCCTCTGCTCTGCAGCTGCTGCTGCCCTCCACTCGGCAGCTGCTGTTGCCCTCCGCTCTGCAGCTCCTGCTGCCCTCCGCTCTGCAGCTCCTGCTGCCCTCCGCTCTGCAGCTCCTGCTGCCCTCCGCTCTGCAGCTCCTGCTGCCCTCCGCTCTGCAGCTCCTGCTGCCCTCCGCTCTGCAGCTGCTGCTGCCCTCCGCTCGGCAGCTGCTGCTGCCCTCCGCTCGGCAGCTGCTGCTGCCCTCCGGTCTGCAGCTGCTGCTGCCCTCCGCTCGGCAGCTGCTGCTGCCCTCCGCTCTGCAGCTGCTGCTGCCCTCCGCTCGGCAGCTGCTGCTGCCCTCCGCTCTGCAGCTGCTGCTGCCCTCCGCTCGGCAGCTGCTGCTGCCCTCCGCTCTGCAGCTGCTGCTGCCCTCCGCTCGGCAGCTGCTGCTGCCCTCCGCTCTGCAGCTGCTGCTGCCCTCCGCTCGGCAGCTGCTGCTGCCCTCCGCTCTGCAGCTGCTGCTGCCCTCCGCTCGGCAGCTGCTGCTGCCCTCCGCTCTGCAGCTGCTGCTGCCCTCCGCTCGGCAGCTGCTGCTGCCCTCCGCTCTGCAGCTGCTGCTGCCCTCCGCTCGGCAGCTGCTGCTGCCCTCCGCTCTGCAGCTGCTGCAGTTTGGTTGCCCGTCGCCTCCGGCCCCGGCCCCGCGCTCGGGGCCTTTCCGCTTGGTCCGGGGAATCAGGGTTGGCATTCTCCCCCTCCATGGGGCTTGATTCCAGCTCATCGGTGCAAGCCTCGTCCGCCATCTCCACATCCAACACCCAAACCGGCTCTTGCTGCCCTCCGCTCTGCAGCTCCTGCTGCCCTCCGCTCTGCAGCTCCTGCTGCCCTCCGCTCTGCAGCTGCTGCTGCCCTCCGCTCTGCAGCTGCTGCTGCCCTCCGCTCTGCAGCTCCTGCTGCCCTCCGCTCTGCAGCTCCTGCTGCCCTCCGCTCTGCAGCTGCTGCTGCCCTCCGCTCTGCAGCTCCTGCTGCCCTCCGCTCAGCAGCTCCTGCTGCCCTCCACTCTGCAGCTGCTGCTGCCCTCTGCTTTGCAGCTCCTGCTGCCCTTTGCTCTGCAGCTCCTGCTGCCCTCCGCTCTGCAGCTGCTGCTGCCCTCCGCTCTGCAGCTGCTGCTGCCCTCCGCTCTGCAGCTCCTGCTGCCCTCCGCTCTGCAGCTCCTGCTGCCCTCCGCTCTGCAGCTGCTGCTGCCCTCCGCTCTGCAGCTGCTGCTGCCCTCCGCTCTGCAGCTGCTGCTGCCCTCCGCTCTGCAGCTCCTGCTGCCCTCCGCTCTGCAGCTGCTGCTGCCCCCCGCTCTGCAGCTCCTGCTGCCCTCCGCTCTGCAGCTCCTGCTGCCCCGTCCCCACCGGCGGCTGCCGGCTCCTCTCCCGGGCCCCCTGCTGCCCGCCCACCTGCGGGTCACGCTGACCCCCCACTAGTGGCTCCTGCTGCCTGTCTTTCCCCGCCGCACTCCGGCGCCTCCGCTCCTGCCGCCATGCGAGACGTGGCACGACCGGGGGGATTGCGGCGTCGGCCGAGCCGGCGCCGTGCAACATTGCCCTCACAGGTAGGCAGCGTCTGCGAGTGTCATGCTGTTGTTGCAAGCGCCTACGGTGTTCCTCCCAGGCTGCCCTCGCTACCTCCGATGCCACCCGTGGTACAACCGCCGCCTCGTCGACTGGACCCTTTTCGGTTGTTGCTCCCCCCCTTTCTCCGATGATGGCCGAAGGTACAGGGTAATCGCCGTCAGACCCGGTGTTGGGAGGGTCTTCGAGAGGTTGGCCGCATGTCAGTACTGAAATCGAACGGCCTGCTTCACAACACTGTCTCTTGGCTGGTTTGCCAAAGAGGCACAGAAGGTCTTCGTGGTGGAGGCGACGAATGCGTGGGCTCTGGAGCGCACTCTCAGCCCCCCCCCGTCTTTTGTGACCGGTCAATAGGTGGAGCGACCCACCAGCTGCTACTGTGCTTACCCCCCCTTCACCCCCGAAGGCTCCCGTCACGTCGCTGTCAAGGCCGCCCCCCATCCGGCCCCCGGGATCCCCGGGGTCCGGGTCGTCCGCCATGGCTCAAGGATCTGGCTAAGGCTTGTTCGCTTACTCTCTGCTACTGCTCTTACTCTACGGTGCTGCTATGGCGCGGGTTTCGCTGCAAAGGTGCTGTCTTCGCTGCTACGGCACAGATCACACTCTTATGGCGCGGGTTTCACTGCGATGGCCCAGGCGCGGCTGCTATGGCGCGGATTCCGTTGCTGAGGGGCGGATTTCGGTGCTAAGACACGGCTTTTGCTGCTATGGCGCAAACCACGTTGTTATGGCGCGGATCTCGCGGCTATAGCTCGGATTTCACTGCTATGGCGCGGATCTCGCTGCTATGGCTCGGATCTCGCTGCTATGGCTCGGATCTCACTGCTGTGGCACGGACTTCGCTGCCGTGACGCAGATTTCGCTGATGTGGCATGGACTTCGCTGCTGTGGCGCGTTTTTCGCTGCTGTGACGCGATTCTGCTGCCAGTACGTGAAACGAGCCTGCTATGGCGCCAGTTCTGCTGCCTAACGGCGCTGCGGGCGGCCTAATCGCTGGCTCTGCGGCTAGATCACGGGCTGGTCGGCTAGATCGCTGCCAAGCGGCTAAATCGCGAACCTGGCGGCTAAATCGCGGGCTCCGCGGCGAGATCGCGGACTAGGCGGCTAGATCACGGGCTCGGCTGCGAGGTACCGGGCTACGCGGCTGGATCACGGGCCTAGGAGCTCGTTCGCGGGCTGGGCGGCGAGATTGCGGGCTGGGTCGCGGGCTACGTGGCGCGATCGCGCTGCTACTAGCGAGGTAAATGCTGCTGCCTACCAGGAATCGCGCTGCTGCTGCCTAGCGGGAATCGCGCTGCTCGTTGCCCCTGTCTTGCCCGTTTGCACCAGCGAATATGGTTTATCCACGTGTTCATGAATGATGAACGATGCACCAGTAATGGCTGCTGCTATCCTGCCAGCGAGAAGCTGCCATGGACAAGTGAAGCAGGGAAACTGTAAAGGCTGCATTTTGGACCAGCAATACGAACAAAAGACTTCCAACCTCGCAGGCGACTCATAACGAGCTTTTTTTTACAAGGCAGGTGACGCAGGATTCGCTTGTGGGACAGTGTGAGTTGCTAAACTCGGGAAGCGTCGGAAAGTGTATGAAAATCGCACATATCGTTCGACACTTTGCTTGACCTGTGCCCGTAGCAGAAAATCAAAACGAGACAGAAGTGTTGGACTTCGTCCAAGCTCAACAGAAATGCCGAACTCTTGCGTAAATATGCAGTTGTGTCTGCCTCGCTGATTCTGTTAGAGAAACGGTGTACACTTCAGGACGAATGGCCCGCAATTTAACATGCACATTTTGCCGTACAGATAGAGGTGGGGGAGGGAATATACAATGAAACGCATTTGCTGAGTCTGTTATTTGCTCATTTGCAGAGGAATAATGAAGGCATCACCAGGCGAGCTAGAAGACTACGAAAGAAGACGACGAGAATAAGAGTGTGTTCCTACACCTCGTATCAAGAGAACCTCGTATCAGGCTCACACTGAAAAATCCCCTAAACCCAAACCCTCTCGCTAGTTTTACCAGGCCAAAAGTACATTCTTGATACGAGGTTTCCTGATATGAGGCCGTAGGAACACGCCCTAAATGCTAGCAACACATTCCTATACCAATAGAAACAAGACTGCATAGAAATCAACGTATTCACCAAACTACTGAATGGCTAAACAGACAGAAATGCAGGATACTAATAACCAGTAAAACTCCTCTCCTCAGCAACTGCTACGGACGGCGCGACTACAGTACATGCCTCGTTACACGGGCAAGCTCATTAACGCCCTCCACTATTCAGCTTCACGCACTTGTAATCCTCGCAGCTGACAACAAAGGGTGCGCACACCTCGTCAATCGCACATGGCCGCTTTAACCAGCACAGCTCATTCACCCCATTATTGTCACACAGCCAGGGGCAGGGCCAACACTTGCGAGGGTGAGGCCTGGGGTAGGGGTGGTGCCCGTTTCAACCGGCACAGCTCACTCACCCCGTTACTGTCACACAGCCAGGGACAGGGGCGGTGCCAAGGAGTGCAGTCAGGAGGTTGGGGAGATGACACTTTTAACCAGCTTCACGCACTTGTAACCCTCGCAGCTGCTAACAAAGGGTACGCAAACCTCGTCATTTGCACATGGCCGCTTCAGCTGGCAAACCCTTCACCCTGTTACTGTCACACACCCACGGGCAGGGGCGGCGCCTGGGAGTGCAGTGCAGTCAGGAGGTGGAGGGGGTGGCGCCCAATAAACGCACTTCATTTACCAGTTTCACGCACTTGTAACCCTCGCAGCTGCTAACAAACGGTACGCAAAACTCGTCACTCGCACACAGCGGCTTCAACCGGCACAGCCCATTCGACCTGTCACTGGAACAGAGCAACGGGCAGGGGCGGCGCCTGGGGGTGCAGTCAGGAGGTGGGGGCGATGATGTGGCGGGGCCCGGAGGAGGGGACGGGGAGGCTGTATCTGGAGGTGGAGGGAAGGTCACACCTGGGGGAGATAGGGGAGGGGAGGTCACACCTGGGGGAGGTGGGGGACGGGAGGTCACACCTGGAGGAGGTGGGGGCGATGATGCGGGCACAGGAGATGGGGGTGGAAAGGCTCGATTTGGAGGTGGGGGGGAGGGTAGTATCCCCGGGGGAGGCGGGGGAGAGCGATTTGCACGCGGAGGGGGCGGAGGCGGGGGAGAGCGTTTAGTGCCAGGGGGAGGCGGTGGGGAGCGTTTTGCACCCGAGGGAGGCGGGGGAAAGCGATTAGTACGCGGGGGAGGTGGTGGGGGGCGGTTTATACGCGGAGGAGGTGGTGGGGGGCGCTTTATACCCGGCAGGGGGGGTGGAGAGCCTGGGGGAGGCGGCGGGGAGGCTGTATCTGGTGCAGGTTGTGCCACCACTGCTGCCATAACAGCAACACGTGGAGATGGTTGGGGGTGAAAGAGGGAGATGCAGGACAGAGGTCACAAATGGGAGGTGACAACACAATGGGAGGTGATACTACAAGGGGGAGAAAGGAGACGGTCTAGAGAGGTGCAGAGAGGTGCAGAGAGCAGAGGGAGGAAGAAGAAAGGCAGGCTTGGCATGGCAGGACAGAGCTGCTGGCTGCAGAGCAATCGGCAAACACAAAACGGGATCCTATCTGAGACAAGCAGGACTTTTGAGTTGACTCAAAAGATGACTTTTAAGCGACTCAAAAGGTGACTTCTACGTCGACTCAAAAGTCAGAGCAATCGGCAAACACAAAAAGGGACTCGAGACAAGCAGGATAGAAGATCAACCTGTTGGACGGAGAAGATTTTTCAGTCGACTCAAAAATCGACTCAAGAGTCGACTCAAAGATCGTCTCATCACACAGGATTGAAGATCAACCTGTTGTGTTGGCGACAAGGAGGAGACGACTTTCCGGTGACTAAAAAACCGAGGAGAAGAAGACTGGTCGCAGATGGTTCCGCAGACAAAATTCAAGTTGGCTTTTGAGTCAAACTCAAAAATCAGCACCCTACACGTCTCTAACACACAATGGGATTAACCATTGGAACCTGTTGGTAGCGACTAACCTGTTGGAAGGACGAGAAAGAGGAGGAGAAGAGGAATCGCAGCCATTCCTCTGCCTCCCGCCATGGCAGTAACACGGTCAACACCTTGGCAACCACTCCTCTGCCTTCCCTTTCCCATCCTCGCCATAGGATATAGATACGGGAGGTTTTTGAGGCGCCTAAAAAATCTTCCCGTCCTCGCCATAGGATACAGATACGGGATTTTCCAATGCGTGGGCCCCACGCGTGAACCTGGGGTTCTCTGGCTGCTATGGCTTCGAAACTACTAGACGGTCTAGTGGATTGGCGAGAGAGGGTAGTATGGAGTCTAGGAGATTCTCCAGACTTTCGTTAAGTGCTACTAATTTGGGATCGTTTTTGAGAGATTTATATAGATGTTGAGAATTTTCGAGAAATTTTGAGAAAATTCATAAATGATCCCAATTGTGCTTTCAGTAGTACTAGGCACGAGGAGGGCGGAAATGACAACGGAGCACGACGATAGAACCCGGAGGGACAGGCAATGTGCCTTTAACGAAACCCGGAGAGGCCGTAGAGATAATCTCGCGAAAAGGCGGCCTGGCATGACGACAGACTCAAAAGAAGGGACTGGATCTTGGACGATTCCGCCCAGGGAACGACAATCCTTCGAGGCGCCTCAAAACAAGACGGCTTCGTCTAGCGGACGACAATCCTCAAGACGGTCTCGTCTAACGGATGGCGGTCGATTTGTGACAGTCGCATCGTGTCCGAGTGGCGAGGCGACCAGCTGGTGTTGCGTATCGCTGCAAGAATTTTCTTGACATCTCAAAACTATCCTGCACGGTTGATTTGTGACGGTCGTATCGTGTCCGAGAGGCGAGGCGACCAGCCGGTGTTGCGTACTGAAGCGGGTAAGAACCGCTGGCTTGACTTGTCTACGATAGACAGGTGGGCTGCGGAGGCCATACTTCCATCAACTTTAGTAGGTATGCGCGTAAGTGCGTACTATTGAGGCGGGTAAGAACCGCTGGCTTGAGCTGGCGTGGCGTGGCCCTTGGCGCGACAGCGTTACTGTACTGTACATGCTGATATGATCGTAATAGACAGCAGTAAAAGGAAATACAGCAGTACCGTCAGGTACCGTCGTGTACCGTACAATCAAGTAGTCGAACCGACTCGTGCTACCCGCATGTGCGTGCTCCTGGGAAAGTAACCAATACCATGGCAAAAACCATGGTATTGGTTAGGCGAATGGCACTACTCGACTATCCGCCTGTGCGTGCTCCTGGGAAAGTAACCGATGCCACTCGACTAGGACAAAAACCATGGCTTCTTCAATCTGCCTAGGCGAATGGCACCTTCCTGAGCCACTGTACGGTGAAAAGTAACGGCGGCGCGTACCGGCGGATGTCACAGATAGCACCGTCCCGTCGCATGATGGGAAGTAGTGGTGGCGTATACTGGCGAATATAATTAGATAGCACCGTCCTGTCGCATGAGGGGAAGTAACGGCAGTGCCTGCAGTCGGATTACCGGTGCGACGGCGGGATACCTAATAGATCCGCCATTTGTGCTGTTTCCGCACCACTCCGCTACTGTACCCCGTTATTGCTAAAGCCAGCAGCTAATTCGGTCTGTGGTATCGATCCCGTTTGTCACGATTCGCGAAAGATCCAAGCTAAACAGCAAGAATGACTTTCCACCCACCACTCTGGCGGATAGTAGCTAGTCTAATATCCGCCTAGCTGCCACTCCCATAACTGACAGGAGCAATCCGGAGATCAGTTATTTCTCGAAGGAAAAAAGCCCCCAAGTCTGCGAACTTTCGCACACCTCGTTACCCAGAACGAACATCGACGAAACGGGTTTGAGATGTCACAACGGAAGTGTGCGGGAGAGGAGGGAGCCGTGAGATCTGACGATGCGAGCAGAACTGAGCGCTACGCGAAAAAACGGCAGTTGTCGTGGTGTCGCAACTAGGCACCTGTAAGGAATTTTCCGGATTCCTTACTGGGTCACGCTGTACGCGTACAACCCCGACTTTCGGAAAACCAGGCTCGGCCCGCCGACCTCGCCTTCCGAGCCACCACCGCGTCGCTTTCGGGTTTTCCAACCCCGAACCTGCACCCAACCATCTCGCGACCCCGCGACCTCGGCCTAGCTAGCCTTGCTATATTGTGCCTAGGCCTCGTTGTTCATTCAGACGTTGTAATCACTTCCGCATTATTGAGTTCTGCGCACTCTTTCCTTTCACAACTTATAACACTTGGTATCAGAGCCTAAAGTCCTAGGTTACCCTCGCGTTTCCGGGGTAGTTTGTAGAAGGGGAGCGATAGACTTGGTGGGCTGTTAAGCGGTCGGCCCGTGGAATAGATCTGATTATTCCACTCCGACTACGATAGCATTAACGCCTTCACCGAAGTCAGAAAAATCGCGAGCCACCCCCTGCCCGTTCGACGAAGTCTGAGGCACATGGAGCAGGCCGAGTTCAACGAGTTCATGCAACAGTTCCGTGCGATGCAGGCCAACTTGCAGGGTATGACTGCAGAGATGGAGCGTCTACGGAAGGAAAACGCCGAACTACACCAGGCGCGTGGTGAAGCGCGCCAGGAGTCGCCTGTCGTGGACGACGCAAGTAGCAGCACTACACCAGATGAGCGGGTCTGGAGCGAGCTGGAAGGCGAGATGGATGCGGACGAAGCGAGGCAGGCGCAGCAGGAACAGTCGCCACAACAATCGCGTGCAGTACCACCACGTGCAGCAGCGACGACGACGGCGACGCCAGCAGCAATGCCAATGGCCCCGATGGCAGCAACGGCTTTTGTGAAAATCAAGCCGACAAACCCGCCCCCATTTAACCCGAGTGACAAGTTTGTCACTGTTTCCGCATGGTTATTCGGTGTGGAGGTGTTCTTTAATGCTGCTATGATTTATGACGACGCCACCCGCATTAATTTCGCAGTTTCACTGTTGCGAGGACCTGCGCTGGAGTGGTGGAGGCGAACGCTGCAACACGAAGGGACTTCGGCAGGAATAGCACGTGCGAACGACGGGACTTCAACACCTGTCACGCATCAGGCAACATCGATTTTCGGGACGGCCACGATACGCACATGGAAGGAGTGGGGCGCCGCCTTGCGAACCAGATTCGAGCACGTATCCGCCTCGGACTCTGCTCGCATGCAGCTGCGTACCTGGAAGCAGCTGACTTCAGTCCAAGACTACACCACCAAGACTGCAACTTGGCGGACCAGGTGGACGACATGAGCGACGCGGAGCGGTTGGATCGCTACGTGGCGGGCCTGAAATACGAGATACAGTACGAGGTCCGACGAACCCGGCCACGCAGCTTCAACGACGCCGTCCGGGAAGCCGAGTCAACGGATGCGCTGATGCAGTGGGCGAGATCGAGCTCCCGGGAGGGCCCTCGATTTCGTGGACCGACTCAGCAGCCCACGATCAACGGCGTGGATGCACCTAGCCGAGCCCTTGGGCCGTGCTTTTTATGCAACCAGCTGGGCCACCTGAAAAAAGACTGCCCGAGGCTTAAGCAGGGGAAGAAGAACGACGGAGAAGGGTCGGGAAAAGATACGAGTCAGTAGCAGACGGGCCACCTACTGACGAGACCCTGTCGCCCGACAATCACCATCCACACCGGGTCGTGGTACCGATCAGCGCTATCGACCAGAACCGGACGAATAACGTGGGTGAACACGTGGACTACCCTGTGCTGGTGGTAGGGAGGGTTAACGGTTATAAAATTAAAATCTTCGTTGACGGTGGGGCGAGCCACAGTCTCGTCAACCTGGCAACGGCCAAAAAAATAGGGGTGAAGCTGACCAGGTGTCTGCCAGAGATCGATGCAAGGTTGGTGGACGGGACACCGCTGGCCATCCGAGATGAGGCGCGAAAAATTCGGATACAGTGCGGCGACAAA
This sequence comes from Closterium sp. Naga37s-1, assembly GCA_947471745.1. Lineage (NCBI taxonomy): Eukaryota > Viridiplantae > Streptophyta > Zygnematophyceae > Desmidiales > Closteriaceae > Closterium > Closterium sp. Naga37s-1. Next base: position 331,193 of record CANJKZ010000270.1, on the reverse strand, counting down.
TTCGGGTTTGGCATGAGGATGTTGGCGACGACGTTGGACGGCTGCGATGTGCTGCTGGGGAGGGATTGGCTGCAGCGCTTCAATCCGACGATCGACTGGACGACTGGGGCGTGCGTCGTGCGAGGATACGGAGGGAAGACGACGCTTCCGAAATGGACGGAGCCGGAGCCGGTGACGACACGTGTCAACGCGGTCAACATGCAGCGTGCGATGAACAGCGGAGCTCAGGCCTTCTTAGTGCACCTGTACGAAGTGGCAGCTTCCGAGAAAATCACGGACATCGACACCCTCTGCGCGGCAGTCCCCGAGGAATTGGCGAGCATTATTCGGAAGTATCCCGAAATTTTCGCGGATGACCTCCCGGATGGTTTGCCCCCCCAACGACCTGAGGATCATCGGATCCAGCTGGAGCCCGGCGCGCAACCTACTGTGCGGACACAGTGGCGGCTCAGTCAACCAGAACTCGCCGAGTTGCGGGCCCAGCTGGATTACCTGCTCGCCAAGGGATTTATCCGGCCCAGCACGTCGCCGTATGCAGCACCGATACTGTTCACGCCGAAGAAGGACGGTGGCCTACGCATGTGCATTGATTATCGGGCGCTGAATCGGGTCACGATAAAGTCGCGTTACCCGATCCCGCGAACCGACGATCTGCTGGATCAACTTCGCGGAGCTCGATATTTTTCGAAAATCGACCTGCGAGGAGGCTACCACCAAATTCGCGTATTCGCCGACGACTGCCCGAAGACCGCTTTCCGCACACGCTACGGCAGTTACGAGTTCACAGTGATGCCGTTCGGCCTGACAAACGCGCCCTCGACGTTCCAGCTCACCATGAATGGAATTTTTCGGGACATGCTGGACAGGAAGGTCATCGTGTACCTGGACGATATACTGGTGTACAGCGCGACAAAAGAGGACCATCTGCGGGATTTAGAGGAGGTGTTCCGGCGTTTACAGGGGCATCGGCTAATTACAAAAGGGTCTAAGTGTGAGTTCCTGAAGCCGGAATTAGAGTTTTTGGGGCATGTGGTTTCTGGCGAAGGGATTAAAATCGACCCGCGTAAGGTGGACGCCATCGTTCAGTGGAAGCCGCCTACTAATATCCCTGAGTTGCAAAGTTTTCTGGGGTTTGTTAACTACGTTCGTCGTTTTGTACCCAATATGGCAGGGATAACCAAGCCGCTGACCGACCTGCTGCACCACGACAGCGATTTCAGGTGGGGGGAGAGGGAGCAATCCGCCTTCGACGCCCTCAAAAACATTTTGGGTTCACCCCCGGTACTCCGCCTCGCCGATCCATCTCGACCGTTCGAAGTCGTCACGGACGCCAGCGATTTCGCCGTCGGCGCCGTCCTGCTACAGGACTTCGGCCAAGGACTGCAACCCATCGCCTACGAGTCACGCAAGATGCAGCCACCTGAGCGCAACTACCCAGTCCACGACAAAGAAATGCTGGCCATCGTCCATGCATTTCGCGTCTGGCGCTGCTACCTCACAGGAGCCGACGTGACGATTCGGACCGACCATAAATCGCTACAGTACATGCGCACGCAACCGACACTCAACCCGCGACAAATCCGGTGGTTGGACTTCCTCGAATCCAATTTCCGGTACACCATCACGTACAAAAAGGGCGCCAACAACATCGCCGACGCCCTTACCCGACCATCCATGCAAAACGCGGCAGTACTAATCGCCCACACCAACCCGATGCTAACAGGACTATTCACCCACGGCTACAAGATCGACAGGTTTTTTCGGAACCCGCAACAACAGGCTGCTACACCGCACGGCAAATACTACCTAAAAACCGGTACGAACCGGATTTGGGTACCAGCATACCAGCCTTTACGGGAGCTGCTGACGCAGGAGGTTCACGACTCCAACCTCTCCGGGCATTTCGGCACCGACAAGACACTGAAGCTGCTGCAGCGGAATTATTACTGGCCGGACATGCAGACCGATGTGCAGCGCTACGTGTCAACTTGCCCGACCTGCCAAGCAATGAAGTCGTCGCGACAAAGGCCAGCCGGACTGCTGCAACCCCTCGCGCCACCCGAACGACCGTGGCAACAGGTGACGATGGATTTCGTCACGGGGCTCCCAGCTGGCACAAGTGGCAACGACGCGGTGTTGGTCGTCGTCGATCGCCTAACGAAGATGGCGCATTTCGCCCCATGCCGAACGACGATCACAGCCGAAGATACAGCCAAACTGTTCATCTCCACCGTCGTACGCCTACACGGGTTACCTTCGGCGATCATCAGCGATCGTGATCCGAAATTTACGTCGAAGTTCTGGCAGGAAACGTGGGCACAGTACGGTACCCGCCTGCAGTTTTCGTCGTCATACCACCCGCAAACCGACGGACAGACGGAACGGACAAATCAGACCATGGAACAGCTGATTCGCACCAACTGCCCTGACATTCGCAAGTGGGAAGATTCGCTGCCGATGCTGGAATTCGCGTACAACAACGCCCCGTCGGCCACGACTAAACAATCACCCTTCTTCCTGAATTACGGGATAGACCCCGTGGTACCCTCTTCAACGACTGTGGACAACCCGGTACCAAGATCGCAGCAGTTTGTCACGGAACTGCAAACCGCCCGAACGAAAGCAGCCGATTTCATTCGCAAGGCTAATACCACGGCCAGTCGCCAGGCGGATAAACACCGACGAAATTTACCCTTCCGCACAGGGCAGGTTGTACTTCTGGACACCAAGAACCTTCGGCTGCCGCAGCCCGCGAAATTACGGCCCCGATACGTGGGACCATTCCATATCATCCAGATGGTGACACCTGTCACCGCGAAGCTGCTGCTGCCCGACGATTGGAAAATCCATGACGCCTTCCACGTCAGCCTGTTGCGTCATTACGAACAGCCGCAGTCGCCAGCTGTTGCTCGACCAACCATCGCGCCGACGACTCGCCCCGTGGCAGAGCCAACGCTGGAACCTTGGAAGATTCCATCGCGTGGATGTGACTGCCGCCGGCCGCTCGGTGAAATTCCTGTTTCGCTGGAAAGACCGCACGAGCGAGGACGACACGTATGTCGCTGCTGATTCGCTACTGGGACACCCGGTTTTGGACGTTTACCTGGCCCGCCGAGGTGTTTCGGATATTCACCACCTTTCTTAAAGGGGGGGGGGTAGTGTAAGGAATTTTCCGGATTCCTTACTGGGTCACACTGTACGCGTACAACCCCGACTTTCGGAAAACCAGGCTCGGCCCGCCGACCTCGCCTTCCGAGCCACCACCGCGTCGCTTTCGGGTTTTCCAACCCCGAACCTGCACCCAACCATCTCGCGACCCCGCGACCTCGGCCTAGCTAGCCTTGCTATATTGTGCCTAGGCCTCGTTGTTCATTCAGACGTTGTAATCACTTCCGCATTATTGAGTTCTGCGCACTCTTTCCTTTCACAACTTATAACAGCACCACTGTGTCAAATAATGTTTATATATTTTGTTAGTTTCCACAGTGAGATGCTTAGTATAGGGTACACATTTTCCCTACTAGTCATTGTCAGATTTATATGACATAGCTACTGTAGGCTATAGTGGGGTAGCACATATGGGGTACAGTTTTTCTAGGGTTTGCTTTTTGTACCCAACTTTCACTTAGTCATTTCATTCCTGTTTTCTTAATTCACATGGTATTAGAGCGAAGGTCTCGGGTTCGAATCCCAGTGTATGCACTTCGGGCATCCCAGTGCGAGGGGGTGTCAGAGGTCCACTGGTGATCCCCGATTGATCCTAGGGAAGGGTTACAGGCATGTTGGCCTGGGGGGTTATGGGCGCACTGACCCGCTACTTAACAAGCCCTTTTATCCCAATGGTCTAGTGGTTGGGATTCTGACATGGTATAGAGCGGGTTCCTACATGGGACCGTTCCTTCCTAAGGGCCCACCATAACGAAAAAATTTTTTTTTTAGCTGCCCGACGCGCATTGCGCCCCTGCCCTAAATTTTTTTTTTTTTTAGCGGCCCCCCCCTAGCGGCCCCTACGCGACCCCTACGCGGCCCCTACGCGGCCCCTACGCGGCCCCTACCCGGCCCCTACGTCGCCCCTGACGCGGCCCCTGACGCGGCCCCAACGCGGCCCCTGACGCGGCCCCAACGCGGCCCCTGACGCGGCCCCAACGCGGCCCCTGACGCGGCCCCTCCGCCGCCACTACCGCGGCCCCTACGCCGCCCCTGACGCCGCCCCTGACGCGGCCCCTGACGCGGCCCCTGACGAGGCCCCTGACGCGGCCCCTGACGCGGCCCCTACGCCGCCCCTGACGCGGCCCCTGACGCGGCCCCTGACGCGGCCCCTGACGCAGCCCCTGACGCGGCCCCTGCCGCGGCCCCTGACGCGGCCCCTGACGCGGCCCCTGCCGCGGCCCCTGCCGCGGCCCCTGACGCGGCCCCTGCCGCGGCCCCTACGCCGCCCCTGACGCGGCCCTCTCTTGCACCTGAAGCGGCCCCTAGCGGCCGGCCGCTGCCGTCCCTGAGGCAGCAGCCGCCGCCGTCTTTGCAGCAGCAGTCGCAGCCGAACGGCCGAGCCGCCGAGCCGCCGAGCCGCCCAGCAGCCGAGCCGCCCAGCCGCCGAACCGCCCAGCAGCCGAGCCGCCCAGCAGCCGAGCCACCGAGCCGCCCAGCAGCCGAGCCGCCGAGCCGCCCAGCAACCGAGCCGCCGAGCCGCCGAGCCGCCCAGCAGCCGAGCCGCCGAGCCGCCCTGCAGCCGAGCCACCCGAGCCGCCCTGTCCGGTAAGAGCAGCGCCCCTTTCACAGCACTGCCCTCACCCTACTGTTTGCGCTGCTAGTCTACTACTGTCATGGCTACCCCTAGTGTCCTCGCTTTTGACGCTGAGGGTCGGGCCATTGACTTTGATGTCTGGATAGATGACCTGCAGCTTTTCTTACAGTGCGACAGGGCAGACGGCCTCTCCCTCTTTGACCTCACTTCTGGTGCCTCTCCTGCCCCCGCTGCTGATGCTGACGCCACTGTTCGCTCACAGTGGGCCACGCGCGATGCTGCTGCACGTCTTGCTGTGCGTCGCCACCTGCCTACCTCTGAGCGTGCGCACTTTAGCCAGTACAAGAGTGCTCAGACCTTGTACGACGCTGTAGTTGCGCGCTACTCCTCCCCTGCCACTGCTGCACTGAGCCGCCTCATGCTACCGTACCTCTTCCCTGACCTTGCTGCCTTTCCCACAGTCGCTGACCTGATTACGCACCTTCGCACTAGTGACACTCGCTACCGCGCTGCGCTTCCTGCTGAGTTCTGCGCCAAGAACCCCCCCCCCATGTACATCACCCTCTACTACATAGTCACCCGGCTCCCTGACTCCCTTCGCGTAGTCAGGGACCACTTCCTCTCAGTTTGCCCCACCACTCTCACCGTTGACCTCCTCGAGAAGTCCCTCCTAGCAGCAGAGAAGAGCATAGTCGCTGTAGGAGCCTCTCGTGGTGACCCTCGCACCCCCATCTTTGAGGGGTGTTCCCCCTCCCCCCTTTTGCCCTCTGTTGCCTCTGCTGCTGCGGCCGACCTCGTTGGGCTTGAGTCGGTCGGTGCGGCGTCTACCCCTAGCGGGAGACGTCGCCCTGGCAAGGGCAAGGGGGGCAGGGGCACTGGAGGAGCTAGCGGGGGCGGTGTAGGCGGAGGTGGAGGCGGTGGAGGGGGTGGGGGTGGAGGTGGGGGTGGTGGCGGGGGTGGAGGTGTCGGTGGCGGCAGTGGAGGCGGAGGCGGAGGCGGCGGTGGCGGTGGGAGCGGAGGTGGCGGCGGTGGAGGAGGAGGCGGCGGAGGAGGTGGAGCTGGTCGGGGTGGCGCTGCGCAGAGGGTCGGCTCCGGTGGTGGTCAGCGCCAGCAGCAGCAGTAGCAGCAGCAGCGCACTCGTGACATCCCCTCCCCTCAGCAGCTCCGTGAGTGGTACACTGCACGCCAGAGGGGTGGGGGTACTGGTCCGTGCACCTACGTCCTCCGCACCGGCGACCGCGCGGGTGACCAGTGCGCGGGTGCGCACTCCACCCAGCGCTGCTTTGGCCGCCTGACGGACGCTTGGCGTCACCAGTTCCCTGAGGCCACTGAGATCCCCCGCTGGGGTGAGCTGTCTAGGGCGGGTGTAGCTGTCTTTGACCTTGACTTTGATGCTATTCTTGCTGCCATGTATACTGTGACTATTAGTGATGAGGGTGACTGTTACCGGTGTTTTCCGCCTGACCCGGGCATTGAGACTGCTGCTCTAGGTACTGGTGAGGCTGCTGCTCTAGGTGCTAGCGAGGCTGCTGCTCTAGGTGCGTCTGCTCCCTCAGGTGCTGGTGAGTCTGCTCTCTCAGGTTCTGCGTCGGCTTCGGCCTCCCACACCTTCACCCTTGACTCGGGGGCTTCTCGCTCCTTCTTTCGAGACCGCACCACACTCACGCCGCTTGGCCGGCCAGTTGCAGTCTCTCTGGCAGACCCCTCTGGGGGTCCTGTCCTTGCTCACTTCTCCACTGTCCTCCCGTGTCCGGCGGCCCCCTCTGGCACCCTGTCTGGTCTTTACCTCCCCTCGTTCTCTACGAACTTGGTGAGTGGTGCTGACCTACAGGATGCGGGGGTTCACCAGTTCACTCCTGCGAGTCAGCGGGTGACCCACTGCACGGACGCTCGGACAGGCCGACACCTGGCCACGTTTACACGTCGGCCGGGGTCGAGCCTGTACACACTGACCACTGCGTCTCCTCCGGTCACTGCGTCTGGTCAGGTAGCTGCGTCAGGTCAGGTGTTTGCTGCAGCGTCCAGGTCTGGTCCTGAGTCTGCCCCCTGTTCGTGTCGCCTCCTGTCTCACGAGACTCTCCTCTGGCACCACCGCCTTGGTCACCCCTCTCTGCTTCGTCTCCGAGGCATGGCCTCCCGTGTCCTTGTCTCTGGTCTTCCCCGGTCCCTCCCTCCCCTTCCTCCGGGGCCTGGCCCTACCTGCGTCCCCTGTGTCGAGGGGCGGCAGCGGGCTGCCCCTCACTCCTCTCAGTTTCCTCCGACAGAGGCCCCGCTGCAGACGCTTCACATGGACGTGTGGGGCCCGGCCCGCGTCCGTGGACAGGGTCACGAGCGCTACTTCCTGCTGGTGGTTGACGACTACTCGCGTTACACCACAGTCTTCCCCTTGCACAGCAAGGGTGATGTCACTGAGGTGTTGATCGACTGGATCCGCGCAGCTCGTCTCCAGCTCAGGCAGAGCTTCGGCTCGGACTTTCCTGTTCTGCGTCTGCACTCTGACAGAGGTGGAGAGTTCTCCTCTGGCCTTCTGCGAGCCTACTGTCGTGCACGAGGCATCCGCCAGACCTTCACGCTTCCGGACTCTCCACAGCAAAATGGGATTGCTGAGCGCCGCATTGGCATGGTCATGGACGTCGCCCGTACGTCCATGATGCATGCGGCTGCCCCCCATTTTCTGTGGCCGTTTGCGGTTCGGTACGCGGCGCATCAGATCAACCTTCACCCCAGGGTCTCCATGCCGGAGACCTCCCCAGCCTTGCTGTGGACGGGGAAGGTTGGCGATGCGTCTGCGTTCCGTGTCTGGGGATCTCGGGCGTTTGTCTGCGACTTGTCTGCGGACAAGCTGTCCCCTCGTGCTGCTCCTTGCGTCTTCCTTGGCTTCCCCCCTGACGCGCCAGGGTGGCAGTTCTACCACCCCACCTCTCGCCGTGTTCTGTCCTCCCAGGACGTCACGTTTGACGAGTCGGTCCCCTACTACCGCCTCTTCCCCTACCGCACTCCGTCCCTCCCCCCGCCACCGCTCTTCCTTGTGCCAGGTCCCCCCCCGGTAGACCCCCTCCCCCCTCAGGGTCCTGCCCCTTCAGGTGTGTCCCAGGTAGACGCAGTCGAGCCTGTCGAGGTTACTGGTGACTCTGGTGCTGCTGAGGGTGCTGAGCCTGGGGGTGCTGACTCTGGGGGTGCTGAGCGTGTGGGTGCTACGCCTGGGGGTGCTGAGCCTGAGGGTGCTACTACTGGGGGTCCTGAGCCTGGGGGTGCTGAGCCTGGGGGTGCTACGCCTGGAGGTGCTGAGCCTGGGGGTGCGGAGTTTGAGGGAGCTGGGCCTGCTCGTGTGGCGTCTGGAGGTGCTGAGCCTGGAGGTTCTCCGGGTGCTTCGTCTCGGCGGGAGCCACTCTCTCCACAGGAGCTGCGCGAGTGGTTTGCCCGGCGCTGGAGGCGTGCTGCTGGAGCTGGAGGTTCTTCGAGTGCTGAGGGTGCTGGTGCCGCGGGTCCCGGAGGTGCTCGTACTAGGAGTACTGGAGCTGCTAGGCCTGCGGGTACGACTGGAGCTGGAGCTACTGAGGGTGTTGGCGCTGAGGCTACTGCTGTCGGTCCTGGAGGCGGTCCTGCTGGGGGTGCTACTGGTGCTGCTGGAGGTACTGGAGCTGGAGGTGCTGCTGGCGCTGGTGCTGCCGCTGGGGGTACTGGTGCTGTCCCTGCTGTGTCTGGAGTCGCCGCGCGGCCTCGGCCGTACTTCGTTCCGCTCCTTCAGCAGGTTCTTGGTCTCCCGCCTTCTACTGGTCCTCCTCCTCCCTTAGAGTGTCCACAGCCTGTCCCGTCACAGTTACAGTTACAGCCGGCCTCCCCACTGCCTGCTCCTTCTCCCTACACTGGTCCTACTGGAGGTCTTGCTGAGCGTCGTGAGCCAGCGTCTCGCCCTGCGTCGCCTGTCCGTGTTGCTCGCACTAGTGGTCGTGGTTCGCGTCAGCGTCCTCCTCCTGTCCCTGGCACGCACCGGATGTCTCTGCGTCCGTCCACTGCTCCTCTGCGTGCCCCTTTGCCTTCTCCTCCTGAGTCCTCTCTTCCTGCTCTTCCTGACCCGGAGTCGGACTCTCTTCGTGCTGCCAGTCCTACTGTCATGCGTCTCCTTGCTACTGTTGTCACTGACCCTTCCTTTGAGTCCACTGCTGCGTCTGCCCTAGTTACTGAGCTCGTCGACTTTGCTGCTCGCTGTCGTCTAGACTACGCTGCTAGTCTTGTTGCTGAGTCTGAGTCTGTCTATCCTCCGTCCGTCGGGGGTGAGTGTGCCCTTGGCACGGACGTCCTTGAGGACAGGCAGGAGGAGTTCCAGTGTTTGGCTGCTGCTTCACCTCATCTCGTGTCCGTACTGCTTACCCCTGAGGGAGACCCGGATGCACTTGACATCCCGACTCCGCGCTCTTACGCGGAGGCGATAGAGGGTCCCTACTCCTCTCAGTGGCAGGCAGCTATGGACGCAGAGATGGCTTCCTGGAAGTCCACAGGCACCTACGTTGACGAGGTTCCCCCGCCTGGGGCGAACATCGTCAGTGGCATGTGGATTTTCAGGGTGAAGCGGCCGCCGGGTTCTCCGCCTGTCTTCAAGGCGCGTTACGTGGCTCGTGGCTTCAGTCAGCGGCAGGGAGTTGACTACTTTCAGACCTTCTCTCCCACCCCGAAGATGACCACTCTTCGGGTACTGCTGCACATAGCTGCTCACCGCGACTACGAGCTGCACTCTCTTGACTTCAGCACTGCTTTCTTGCAGGGCAGCCTGCACGAGGAGATCTGGCTGCGTCGCCCACCTGGCTTCACTGGGTCTTTTCCTCCTGGCACCCAGTGGAGCCTCCGACGGCCAGTCTACGGTCTCCGCCAGGCACCGCGTGAGTGGCACGACACACTGAGGACTACACTTGCGGCTCTTTGGTTTGCTCCCTCTACTGCCGACCCGTCGCTGTTTCTGCGCACCGACACTTCTTTGCAGCCGTTCTACATCCTCGTGTACGTCGACGACTTGGTCTTTGCCACAGCTGACACTGCTGGACTCGCCCACGTGAAGTCCGAGCTACAGAAGAGACACACGTGCACAGACCTGGGTGAACTGCGCAGCTACCTTGGCTTGCAGATCACCCGGGACAGAGCACGCCGCACCATTACCCTGACTCAGTCACACATGGTGCAGCAGGTCCTTCAGCGCTTCGGCTTCACGTACTCCTCGCCTCAGGCCACTCCTCTGCCTACTCGCCACTCGCTCTCAGCTCTGCCTTCGGATGAGTCCGTAGAGTCGAGTGGCCCGTACCCAGAGCTTGTTGGCTGCCTCATGTACCTGATGACCTGCACACGACCTGACCTTGCGTACCCTCTTAGCATTCTTGCACGCTATGTTGCTCCTGGGAGACACAGACCGGAGCACATGGCTGCAGCGAAGAGGGTGTTGCGCTACTTGTGCAGTACGTCGGGCATGGGGCTTGTGCTTGGAGGGCAGAGTCCAGTGGTCCTCACTGGGCACGCAGACGCTTCTTGGGCTGACGACCAGGCTACGCAGCGGTCGTCACAGGGTTACACCTTCAGCCTTGGTTCCGGCTCTGTTTCGTGGCGGGCTACCCGCTCGTCTTCTGTTCTCGGCTCCAGTTGTGAGGCTGAGATCTACGCCGGGGCCATGGCTGCACAGGAGCTTCGCTGGCTCACCTACCTGCTGACTGACCTCGGAGAGCCGCCTCGTTCTCCTCCAGTGCTGTACGTAGACAACAAGGCCATGCTGGCCTTGTGTCGAGAGCAGAGACTGGAGCACAGAACGAAGCACATTGCTCTCCGCTACTTCCTTGCTCGTGAGCTACAGCAGCGTGGTCAGCTGCGGCTTGCGTACGTGGCCTCTTAGGCCAACACTGCTGATATCTTCACCAAGGCACTTGCGCCTTGTGATCATCAGCGCTTCTGTACTCAGCTTGGTCTTGTGCCTACCTTGCCTCACTTGCTCACCCCTTGACCTTGTTTGTACTGTTGCATATATATATACACCTGCTCTTGCTTGTCTAGTCTTATATATATATATATGCAATCCTGCATGTGAACTGGCCTTGTGGCCTTGAACTTGTGCTCGGAATGTGTGGTGACTTTGTGATCCACCCTGAGCTTGTTTTGCTTTGCTTGACTGGTCCTGTGACCCCTTGTTCTCCCCCACTTTGCCTATGGGGGTGTGTCAGATTTATATGACATAGCTACTGTAGGCTATAGTGGGGTAACACATATGGGGTACAGTTTTTCTAGGGTTTGCTTTTTGTACCCAACTTTCACTTAGTCATTTCATTCCTGTTTTCTTAATTCACAGTCATGAATCACTTCAGCTTACAAAACCAATTACTGTCTGTAACAGTAGATTTCTACGTACACTCTAGATTACATGAAATACAACCAGGTTTGAGGAAACCAATGCCACCATTAAAAAAGACCACGACGTCCAATCTTGCCTGCGGAAAACACCTTAACGCACTTGTACCCCTTACAGCTTCGGACAAACGAAATGCAAATCTGGCCGTTGGGGCAAACCTTCCTCAATAAGCAGGGGGGCTTCTTTTTGTCCTTGTTGTCACACACCCACGGGCACATGCGCAGTTTCTTGACGGCGCAACCAGAAGGCGCAGGAGGAGGGGGAGGGCCAGGAGGAGTGGCAGCTGTAACATGAAAAGTGTAAAACACGAGGAGGGAAAAATATGGGAGGGGGACAAACGGCTTGGTTAAATAAAGAGGAGGGGTGTGGGGGAGAGGAGGGGAGGGGGGGAAGGGGGGGGGTGTGGGGGGGAGGGGGAGGGGGTATCAAAACCAGATGTAGATACGAAATGCAGACAGTCATAGAGATGGGAAAGGAGCGGGGAGAGCAGAGAGAAGAAGGCACATCCGCAGGTATCACAGGAGCGGGGAGGGCAGATAGGAGGCGATTCCTCGAGGAATCTATAATTTGGAGGCCCGTACACTATGTTTGAACAACGCAACAATTCAGTAAATGGTTTTTATCTATATATATTCGAACATAGAATGAGGCCTGAACATACTCATGAGGCACACGTACAGCAATACGAGAAGGGTAATACCAGAGGGGAGGTTACTACCAGAGGGTTAAACAAGATGTTTAAACAGTACACACGATGAGGAGGAATAAAGAAACGGATCTGGATACGGAAAGGAGCTGCAGAGACCCCTAAAAGATACGGAAAGGAGCTGCAGAGACCCCTAAAAGATACGGAAAGGAGCTGCAGAGACCCCTAAAAGATACGGAAAGGAGCTGCAGAGACCCCTAAAAGATACGGAAAGGAGCTGCAGAGACCCCTAAAAGATACGGAAAGGAGCTGCAGAGACCCCTAGAAGACACGGAAAGTATTCCGCGCAAAATCACCTTCTGTGCGGGAGAGCCTTAGACAGGAGAGGAGAGGCCAGAAAGGTGGGACTTTGGAGGGAGAAAGAAAGGAGAACGTGTGCAAGATAGATTCCAGTATCAAAAAGGCGATAGTCCCAGTAAAACTCCTTCAACTCTTGCACAAAACGTGCAAGATATCGCCTGCGATAGTCCTGATAAACCTCTTTCAACTCTTGCACAAGCGATGGTCTGCCCGACTACTGAAAGCGAGAATCGGCTCGAAGGCACGCCGCCCCAAACTCTTATGTCCTAGCGTTATATTTTGCGGGCCTGGACCAATGTTGGACCGGATTAGAATCTTACAATTTTGCCGATGCACACGACTCACCTGCAGGCGCGACGATGCAGACAAGAAGAAGAGTAACGGCAGCAGCAAGAATCATTTGGTCCTTTATAGTAGAGGAAGCCATTTTGTCTCCTGACTCGCAGATTCGGCGAGCGCCAATCGCCGATCGCCGATCCTCGCCGGTCGCCGAGACTGCGGGACGATTTCAGCGATCTCGCGTCGAGGATCTCGACGATCTTCAGGCTGAAGCGACAGATCGGGCGACGTGGGGCACGCTAATAGTAGTCTTTCGCCTTCGGAAAGTAATGACTTAAGTTGTAGCAAGCAGGCGTGACAAAGGAGAAAGACTACTACTAGCGTACCACGGTGGTACGGCTAGATCTGTTGTCGCAACAGCACAGATTTGATCGCTACTACTAGCTGTAGAAACCCTTGCAATTGTGGAGCTTAATAGCGTGCCGTGACGCAGCATGTTGGCAGCGCAAGTCTTTGCGGAGCAGCGCAAATCCTTGCGGAGCAGCGCAAAGCCTTGCGGAGAAGCGCAAATCATTGCGGTGAAGCGCAAAGCCCTGTGGAGAAGCGCGGCAAGCCTTGCGGAGCATCGTCTTGGCAGTGAGTGCCAGGTGGTGACTTCGCCGGCCGACGAACACACGTATTAGACTGCTGGGAAGCCATTCGTCGAATGAAAACGAGACATCTCACCAACCTGTCCTCACGAATACCTATCTGCAGTCATTGCGTCGCATCTTGCGCCTGCTCCGCCTGCGCTCGTATGTACATTTGGGTACATTACTCGTGAATTGATCTTCAAGATGTCGGATTAAACCGTTTTTCAAGATGGATAGTACGGAAAACCATCTTCAAGGTGTCGGCGCCTGCATGTAATCTACACGACAGCGCCGCTCTGAACGAGGTGTTCGAGCTTGACAGCGACTCGCTCGGAGCAAGCATTCGATTCGCGGATAACCCACGTGCGTTATCACCACAGGCTGTGGTTGCGTGGTTCCCGCTCACAGCTGCTAAAAAAAAGTAGTACACCCCTCCCATACCCCTTCGATTCCTACTTTACCTCCACACTCAACAAAGACAAGTGAACTAGGGAACCAGGGTGTTTGCAAGTACGTAGCTCCTAGAGCGTCACGGACAAGTAGCGTAGCTTCCGGAAACAATTGACGAAACCTGAGGCTCGTTTTGTGGAAAGAAGGAAACCTGTATATTTAGAAAGCTTGCTTTCTTGTGTTTGCAATGGCAACGAGCTTCGTTTCGAATGGGCGTTACATCATTCTCGTCCGGGATATATATGGTACCTACATTACACATGACAACATGCAATTTTTGCTAGGGTGGGTGGGTGGGTGGGAAATAAGACATTTTAAATTTCAAACGAAGACGTGGGTGGAGGCCAAATGGCCTCCACCCCCTGCTATATAGTTGGCGAAGAGCGTCTAGCACTTCGCCGTTGCCATTGCTGCATTACAAGCAGCTTCGCTTTCAAAATACACATTTTTAGAAAGTGTTTCACACTTTCAAAAAAAATCATTTTTTGTTCTCTGTCATCCGAGTACACACGACTTCGACAAATCTGATCTTAACTAAACAACCCGCCCCGCCCTTTCCAAGCCCGTTGCACCGCATCAGACCGATGCGCACCAAGGCAATTCATCTTCTCACGCGCACCGTATACGATGCCCGCATGCGTGGTCTGTGGGACTCGTGGGCTGCGCCATGATAGTCGTTCACCTGCTCTTGGAACTTTGCTTTCGTCAACGTCGCCAACGACCTACACCTGGCGAACGTGGCTGTCGTAGCCCTAACCTGACGAGAAGAGTCAAGCTTGTTACCAGCGCTGACGACTCGCCTGTGGTCCCCTTTCCTCCTAGTGAGCTTTCAAACAAACCCTGTCACGAGAAAAAGCACTCTCCTAGTGAGCTTGGATCTTGGCAATCTCCCTGAATGGTTCCGTTACTGGTACGGGATCATTTCCGCTTCAGGTCGAGTTATACGTTATGTGTTATCAAACAGAGTAAAAAAAACTGTCATCTTCTCCTTTTACACAACTTGATCTTTCCATGCACAAATGTCAACCATAAGCCAGTGAAATGCCAATGGGAGTTAAGAAAGGTCTGAATGAATAACAAAGGCTAAACACACATCCAACAACTAGTATTAGCTACCACAACTAGTAAGGGTTGTTGTGTTTAAAGCCAAAGTCATCTTGGCAGCTGTTCTTGTGTAGCATTTGTGCTTATGAGGATCCCTTTGATCGGTGCATGAGCTCCAGGTTGGCGTCAAACAAGGCCTGGGAAATTAGCCGTTGCTCCCAAGCCATCCTTTCGCGTTCGGCCCGAAGCTGCTGCTCAGCAACCTTCATCTGCTTCTCCTTGTCCATAAGCTGCAGAGTGTAAGGGAATTAAGAAGGAGCTTCTTAGTTGCTGAGGAACCTATGGGATGAATGAATGTGAGCAGAAAGCATTGGGTTGTGTGTGATGTATACGCAGCAGCATTTGGAGAGGGGTAGTGGAAGACAGTGGAGTGGACGCACAGCTTTTAAAAGAGGGGAAGCGGATGGGGGGTGGGAGGGTTGGCAATGGTGAAAATATAGGAAAGGCAGCAGAGTGTGCGGAGACAACCCATGTAATGTACTACAGCACTGGTAGGTTCAGTGCTCACCTGATTCTCCATAGCCTGAAGCTGCTTCTGGCTCTCCTGCAGCTGCTCCTCCCTTTGAATCCTCTGCTCCATCTCCTGCTGCCTTTGCTCCAGGCCATCCACCTGAAAGAACAAGGGAAGCAGAGGAGAGCGCACGACAAGGCAATTTGAGTGGCTTTGTGATGGCGCCTCGGAAATCACTCCGCACGTCTTTGCTGCTCCATCTGCTGCTGCCTCTGCAAAACTACACTGGAGTACACAAGAGAGCGAGAAGATGCATAACAGACCTTTCTTGTGCATTTCTTTGCTGGTCAGATGCCCGTTCCTTGCTCTCACCTTCTGCTTGAGCGTCTGATTCTCCTCCTGCACGGCTGCTTGGATTTTGGCAATCAGTTTCATAAGAACTTTAAGAATATGATACATGTGTCCCGTGTTCTCACCTTCTGCTTGAGAGTCTGATTTTCCTCCTGCACGGCTGCTTGGAATTTGCCAATCTCCCTCTCCATCCTCTCCTCCCTCCTTGCCTCCCTCTCGGCATACTCCTGCTTCACCCTCCTCTTCTCGGCCTCCACTGCAACCACCACCTCCTCCTCTCGCCTCCTCATCTCCCTCTCCCTCTCCCTCACCTCCTCTCCCATCCTCCTCACCTCGTCACTCAACCTCCTCACTTCCTCTCCCTTCCTGTCTATCTCACCCTCACACTCCCGCACCGCCTTCCCCCTCTCCTCCTCCACCTCCACCACCCTCCCTTCCAACTCCCTCACTCGCTCTCCCAGCTGCTCCTTCTCCCTCACAACCCCTTCCCTCTGCTCGTCCAACTGCCCCTTCACCTCCAAAAGCTCATTCACTTGTCCAGTCAGAGCCAAAACACGCTCTCTCTCCTTTGTCATCTGCCCCTCCAGTCCCTCCACGAGCCCATTCAGCCTCCCCACTTGCCCCTCCCTCTCTGCTACCTCTCCCCTCAGCCTCCCCTCCAGCTCCTTCCACGCAGCTTCCTTCTCCCTCATCTCCGCATCCCATCGCTGCTCCACCCGTGTCCAATCCTCCTGCAAGCCTCTCATCTCCTCCTCCTTCCCCTGCATCTGCTGCTGCATCTCCTGCTGCTCCTGCTGTGCCTCCTGCAGCCGTGATTCAAACTTCTCCTTCTCTCCTTTCATCTCCTGCAGGCTACTTTCCAGCTCCACCTGTCGCACTTGTAGTCGCAGCAGGGAAGCCTCTAGCTCTGATCGCTCCACCTTCATCGCACTCACCTCCTCCTCTCCTGCCTTCCGCTCCCCCTCCAGTTCCTCCACTGCCCCTTCCAACCTCCTCACAACACCCTCCTTCTCTTCCAGTGCATGCTTCAGCTGCTGCACAGTGCTCCTACCCTCCAGCACCAACGCCTCAAGCTCGCAGTTAGCACCCTCCTTCTCCTCCAATTTCTGCTCTAGCTGCTGCACAGTCCCTTCCATCCTCCTCACAGCACCTTCCCTCTCCTCTAAAGCATGATTCAGCTGCTGCACAGTGCTCCTACTCTCCTCCACCAACGCCTTAAGCTCGCAGTTAGCACCCTCCCTTTCCTCCAACGTCTGCTCTAGCTGCTGCACAGCGCCCTCTAACCTCCTCACAGCGCCCTCCCTCTCCTCCAACGTCTCCTTGAGCTGCTGAATAGTGCTTCTACTCTCCTCCACCAAGGCCTCAAGCTCGCAATTAGCGCCCTCCAATTTCTGCTCCAGCTGCTGCACTGTGCCCTCCAAAGCCCTCACAGCACCCTCCCGCTCCTCCAGTGCATTCTCTAGCTGCGCCACAGTGCTCCTACTCTCGCTCAGCAATGCTTTGAGCTCGCAATTAGCGCCCTCCCTCTCCTTCACTGTCTGCTCTAGCTGCTGCACAGTTCCCTCCAACCTCCTCACAGCACCCTCCCTCTCCTCCAGCGCATTCTCTAGCTGCAGCACAGTGCTCCTGCTCTCGCTCAACGAGGCTTTGAGCTCGCAGTTAGCACTCTCAACTGACTCCTTCTCGCTTCTCAGACCTTGCACCACGTCTTCCAAAATGGCCTTCTCTCCCTCCAAAACGGCCTTCTCTCCTTCCAAATCGGCTCGCCTCTCCTCCAGAGCACGAGCCTTGTCTTGCAGCTCTGCCCTCTCCGCTTCCACGCCCACCTTCTCCTCCTGCACTGCACTGAACTCCCCTTGCAGCGAATCAAACTCTCCCTGTAACGAGTCATGCTCCCCTTGTAACGAATCAAGCTGTCCTCGAAGCGCTGTCCATTCCCCTTGCAGCCGTCCCACTGTCCCCTCCAGCACCCCCTTCTCTGCCTGCAAGCACCCAATCTGCTCCACAAGAACCGCCCTCTCAGCTTCAAGCTCCCCTTGCTTCACCTTCAGCCCATCCCTCTCAGCCTCTACTGCTTCCTTCTCCCTCACCAGCTCCTCCTTTTCGCCCATTAGCGCCTCCTTCACTGACTGCAAGCACCTGATCTGCTCCATAAGTCCCGCCCTCTCGACCTCCATCTCCCGTATCTGTACCTTCATACGACCCCTCTCAGCTTCCGAAGCTGCCTTCTCCTCCACCAACTCCTCCCTCTCGACCATCAGCACATCCTTCTCTCTGTTCAAATCCTCGATCTGCTCTATCAAGCGAATCCTCTCACCTTCAAGCTCCCTGTGCTTCACCATCAGCTCTTCCCTCTCAACCTCCAGTTCCCCCATCTGTACTTTCAGCCCATCCCTCTCAGCCTCAAGCTCCCCTACCTTCACCTGCATCCCATCCCTCTCAGCTTCCACTGTTGACTTCCATTCCACCAACTCTGCCTTTTCAACCAGCAACGCCTCCTTTTCTCCCCTCAAACCTGCAACCTGCCCCATCAGACCAGCCTTCTCACCTTCCAGCTCCCTGTGCTGCACAATCAAAGCTTCCTTTTCACCCATCAGCGCCTCCTTCTCGCCATTCAAACCTGCAATTTTCTCCACCAGACGAGCCCTCTCGGCTTCCAATTCCCCCACCTTGACCGTCAGCCCATCCCTTTCACCTGCCAGGGCAACCACCCTCTCCTCCAAATCACCCTTCTCCTGCTGAAGCACCTCCCGCTCCTCGAGTAATCCGTCCTTATCCTTCTCCAGCCCAGCCTTATCAGCAAGCAGACCCTCCCTCTCAGCCAGCACACTCTCTCTTTCTGCAAGCAAACTCTCCCTCTCTCCCTCCAACTGCTCCTTACCCGCACTCAAAGCCTCATTCTCAGATTTCAACTGCTCGATTTCTCTCTCCGTCTCAGCCGCACCAGCCAGCAGCACCACTCGCTCCTCCTCCAAAGCCCCCTTCGCTGCAGCCAAAGCTGCTCCTTCAGTTCTCAGCTGCTCGATTTCTGCCTTCATCTCAGCCGCACCAGCCAGCAGCACCACTTGCTCTTCCTCCAGCGCCCCTTTCTCTGCAGCTAAAGCTGCTCCCTCCGCCCTCAGCAGGCCAATTTCCCTCTCCAACTCGCCGATACCTGCTTCCATCTGCTCCCTCTCCGCTTCAAATTGCCCCACCTTTGTCTGCGCCTGCCCCAGTGCTCCCTCCAACCCTTTCTTAGCCGCATCTAGGGCCTCGTTCTCAGACTTCACCTGGCCGATCTCCCTCTCCAACTCACCAATACCTGCCTGCAGCTGCTCCCTCTCGGCTTCGAGTTGAGTCATCTTTTCATGCGCCTGTCCCAGCGCTCCCTTCAGCTGCTCCCTCTCTGCTTCAACCTCTTCCTTCTCCGAACGCGCCTCTCCCAGTGCTGTCTGCAACTCCTCCCTCTCTGCTTCGACCTCTCCCTTTGCTGACATAACCTTTGCCACCTCGCCCTTCAGTCGCTCCCTCTCCTTTAGCAGCTCCTCATTCTCCCTCTCCACCTCCCTCTTCTGCTCCTCCAACCCATCTCTTACCGCTTCCAACCCACACACAGCCTCCTTCAGTACACACACTTCGTTTGTCAGCTCCTCGTAATGCCTCTCCACCTCCCTCTTCTCATCCTCCAACCCACTCACTTTCTCCTTTAACGCACGCACTTCAATCACCAGCTCCGCCCTCTCCCCCTTCAGCTCCGCACACTCCGCCTCTGCTTCCGCCTTCCCACACTCCGCCTCCCCCTTCTCCCCCTCCAACCTCCCCACAGCAGCCTTCAACTGCGCATTCACCCACACAAGCCTCTCCCTCTCCCCCACCAACCTCCCCTTCTCCCTCTCCATCCCCTCCCTCTCCGCCTCCCACTCCGCCTCCCCTTCCGCCCTCTCCGCCTCTACCGCCCCCTTCTCCCCCTCCAACCGCGCCACTGCTGCTTTCAGCTGCACGTTAGCCGATCTAAGCTGCCCGACACTCGCCTCTAATTGCACATTGCCTCCCATCAGCTGCCCGTTCGCCTGCTCAAGATCCACATTCAAATCCCTCAGCTTTCCCACCGTCTCCTCCAATGCCACCTTCTGCCCCTGCAACTGGGATACTGCTGCTTTCAGCTGCGCATTTGACTCCTCCGAACCCCTCACTTTCTCCTCCAAACCCCTCCCATTCTCCTCCAAACCCCACACCTTCTCCTCCAGAACAGCCCGTTCCTTCACCCACCCGTCCCTCTCCCTCCCAAACTCCCTCCTCACGCCCTCTAGCTCCCGTTTCAACCCATCTCTCTCTCCCAGAACCGCATTCAACCGCGCATTCACACTATCCAGCTTCCCACGCGCCTCAGTCAAGTCCCTCACTACTCTCTGGTGCCTTGCCGCACCTTCCTTAACCAACCCATCCATCTCCTCCCTCAGACCCTCCTCTCTCTTCTCTGCTGCTTCTGCCCGAGCCAGCCAGGCTTGCCCCTGCACCTCCGCCTCTTCCCTTGCTGCCTCTGCAGCTCTTAAAGCACCTGCTGCTGACTCCTCCTGCTGCCGCTGCACCAGCAGCAGCTGCTGCTCCTTCTCCGCCCAATGCTCGTGCTTGGATTGCATCTTACGCTGCATTTCTGACCTCTCTTCTTCCAAGCTAGCAACGCTCCCTTCGAGTTCTGTCACCCTCCCCTCAAACGTTAACCTCGTCACCTCCCATGCCGCCTCCTTCTCAGCCCATCGCTGCTCCGTCACTGCCAGCTCCTGATCCCTCTCTACCAGCTCATTCCTCACTGCTGCCAGCTCAGCTTCAGCAGTCTCCACGTCAGCCTGAGCTGCCGCCAGATTCTGCTGCACAGCTGCCATCTGTTCATCCATCACCCCCGCCTTCTCCACCCACTGCTGCTCCTTTGCTGTCATACCTCCCTTCACCGCACACAACTCCTCCTCCGCTGCTGCAAGGGCTTCACCCAGAACGCCCTCCCTGCAAGTCCAAGCCTGCTCCTTCTCCTGCCAGCATGCAATCGTCTGCTCCTTCGCTGCCAGCTCTCCCTTTACCAGGCACAGCTCTTGCTCCGCTGCTGCCATAGCCTGCTGCTTTTCTACCAGATCTCCCTTCACCACACACAGCTCTGCCTCCACGGCAGCAAGAGCCTCTCCCAAGAAACCCTCCCTGCACGTCCAAGCATTCTCCTTCGCTGTCAGCTCTCCCTTTACCAGGCGCAGCTCTTGCTCCGCTGCTGCTATCGCCTGCTGCTTCTCTGCCACATCTCCCTTCACCACACACAGGTCTGCCTCCACGGCAGCAAGAGCCTCACCCAGAATTCCCTCTCTGCAATGCCACGCCAGCTCCTTCTCCTGCCACTCTTGCTCCTTTGCCAGTGACTCCCTTTCCTTGCCTTCCCACTCCCTTCTCTGCTGCAAACTATCCTGTTGCATGGCTTCTAACATGCCCTGGAATTCCCTCATCCGCCTTTCCTGCACTTCCTGCTCCTTCTTCCATTCCCCTTTCTTCTCTCCCCACTCTTCCCGCTCTGCCGCCCGCTCCTTCTCCAGCGAATCAACGGCTGCGATCAGCTCCTGCTTCTCGCGCTCTAGAGCATCAACGGCTCTCGTCAGCTCCTCCCTCTCCTGCCTCACGTCTCCAACCTCCTCCTCCACAGCAGCCTTCTCCGCCTTAACACACTCCAACGCGGTCTCCATCTCCCCCAGCCGCACCCTCTGCTGCTGCTCCAGCACCTCCCACTCCTGCTCCCTCGCCCTCCACTCATTCCCCTTTATCGCCCACTCCTGCTGCTCCCCCGCGTAAGCCCGCTTCACAGCAGCCAACTCTTCAGTCAGAAGCATAGCCTGCGCAGATAGCTCCTCATGCTTAGCTGCGAGCTCCCCCTTCTCTTCCGCCCACTGCAGCTGCTCCTCCGCATATGTCTGTTTCACAGAAGCCAACTCTTCAGTCAGAATCAAAGCCTGAGCAGACACCTCCTCTCCCTTGCCGACCAGCTCCCTCCTCTCAGCCTCCCACTGCTCCTCCTTCTCCCCCCACTGCTCCACCAGAGAGGCTACTCGCGCCTGCTCCTGCCTCTCCTTCTCCGCCCACGCCTGCTGCTCGGCTGCTCGCGCTTCCCTCAGCCCAGTAATCTCCTCATCCAAGCACCTCACACGAGCGGCCATCTGCGCCTCACAGCCCGCCCACTGCTGCTCCTTCCGCGTCCATTCCTCTACCTCAGACGCCCACCTGCACTCCTTCTCCGCCCACGCCTGCTGCTCCGCTGCGTGTGCCATTTTCAGCCCAGTGATCTCCTCATCCAAACACCCCACCTGAGCGGCCATCTGCGCCTCACAGCCCGCCCACTGCTGCTCCTTCTGCTTCCACTCCTGCATCGCCTGCTGTGCTGCCTGCTGCTCCGCCTCCGCCTGCTTCCGCACCCCCTCCAGCTCCTGCTCCATCCGCTGACCCTCGTCCCGCAGAGCAACCACCACCCCTTCAAGTCTCCTCCTCTCCTGCTCCAATTCCTCCCTTTCCATCTCCACCTCCTCCGTCTCCTGCTCCGCCTCTTTCTTAGCCTGCAGAAGCTCCTGCTTCTCCTGCTCTACCCCGGACAGGCTCGCTTCAAGCCATGCCACGTGCTCCCTCTGCTCATCTGCTTCCTTCGCCCATTCTCGCTCCTTTGTTGCCCACGTCAGCTGCTCCTTGATCCACCTCAGCTTCTCCCCATCCCACTCCTTCTCCCTGCCCGCCCACTCCTCCTCCCTTGCCCTCTTCTCCTCCTCCCACTCCATCTCGGCCTCACTCCTCTCAAAACCGCAACCAGCCAGGTCCAACCGCGCTGAAACGAGCTGCACCGCTGCCTCTTGCGCCTCTCCGTTCCAAGCCTCCTGCTGCTTCTCCCAGGCCCTCTCCATCCTCTCACACTCCCTAAACTTAACGTTCAGCTCGCGTGTAGCTTCTTCCAGCTTGCGCTCCTTGCGCTCCAGCTCCGTTTTAACCACAGCGAGTTCTGCTTGTAGCGAGGATAACCACTGCTTGGACAGCTTCTCTGACTCTGCCATGCTCCTCTCCAGGCGGGAAACCTCCGCCCTGCAACGCAAATCAATACGGGACGCACGAAAAAAGTCACTTCTGAGAACTTTCAAAGGTCCTTCCAGGCGGGAAACCTCTGCCACGAAAAGAGGCAGGCTTGAGGCACCCTGTCACAAGTCAGTCATCAATCTGTCACTTTTCAGTCAGTTGTCAGTTGTTCCTTCTCCCCTCAAAGCACATAACCATCCCTGAAAAGCACATTCCAAGCACTCAGCTCGCCAGTTCCTCACCTGGTGGACGAGAGGTCCGCGGCGAGTAGAGCCTTCTCCTTCTCCCCCTCTAGCCGAGCTCCTTCGACCCTTCATGCAAGCACGTTACCAAGCACCCCTCAAGAGCACGTCCCAAGCACTTCGCTCCTCAATCCCTCACCTGGTGGACGAGAGGTCCGCGGCGAGCAGGGCTTTCTCCTTCTCCCCCTCCAGCCGAGCTCCCTCTGCTGCCATCAGCTGCGCCGCCCGCTGCTCCCTCTCCGCCAGCAGAGCCTCCGCCTGGGGAACAATGAAGGAACGAGGGAGGAAGAAATGTTTTTGAGGCGTCTCAAGGAAAATTCTCGCTGCCACCAGCAGCACCCAAAAGACCCACACAGCTTCCGTTACAGGAATACACAAAACTCACGTCAACACAAACAGCAGCAGCGGCATCTTCCTGACCCTGGCCCCTCACCTCTGCCTTCTGCTCTTCCTTCGCCTGCAGCAGCTGCCTCCGCACCTCCACCGCCTCTGCCCCCGCCTTCCCTTCCGCCTCCTCCGCCCGCGCCAGGTCCCTCCGCAGCCCCGCCACCATCTCACTCAGCCGCGCGCACTCCACCCTCCCCGCGTCCCTCTCCCGCAGCGCCGCGCGCACCTTCGACTGCAGGCTCCTGATCACCCTCCCCGTCTCCTCGTTCTGTCCGTGCCCCACACTCCCCACGCTCCCCACACTCCCCGTTGTGCACACACTCCCTGCCCCGCCCAGACTCTCCTTTCCTGCCGTCATACACAGCCTTCCCCACGCCCCTGGCGTGCCTATCTGGTACCCAACTAGTGCACCCCCAACCGCGGGGGCTGGGGACGGGGGAGGGGCCGAGGCGGAGTGGGGGGAATCAGCCGCGTTAATGCCTTCACACTGCTGTTGAGGCACCTTAGAGGCTGTTTCTGCAGAAGATGTTTCGTCACACGAGGATCTGATGCCTTCAAACTCCTGAAACGCTTCTTTCAGCACCTGCAGCTGCTGATTCACCTGCTCGTCCTTCCACTTCTCCTCCTCCTCTTCATCCTCCTCCGCCTCCTCCTCTTCCGCCTCTTCCAACTTTTCCACCTCTGCTTCCTCTTCCCGTTTGCCCTCACTGTCGTCATCGTCTCTATCTTCTTCTTTCTGAAGAGAAAGACAAGCGGGAGAATGCAGCAAAGAAGTTCACAGTTGTAACCGATGGACATAACTGGCAGAGAGTTAAAAGCCTAGCAAAGTCGTAATGTTAGATACCTGCAGCCTCCTCCTCTCAGATGGATCCCGATAAAAGCCTAGCAGCTCTCTTGCAGAGTGCGAAAGCCTACTTCACAGAACCAACGACCGTGCTCACGCAACTTCCTTGTACTCTCCAACGCACCTTCAACGGTTTCCTTCTTGAAACCCGCCACCTTGCTCTCGTCCTCTGCTCCCTCGACAAGACCTCTAAGATACTCCAACATACAGAATAGCGCAAGAACCCCAGCTTCAGCGCTCTCACCGTGAGGGAAGCGACGAGCTCTTCAAGAGTCGTCTTCTTGACCTCTGCCACCTTGGCTCTCGTCCTCTGTTCCTCCGCCTCTCTCTGCATCTCCTCCGCCTTGCCTCTCCACCTCTCCACCTCCCCCTTCAGGTTCTGCGAAGGGAAGGACACAGCAACACGCGAAGAACAGGGAGGAGGAAAAGATGTTGTGAATAGCACATGTTACCAGCACAGCAATACCGCTTGACTTTCTGCTGCATATCCAAGCAGGCCGACAGCCTGCTGCTTCAAGGAAAACCATGCCTGCTTAAGTCGGCTCAAGAAGGACCATACCTACACGCTGTGGTGAGACTCACCTGCAGCTGCTTCTCCATGTGCGGCAGGCGCGGCGGCTGCTGCACCTCCAGGCGAGCCAGCTCCTGCTTCGGGAGGAGCTGGAGGTGCACGCCTGCTTCAGACCAGCTTGCTTGCCAAGGACGGTACCCATACCCAGTGGAAGGAGGAAACGCATACCCGGCGATGAGGCTCACCTGCAGCTGCTTCTCCATGTGCGGCAGGCGTCGCTGCTGCACCTCCAGGCGAGCCAGCTCCTGCCTCGCCTCGCCCAGCTCCCTCTCCGCCGCCTCCCACTTGCGCCTCCACGAAGCAGCCTGGAAAGGGATCACGGGATGGGAGTTCGGTGGAAGTTGTAGCCCGTGTGTGGGAATTCAGGAGTCGTTGATCCAAGCACCGAATAGCAGTCGCGTCTTGATCCTCTTGTTGCTCAAGTTCGGAACAGCCAAACATTGCTCAAAACTCGTGCCTGCTCCTGCTCAGGCTCAGCCAAGTTATTGCCCTATACCTGCTCCAGCTTGTTCTGGCACTCCTTCAGCTTCTCCTTCGTCTCCTCCTCGCGCCACTTCGCCTCCTCCACCTGTCGCTTCAGTCCCGCCGTCTCCCGCCTTAGCGCCTGCACCTGTTCCTGCAACTGCTGCTCCCTCTGCAGTCGCCGCCATCCGTCTCCGTCCTTCCCCTCCGCCACAGCCAAGGCGTTCTGCGGGTTGAGTGGGAAGGGAAACACATTACGCATGCAGGGGCACATTCAGGCGCTTCAGTTTCCGCGTGCATCTGCTCCTGCACCGACTGCTACTCTGTGAACGCCAGCCTCTGTCTACTTCAATGAGGCGAGGCAGCCTGCGAGATGCGTGGAAGGCACACATGCTTTCTTGACGCGCAAGGCATGCGAGGACCTGGCAGGAGACTTGAAACATTTCGAAGGTTAATGTATCAGTTTCGTTTCAGGTCAACATGACAAACGTAACCAGCGGCGCGTCGTCGTTTTAAGCAATAGCAAGGAGATCGCCATGGGATGAATCATGAAATAACAAGGATGCACCAACTTGCCATGCTGTGATCATGCCAATGACACGGAGCCTCAAAGCGAAAGGAACCTCGAGTTGTGAGACGGCTCAAAACGCGAAATACCCCGGAAATCTGAAAGATTTCCCAAAAGTAGATCATGGCGAAATAACGTTGCTTTTCCGTGCGAACACACCTCGAGCTGCTTCCGTCGGTTGACCTCCGCGTCCCTGGCAGCCATCGCCTCCTCCAGCTCCATCTCCTTCTCCTCGTACTCCTCCAGTAACCGCTCGTGCACAGCCTGCAATAGAAAATATGGAGCACAAATAAAAAAAATAGAGGTGATAAATCAAACACGCACACACACACACACCAGCGGAAAAAAAAAAAGCAGATCATTGTGTTCCATATATAAGAACGTTCAGATGATATTGCGTATCGCCTTTCCGACTGCCGGCTGTCATCATTCAAGAATATAAGGACGTTAAGGAACAACCATAGGCATTCATAGACACATTGAATGAACGGGACGTAAAGTTGGTACCTCGAGATCTCGTTTCTCCTCGAAGATCGCCTTGGCCGCTCGTTGCGCTTCATCCCGCTCCTCCATCAGCTGGAGCACCTCCTTCCTCTGCACCGCCGGCGACTGGCGCACCTTCGTCCCGCCTCGCGCTCCCGTGAACGGCGTCCCGCCTCGCGCTCCCGTGAACGGCGTTCCGTAGCTCCCGTGGTGAACCGCGCTGCCGGGATGGAATTTGTGATTCGTGGTTTCACGAAGCGACGATGCGAACGCGGACGGTCGGTAGTGAATGTCGCTGTTCGTCTCGCGCTTGCTCAGCGGGGTGTGGATTTCCGACACGGACTGAAGGAAGGCGTTGCTGCCATAGTTGTTGTGGCTGCTGTTGCTGCAGTTGTTGTTCATGGTGTTGAAGGTGGAATCGTCTCTATTCTCCGGTTCGCAGTGGTTCTCGTCGGTGGTGGATGAGGGTTCCACCATGGCTGCGTCGCGTCAAGCTTCAATAAAATGCCTTGCTTCAGAAGCACGCAGCAGTCCGCCAGTGACGGACGCAAGCTGCGTCTCGCTTTACGTCAAACTCCCAAATGCCTTGCTTCCGAAGAACGCAGCAGTCCGCCAGTGACGGACCCTGAACTCTAACTGCTAAGGACGATGCAATCAAGGAGATTTGGCGATAACGTGAGAAGACCCGTTTCTTGACCTGACGTGAGGCGACGGTTGCTTTCCTGATAGCAGTTAAACCGTTAGATATTTCAGCAGAGTTCAATCCCAATGCTCCGTCTAAAAAAACCTAACTCCCCTAGCGAAGAAGCTCAAGTAAAAAACTTCTCTGTATCAAGGTTGACCGCATAAGGAACCGTGGATGTAAACTAGCATCGGACTACAAGCTAATACGCTGATCTAAACACAATAGGAAACACGAAGCACTCACACTCACCGCAACGCTCAGCTTCTGCCTGCACTATGCCCGCTCACATTCACATTCTGAGCTCCAAAATCTGGATACTACTGCATCAAGAATCCATGAAATCCAGTGCAGAACGGTTCTTGGGCTAGAGAATTCATTGCTGAAACCAGAGCATTCAGAAATCCAGCTTGAAAGTACCCAGCATTCTTTGCTCAAGCCACAGCTTTCAACGCTGAGGCTCAGCTTTGGGAATATCCAGGATTCAGACTTCAGGCTTGACAGACAGGATCCAGGGTCGATGTTCAAAATGAGCATCCGAACCAGGAATGTGCGGTCTAGATTCGACATGAGTCTAGTTTGGAGGGGGAAATTCTGGACAGCGCCTCGGTCTCAGCTTGTCAGGCTGAGTTTGAAATTTACCGCCAAGTTCTGAGCAGAATTTGCTAGTGCAAACTCCATGTCAGGCTGACAAACTCAACTTGATGAGTGTGGATGATACAGTGTACACTGGAATGGAAAAAACAAGATGTTATCCTTATTTGAGCTGTCTTTTTTTTTATACACAAACACGGGCATTTTCTCATTGAATCAATGTCTGTCCGTTGCACCTCATATGCAGAATATGAAACTGATACTTGGTGAAATCACTATAGACGAATTGTAATCAGAAGCAGTATGAAAATAATAAGGCAGGCAACTTTATTACTAAGACTAGGTCAATTAGTACAAGATAAAGAAGCATGCTATACTACACGTTCCACATGACTGCATGCATCCCCATGAAACTCTCAAAACAGGTTTGCAGCGCCAGACAGACTCAGCTGCTGCTTTCCTCTCACAATCCTTCCACAAAGAAAACGTCAGCGTCTGTTGCTCTGTGCTCCCTATCATTATTGAAATCCGATTGAATTTTGCCTAGCTCAGCTGAGTGGAGTGGACTGGAATATCCACTTGGAGGCTGAATGATTCGCGCTGAATGTGAACGGATCCTCTCCGCGATCCCAATACTGTCAGTCTGGTGGCCTCCATACGCGCCTGAGAGGCGATCTCTTCCAATGTATACTCCTCATCGTCACTGTCAAGAGACAGGGCTTCATCACGGCAACTGACATACTCTTGAAAAACAGAACTGCGCTCGATAGAAGCAGCCTGCGTAATTCCAGAACTCCCGCAGGCTTGACTTGAAGGCTTTGGTGTAGGCAATATCGGCTTTGAAGGACGATGAATCTCCCCAGGAGCGATGGTAGCCGCGAATGGGGAGACGAGAGGGGAAGCGAAGGGGGACACGAGCGGGGACAGAAAGGCAGACGATGATGTGGCAGTTCCGTGATTCACGGAACCGGTTGAGCATGACTTAGGGAAGCGCGACCGTGCAGCGGCGCTGCTGAGGGACGGCGTTTTCACGGCGAAGGAATAGTGAGCCATGGCTGTTTGTCGAGGAAGAAGCTCTTCAGCTCAGAGTCGCAAGAGGCGTCTCGAGTGCGAGTCTCCGGGATACGTCAAAGTAGAGAAGATTGGTGTGAGCAGAGTGATCTGGAGAGCATTAGCACGTGGGTTATATACGCCGGGAGTGGCTGTCGAAACACATCGTGAGCTGTGACGCAAGGGACGCCATGAAGCGCTAAGCTGGGCGCCGTTTCCGAAGGCATTGATCCCCGTCCTATCATCAGTCCTGGTTCGGGCAACTATGCGGATAAGCGGATACTAATCGGATTTGTGACGTTTGAGATAGGAATCAGATTTGGTAACAAAATAGAAAGCTTCAAGAACTCTTGCTATCCAAACAGCAACCCTGGTTGGCCTGAGGTTTGCCTGAGTCTCATACCAGTTGAACTAAGCGATGTTTAGAGTGGTTGCGAAAACAATGAATGAGTTACAGTACGGTACGATATGTAAGCTTGGCAGCAATTCGTCGTGCCGATCATGTGGTTTGGGAGGTAAAGTGGCCCACATGTGGGTTGGTTGAGTGGGAGGGAGCTTCGCGAGCATGAATGCAGCATTTACTGCAGAGTCTTGGGGGCAATGCGCCCACTGGTTTGGTTCGTTGGGATTGGACAAGTGCAAGCATCTGAATGAGACCTTGAACCACTGTGCAAGCAATTGAGACCTTTGAGAGATTTTGGAGCAGCTAGGGTTCAGAAGTGCTTGTGAGATCTCGACTGGAAAGCCGAAGAATGTCTGGGCTGCAGGAAAACATCAAATTATCTGTCCTCTGCCCGCGGGCACAGAAACTACATTTCTGTGGTCCCTCTTTGAGAGATGTGGATGTTGTAGTACAGCATTTTTCTATGTTGCCTCTGACGTTGACTTTTAGGCAGCTCAGAGACGACCAATGAAAATTTCCTTCAGGAGAAAAAAAGAAGCATCCGCCACCACTCGAACTTCTGCTGGGAACTACTGTAGTACCTCTTCCGGAAACCAGGAACCTGCACGTTTCTGGCAGGAAGCTCTTCGGTCGGGTGTAGGGTTTTGAGGTGCTCGTTTGAACCTTAAAAGCTGCTCCTTGGTTAAGTGTGATACAAAGTCGGGGTAATTAAGATAAGGGGTATTAGAGGAAGGTAGAAATGGTGGAACAAAGACAGGGTGATGCGGAGAGAAGAGCTGGAGAAGAAGAGAAGGGCCAAAGGAAAGGTGGAAAGAGGAAAAGAAGAGAGGAAGAAACTAAAGGAAGGAAACACCTAAGGACCAAAACACCACAGCAACCCGCACCACAGCGCGGGACACAGCCTTTACAGCACAATCACTAAACGCCTATACATATGCATCGTACATATACTGTATGTCTGCCACGCTCTCAAAACAGCCGGTAATGTGATGCCAACTGCCCTGCCCTGCACCCAAAGGGACTGGTGCGGGCATCCACCCATCGTCTGACCCTCCCAACTGCTGCACCGCGTGCTGTATAATACTCTGAGCTTGCGCTCGCTGCAGTGCCACGGAAAGTCGTGTAGTGAGTCCGGTTTCGAAAATCCGGGCTGACCCATCATCCCCCCCCCCCAAGTCTTTACGCCGCTGTGCAATCCGCCGCGCACAAAGCCCTAGAAACTGTTATAATCTAGCAGCAGGAATGAGTGCATTGAACAGAGATGTGGGTACATATGCTAACCCTAATTTGGGTTGTACCCCTTATGGGCTACCCCACTACAGCCTACACAGCACAAGCATTATCATAGTTTGACACACCCCCATAGGCAAAGTGGGGGAGAGCAAGGGGTCACAAGACCAGTCAAGAGAAGCAAAGCAAGCTCAGGGTGGATCACAACGTCACCACACACACTGAGCACAAGCAAAGGGCCACAAGGCCAGTTCACATGCAGAGGTATATATGCAACAACAGCATCACAGTGATCTCTACCTAGCAAAGCAAGCAAGCAGGTATATATATAGATCACAGTACAAACAAGGTCTACAGCAAGTGAGGAAACGTAGGCACCAGGCCTAACAAAGTACAGAAACGCTGATGATCACCAGACGGAAGTGCCTTGGTGAATATATCAGCAGTATTGGCCCGAGTGGCCACGTAAGCAAGACGAAGCTGACCTCGCTGCTGCAACTCTCGAGCGAGGAAATAACGCAGAGCGATGTGCTTCGTTCTGTGCTCCAGTATGTGCTCATGACACAAGGCAATGGCGGCCTTGTTGTCTACGTACAGCACTGGAGGAGAACGAGGCCGCTCTCCCAGGTCGGTCAGCAGGTAGGTGAGCCAGCGTAGCTCCTGTGCAGCCATGGCTGTGGCGTAGATCTCAGCCTCACAACTGGAGCCGAGAACAGAAGACGAGCGTGTAGACCGCCAAGAGACAGAGCCAGAGCCAAGGCTGAAGGTGTAACCCTGTGACGACCGCTGTGTAGCCAGGTCGTCAACCTAAGAAGCGTCCGAGTGCCCAGTGAGGACAACTGGGCTCCGCCCTCCAAGCACGAGCCCCATGCCCGATGTACTGCACAAGTAGCGCAATACCCTCTTAGCAGCAGCCATGTGCTCCGGTCGGTGCCTACCAGGAGCCACGTAGCGAGCGAGAAGGCCAAGAGGGTACGCAAGGTCAGGACGAGTGCAGGTCATCAGGTACATGAGGCAGCCCACTAGCTCTGGGTAAGGACCACTCGGCTCTACGGACTCGTCCGAAGGTGGAGCTGAGAGCGAGTGGCCTGTAGCCAGAGGAGTGTGCTGTGGCGAGGACCAGGTGAAGCCGAAGCGCTGAAGGACCTGCTGCACCATGTGTGACTGAGTCAGTGTGATGGTGCGGCGTGCTCTGTCCCGGGTGATCTGCAAGCCAAGGTAGCTGCGCAGTTCACCCAGGTCTGTGCACGTGTGTCTCTTCTGCAGCTCCGACTTCACCAGGGCGAGAGCCTCAGTGTCCGCAGTGGCAAAGACCAAGTCGTCGACGTACACGAGGATGTAGAACGGCGGCAGCGA
Organism: Closterium sp. Naga37s-1; assembly: GCA_947471745.1. Classification (NCBI taxonomy): domain Eukaryota; kingdom Viridiplantae; phylum Streptophyta; class Zygnematophyceae; order Desmidiales; family Closteriaceae; genus Closterium; species Closterium sp. Naga37s-1. The sequence continues at coordinate 299,857 of CANJKZ010000270.1, read as the reverse complement.
AGTGTCGGTGCGCAGAAACAGCGACGGGTCAGCAGTAGAAGGCGCGAACCCAAGAGCCGCAAGTGTCGTCCTCAGTGTGTCGTGCCACTCACGTGGCGCCTGGCGGAGACCGTAGACCGGCCGCCGGAGGCTCCACTGGGTACCAGGAGGGAACGACCCAGTGAAGCCAGGAGGGCGGCGCAGCCAGATCTCCTCGTGCAGGCTGCCCTGTAAGAAAGCTGTGCTGATGTCAAGAGAGTGAAGCTCGTAGTCACGCTGAGCGGCAACGTGCAGCAGCACATGAAGAGTGGTCATCTTCGGGGTGGGGGAGAAGGTCTGGAAGAAGTCAACTCCCTCTCGCTGACTGAAGCCTCGAGCAACGTAACGAGCCTTGAAGACAGGCGGAGAACCTGGCGGCCGCTTCACCCTGAAAATCCACATGCCACTGACGATGTTCGCCCCAGGAGGGGGAACCTCGTCGACGTAGGTGCCTGTGGACTTCCAGGATGCCATCTCTGCGTCCATGGCTGCCTGCCACTGCGAGGAGTACTCACCCGCGATCGCCTCAGCGTAAGAGCGCGGGGTCGGGATGTCTGGAGCATCCGGGTCTCCCTAAGGGGCAAGCAGCATGGACACGAGATGAGGCGCAGCGGCTGCAAGACACTCAAGGTCCTCCTGCCTGTCCTCAAGGACGTTCGTGCCAAGAGCACACTCACCCCCGACGGACGGAGGACAGACAGACTCAGACTCAGCAACAAGACTAGCGGCGTAGTCTAGACGACAGGCAGCAACAAAGTCAACAAGCTCAGCGACTAAGGCAGACGCAGCAGCAGACTCAAACGACGGGTCAGTGACAATTGTGGCTAGCAGACGTGTGACAGTAGGGCTAGCGGCACGAACGCGGTCAGACTCAGGCTCAGGAACGGTAGGCAGAGAAGACACAGGAGGGGATGGCAGGGGAACATGCTGCGGAGGAGAGGAAGGACGACGAACTACGAGGTGGGTGCCGAGGACAACAGGCTGACGCGAACGAGGAACACGACGACCGAAACGACCAGAACGGACAGGCGAGACAGGTAGCGACGCAGGCTCACGCCGCTCAGTAAGACCCCCTGACTGCTCAGTGTAAGGAGAAGGAGCAGGCAGCGGTGAGCCAGGCTGTAACGGAAGACCAGTAGACGAAGGGAGACTAAGAACCTGGCGAAGTACAGAGTCAGACGGTGGCTGAGACGACGGAGACGGCGGAGCAAAGAACAGGCGCGGCTGTGCAGTGCCACCAGCACCAGCAGCTCCAGCACCCCCAGTAGCTCCAGCACCTCCAGCAGCACTAGACCCCTCAGCGCCAGCTCCTCCAGGACCAGCTCCTCCAGTAGCAGCACCCTCAGAACCAGCATCTCCAGTCCCAGGGTCCCCAGCCTCAGTGTCACCAGCAGCAGCACCCCCAGACCCAGGGTCTCCAGCAGTAGCACCGTCAGGCTCAGCACCTCCAGCCCCAGCAGCTCCAGTACCTCCAGTACGAGCACCTCCGGGACCAGCACCACTCCCAGCTCCAGTGACGGCAGCAGAAGTACCTCCAACGGCAGAGCGCCGAGCTCAAGAAGCGCGACCCTGACGGCGACCGTACCAGTCGTGCAGCTGCTGAGAGGTGAGAGGTACATGCGGACGAAGGCGGCTACTCCAAGGAGACCGCGCAACAGCAGACTCAGAACCCTCAGCGCCAGCACCCGCAGCAGCTCCAGGACCTCAAGCGCCAGTACCCTCAGCAGCTCCAGAACCTCCAGCTCCAGAACCTCTAGCACCAGCACCCGCAGCAGCTCCAGAACCTCCAGCTCCAGCACCCTCAGCAGCTCCAGAACCTCCAGCTCCAGAACCTCTAGCACCAGCACCCGCAGCAGCTCTAAAACCTCCAGCTCCAGCACCCTCAGCAGCTCCAGAACCTCCAGCAGAAACAACTCCATTAGAAGAGTCACCGGCTCCAGCGCCTCTCGCAGCAGGGCCCCTAGCTCTAGCAGCGCGACCCTGACGGCCAACGTACCACTCACGCAGCTGCTGTGGGGAGAGAGGGAGTCGACGACGAGAGTGCAGCGGCGAGGTACCAGCGGAGCGACTACGGAGACGGCTGCCCCAGGGAGACTGCTCACCAGACGCCTCAGCGCTCCCAAGGTGCAGCACCCCCAGACTCAGTACCCCCAGGCTCAGCACCCCCAGACTCCTCACGCCCAGACTCAGCACCCCAAGTCTCCGCACCCCCAAGCTCCGCACCTCCAGGCTCCGCACCCCCAGGCTCAGCAACCCTAGGCTCAGCACCCCCAGGCTCCGCACCCCAAGGCTCAGCACCCCCAGTAGCAGCACCCCGAGCAGGACCACCCTCAGCAGGACCTGAGTCACCAGTGACCTCAACCGGCGCAGGCAAGAGAGGAGGGTCTACCTGAGACACACCTGAAGGAGCAGGACTGGGAGTGGGGAGGGGGTCTACCTGGGGAGCACCTGGAGCGAGGAAGAGCGGCGGGGGGGGGAGAGGGGCAGTGCGGTAGGGGAAGAGACGGTAAAAGGGAACCGACTCGTCGAACGTGACGTCCTGAGAGGGGAAGACACGGCGCGAGGTGGGGTGGTAAAACTGCCAACCAGGCGCGTCAGGGACAAAGCCAAGGAAGACACAGGGAACAGCGCGGGCGGAGAGCTTGTCCGCGGTGGTATCGCGGACAAAGGCACGAGCACTCCAGACCCGGAAACGCGACGCATCGCCAACCTTCCCCGTCCACAGCAGTGTGGGCGAGGTCTCCGGCAAGGAGACACGGGGCCAGAGGTTGAGCTGATGCGCGGCGTACCGGACCGCAAACGGCCACAGAAAATGGGGGGCAGCCGCATGGATCATGGAGGTACGAGCGACCTCCATGACTAAGCCAATGCGGTGCTCAGCAACCCCATTCTGCTGCGGAGAGGCCGGAAGCGCGAACGACTGGGTGATGCCGTGCTCCTCACAGAAGGCTGCCAAGAGGTCGGAGGAAAACTCACCACCTCTGTCAGAGTGCAGACGCAGGACGGGAAAGTCCGACTGGAACCGCTCGCGGAGCTGGAGACGAGTAGCGCGGATCCAAGGGATCAAAATATCAGGGACCTCACCCTTGGTGCGCAAGGGGAAAACCGTAGTGTAACGCGTGTAGTCGTCGACGACCAGCAGGAAGTACCGCTCGTGGGCCTGTCCACGGACGCGGGCTGGGCCCCACACGTCCAGGTGGAGAGTCTGCAGGGGAGCCTCTGTGGGAGGGAACGAGGAGGAGTGAGGAGCGGCGCGCTGCCGCCCCTCGACACAGGGAACACAGGGAGGAGCAGACGAGGGTGGGAGGGGAGGGAGAACCCTGGGGAGACCAGAGACAAGGACACGGCGGTGCATGCTGCGAAGGCGCTGCACCGAGGGGTGACCAAGGCAGTGGTGCCAAAGGAGGGTCTGGTGCAACAAGGCGCGACACGAGCAGGGGGCCGACAACTGACCTGACGCAGACGCAGACGCAGACGCAGCCACCTGAGGGGACTCAGTGGTCAGTGTGTACAGGCCCGACCCCGGCTGCCGAGTGAAGGTAGCCAGGTGACGACCCGTCTGAGCACACGTGCAGTGTGTCACACGCTCGTAGGCAGGGGTGAACTGGTGAACACCCGCGTCCTGGAGCGCAGAACCCGCCACCAAGTTCGTAGAGAACGAGGGGAGGTAAAGACCCGACAGTGTGCCGGACGGGACAGCAGGACAAGGGAGGACAGTGGAGGAGGTCGCACGGATTGGACCCCCAGAGGGGTCTGCCAGGGAGACTGGAACCGGCCGACTGAGCGGCGTGAGGGTGGTGCTGTCGCGAAAGAAGGAGCGAGAAGCACCAGAGTCAAGTGTGAAGGTGTACAAGGCCTGAGCAGGCGCAGTACCAGAGAGAGCAGACTCACCAGCACCTGGAGCAGCAGCCTCACCAGTACCTAGAGCATGAGACACACTAGCCCCTAGAGCAGCAGCCTCACCAGCACCTAGAGCAGCAGGCTCTATACCTGGGTCAGGCGGTACGCACAGGTAACAGGCACGGTCAGCACTAGTAGGCAATGCATACATGGCAGTGAGAATAGCATCATAGTCAAGAGCAAATATATCTACCCTCTGCCCAAGCAGCTCCACCCAGTCAGGGAGCTCAGCCTCGTCGCCAAACTCGGTACGCCAGGCGTCGCTCAGACGGGCGAAGCAGCGGGACTGTGTGTGACTGAGCGTCCCGCAAGCCTGACCAGTCCGAGCACCAGTGCGAATGACGTACGGGCAGCGAACGGTACTCAGATACCCTCTTCTCTGAGCGTACCACTCACGAAGCTGCTGGGGCGTGCGAGACTCGCGCGGACGTCGCTGGAGCTGCATCTGGCCACCGCCAGTAGCAGCAGTAGTAGTAGTAGCAGCAGTAGCAGCTGTAACAGCAGTAGCAGCAGTAACAGCAGTAGTAGCAGTAGCAGCAGTAGCAGCGCGGCCACCCCTACAACCCCAACTAGCGTACCACTCACTAAGCTGCTGGGGCGTGAGGGACTCACGCGGACGTCGCTGGAGCTGCATCTGGCCACTGTCAGTAGCAGCAGTAGCAGTAGCAGTAGCAATAGCAGTAGTAGCAGCAGCAGCGCGTGCAGGGCAGGCGCGACAGGCAGGCAGGCAGGCAGGCAGGCAGGCAGGCAGGCAGGCAGGAGGCAGGCAGGCAGGCAGGCGGCATCGCACGAACAAGGTAGGTGCTCACCAGTGGCAGGCAGGGCCGGCGCTCGGCGGGGCCGCAACAGCGGCCGCAGAGTAGGGCCGCGTCGGCGGTAGGGCAGGTCCGCGACAGCTGCTGCAGGGCGGGGCCGTGACAGCTGCAGGGCGGGGCCGTGACAGCTGCAGGGCGGGGCCGCAACGGCGGCAGAAGGCTCCGCGGCAGCTGCTGCAGGGCGGGGCCGCGACCACGGCAGGAGGCTCCGCGGCAGCTGCTGCAGGGTGGGGCCGCGACTGCGGCAGAAGGCTCCGCGACAGCTGCTGCAGGGCAGGGCCGCGACGGCGGCAGGAGGCTCCGCGGCAGCTGCTGCAGGGCAGGGCCGCGACTGTAGTAGGGCGCTTCGTGGCAGCTGCTGCAGGAGCGACGGTGGCAGTCAGGCAGGGGCGGCGTCCAGGGGCAGCCGCGAGGAACAGGGGCAGCCGCGGCGCGCGAGGCTGCAGCGCGCTGCGTGCGCTGCGGGCGCGGCGCGCGGGGCTGCAGCGCGACGCGCGGGCAGCGAACGCGCGTTGTTGCCCCCTCGCCAACAGCCCATGCTGCCCTCCAACCTGCAGCCCTTGCTGGCCCCTTACAAGCCACCCCTGTTGCCCTCCTCTCCCCCCTCCCTTGCGGCGCCTCCGCTCTTGCCGTTGAGCCAACCGAGGCACTATCAGCGAAGTGTCGGCGTCTAAGGGAGGTGACACAGAACTTCTGGCGCTTCGCTGTATGGTCGTTTCCGCGAGGTCACGGCCACGGTGGACGTGCTGTAGCTGCAAGCGCCTACGGTGGGCCTCCCATAGTGCCCTCGCTTCCTCGGGTGCCTCGTTCGCATTCGTTTGTCCCTCCTCGTTGATTGGGGACACCCCCCTGCCGTTGTCGGCTAACTGGTCGGGGCCGCTGCTCCGGCTAGCCTGGTTGCTGTGAGGGTCCTGAATAGGCTGTATAGTCTCCGCATTGTTGGTTTCATGGCATGGCCTCTTGGCTGGTTTGCCGAAGAGGCATAGAGCATCTTCCTTGTGCATTCGACGGATGTATGGACCTTCGGGCCCTTCCGCAGCTCCTCCTCGTCGTTTATGGGCAGCCACTAGGCGGGTTGTCTCAGTGGATGCTGCCGTAAATTCCCCCCCTTCGCTCGTATTGGCCCCTGTCGTCCCCCTGTCAGGTCCTCCCCTCTCCCCGAACCCGGGGTCACCGGGGTCTGGGTCGCCGTCCATGGCTCAAAGCGGATGACGGTTCACGCTGCTACTAGCATTGTTTCTGACTGCTACTCGATGTCTGTGCTGCTGTGGGCGAGTTGCCTCCAGCCTACGGACGGTTCACACTGCTACTAGCGGGTTTTCCATTGCTACTCGCGGCCTGCGCTGTTGTGGGTGAGTTTCCTGATGCTACGGGCGGTTTACACTTCTACTAGCAAGTTCCTTGTTGCTACTCGCTGTCAAACTATGATAATGCTTGTGCTGTGTAGGCTGTAGTGGGGTAGCCCATAAGGGGTACAACCCAAATTAGGGTTAGCATATGTACCCACATCTTTGTTCAATGCACTCATTCCTGCTGCTAGATTCTAACATGGTTTCAGAGCACTAGGTCCGTAGGACCGTTTTTTTTTCGGGCCCACCTACCGTTGCGGTTACCACGCTACCCCACGTGCGCCTGCCTGCCTGCCTGCCTCGCCTTGTCACGTGCTGCGCTGCGCGCGCCGTCCTGCAGCCCTCGCGCTGCCTACTGCTGCCCTAGGCCAGCGCGCCGTCCCTGCAGGCCCGTGAGACCCGCGCGCCGCCCCTGCAGACTCGTCAGGCCCGTGCGCCGCCCCTGCAAGCCCGTCAGGCCCGCTAGCCGTCCCTGCAGGCCCGTCAGGCCCGCGAGCCGCCCCTGCAGGCCCGTCAGGCCAGAGCGCCGCCCCTGCAGGCCCGTCAGGCCTGCTAGCCGCCCCTGCAGGCCTGTCAGGCCCGCTAGCCGCCCCTGCAGGCCCGTCAGACCCGCTAGCCGCCCCTGCAGGCCCGTCAGGCCCGCTAGCCGCCCCTGCAGGCCCGTCAGGCCAGCGAGCCGCCCCTGCAGGCCCGTCAGGCCAGGTCGCTGCCCCACGCGACGCGCCCGCTGCCCGCGCGTCGCGCTGCAGCCCCGCGCGTCGCGTCTGCAGCCCGCGCGTCGCACTGCAGCCCCGCGCGTCGCGTCCGCTGCCCGCGCGTCGCGCTGCAGCCCTGCGCGTCGCGCCCGCTGCCTGCGCGTCGCGCTGCAGCCCCGCGCGTCGCGTTCGCTGCCCGCGCGTTGCGCTGCAGCCCCGCGCGCCGCGTTTAGGGTTTAGCGCGTCGCGCTGCAGCCCCGCGCGCCGCGCCCGCAGCACGCGCAGCGCGCTGCAGCCTCGCGCGCCGCGGCTGCCCCTGGACGCCGCCCCTGCCTGACTGCCACCGTCGCTCCTGCAGCAGCTGCCACGGAGCGCCCTACTACAGTCGCGGCCCTGCCCTGCAGCAGCTGCCGCGGAGCCTCCTGCCGCCGTCGCGGCCCTGCCCTGCAGCAGCTGTCGCGGAGCCTTCTGCCGCGGTCGCAGCCCCGCCCTGCAGCAGCTGCCGCGGAGCCTTCTGCCGCCGTTGCGGCCCCGCCCTGCAGCTGTCACGGCCCCGCCCTGCAGCAGCTGTCGCGGACCTGCCCTACCGCCGACGCGGCCCTACTCTGCGGCCGCTGTTGCGGCCCCGCCGAGCGCCGGCCCTGCCTGCCACTGGTAAGCACCTACCTTGTTCGTGCGCTGCCGCCTGCCTGCCTGCCTGCTTGCCTGCCTCCTGCCTGCCTGCCTGCCTGCCGGCCTGCCTGCCTGCCTGCCTGCCGCGCCTGCCCTGCACGCGCTGCTGCTGCTACTACTGCTATTGCTACTGCTACTGCTACTGCTGCTACTGACAGTGGCCAGATGCAGCTCCAGCGACGTCCGCGTGAGTCCCTCACGCCCCAGCAGCTTAGTGAGTGGTACGCTAGTTGGGGTTGTAGGGGTGGCCGCGCTGCTACTGCTGCTACTGCTGCTACTGCTGTTACAGCTGCTACTGCTGCTACTACTACTACTACTGCTGCTACTGGCGGTGGCCAGATGCAGCTCCAGTGACGTCCGCGCGAGTCTCGCACGCCCCAGCAGCTTCGTGAGTGGTATGCTCAGAGTAGAGGGTATCTGAGTACCGTTCGCTGCCCGTACGTCATTCGCACTGGTGCTCGGACTGGTCAGGCTTGCGGGACGCTCAGTCACACACAGTCCCGCTGCTTCGCCCGTCTGAGCGACGCCTGGCGTACCGAGTTTGGCGACGAGGCTGAGCTCCCTGACTGGGTGGAGCTGCTTGGGCAGAGGGTAGATATATTTGCTCTTGACTATGATGCTATTCTCACTGCCATGTATGCATTGCCTACTAGTGCTGACCGTGCCTGTTACCTGTGCGTACCGCCTGACCCAGGTATAGAGCCTGCTCCTCTAGGTGCTGGTGAGGCTGCTACTCTAGGGGCTAGTGTGTCTCCTGCTCTAGGTACTGGTGAGGCTGCTGCTCCAGGTGCTGGTGAGTCTGCTCTCTCTGGTACTGCGCCTGCTCATGCCTTGTACACCTTCACACTTGACTCTGGTGCTTCTCGCTCCTTCTTTCGCGACAGCACCACCCTCACGCCGCTCAGTCGGCCGGTTCCAGTCTCCCTGGCAGACCCCTCTGGGGGTCCAATCCGTGCGACCTCCTCCACTGTCCTCCCTTGTCCTGCTGTCCCGTCCGGCACACTGTCGGGTCTTTACCTCCCCTCGTTCTCTACGAACTTGGTGGCGGGTTCTGCGCTCCAGGACGCGGGTGTTCACCAGTTCACCCCTGCCTACGAGCGTGTGACACACTGCACGTGTGCTCAGACGGGTCGTCACCTGGCTACCTTCACTCGGCAGCCGGGGTCGGGCCTGTACACACTGACCACTGAGTCCCCTCAGGTGGCTGCGTCTGCGTCTGCGTCTGCGTCTGGTCAGTTGTCGGCCCCCTGCTCGTGTCGCGCCTTGTCGCACCAGACCCTCCTTTGGCACCACCGCCTTGGTCACCCCTCGATGCAGCGCCTTCGCAGCATGCACCGCCGTGTCCTTGTCTCTGGTCTCCCCAGGGTTCTCCCTCCCCTCCCACCCTCGCCTGCTCCTCCCTGTCTTCCCTGTGTCGAGGGGCGGCAGCGCGCCGCTCCTCACTCCTCCTCGTTCCCTCCCACAGCGGCTCCCCTGCAGACTCTCCACCTGGACGTGTGGGGCCCAGCTCGCGTCCGTGGACAGGGCCACGAGCGGTACTTCCTGCTGGTCATCGACGACTACACGCGTTACAGCACGGTTTTCCCCTTGCGCACCAAGGGTGAGGTCCCTGATGTTTTGATCCCTTGGATCCGCGCTACTCGTCTCCAGCTCCGCGAGCGGTTCCAGTCGGACTTTCCCGTCCTGCGTCTGCACTCTGACAGAGGTGGTGAGTTTTCCTCCGACCTCTTGGCAGCCTTCTGTGAGGAGCACGGCATCACCCAGTCGTTCACGCTTCCGGCCTCTCCGCAGCAGAATGGGGTTGCTGAGCGCCGCATTGGCTTAGTCATGGAGGTCGCTCGTACCTCCATGATCCATGCGGCTGCCCCCCATTTTCTGTGGCCGTTTGCGGTCCGGTACGCCGCGCATCAGCTCAACCTCTGGCCCCGTGTCTCCTTGCCGGAGACCTCGCCCACACTGCTGTGGACGGGGAAGGTTGGCGATGCGTCGCGTTTCCGGGTCTGGGGTGCTCGTGCCTTTGTCCACGATACCACCGCGGACAAGCTCTCCGCCCGCGCTGTTCCCTGTGTCTTCCTTGGCTTTGTCCCTGATGCGCCTGGTTGGCAGTTTTACCACCCCACCTCGCGCCGTGTCTTCCCCTCTCAGGACGTCACGTTCGACGAGTCGGTTTCCTTTTACCGTCTCTTCCATACCGCACTGCCCCTCTCCCCCCCCCGCCGCTCTTCCTCGCTCCAGGTGCTCCCCAGGTAGACCCCCTCCCCACTCCCAGTCCTGCTCCTTCAGGTGTGTCTCAGGTAGACCCTCCTCTCTTGCCTGTGCCGGTTGAGGTCACTGGTGACTCAGGTCCTGCTGAGGGTGGTCCTGCTCGGGGTGCTGCTACTGGGGGTGCTGAGCCTTGGGGTGCGGAGCCTGGGGGTGCTGAGCCTAGGGGTGCTGAGCCTGGGGGTGCGGAGCCTGGAGGTGCGGAGCTTGGGGGTGCGGAGACTTGGGGTGCTGAGTCTGGGCGTGAGGAGTCTGGGGGTGCTGAGCCTGGGGGTACTGAGTCTGGGGGTGCTGCACCTTGGGAGCGCTGAGGCGTCTGGTGAGCAGTCTCCCTGGGGCAGCCGTCTCCGTAGTCGCTCCGCTGGTACCTCGCCGCTGCACTCTCGTCGTCGACTCCCTCTCTCCCCACAGCAGCTGCGTGAGTGGTACGTTGGCCGCCAGGGTCGCGCTGCTAGAGCTAGGGGCCCTGCTGCGAGAGGCGCTGGAGCCGGTGACTCTGCTAATGGAGTTGTTTCTGCTGGAGGTTCTGGAGCTGCTGAGGGTGCTGGAGCTGGAGGTTTTAGAGCTGCTGCGGGTGCTGGTGCTAGAGGTTCTGGAGCTGGAGGTTCTGGAGCTGCTGAGGGTGCTGGAGCTGGAGGTTCTGGAGCTGCTGCGGGTGCTGGTGCTAGAGGTTCTGGAGCTGGAGGTTCTGGAGCTGCTGAGGATACTGGCGCTGGAGGTCCTGGAGCTGCTGCGGGTGCTGGCGCTGAGGGTTCTGAGTTTGCTGTTGCGCGGTCTCCTTGGAGTAGCCGCCTTCGTCCGCATGTACCTCTCACCTCTCAGCAGCTGCACGACTGGTACGGTCGCCGTCAGGGTCGCGCTTCTTGAGCTCCGCGCTCTGCCGTTGGAGGTACTTCTGCTGCCGTCACTGGAGCTGGGAGTGGTGCTGGTCCTGGAGGTGCTCGTACTGGAGGTACTGGAGGTACTGGAGCTGCTGGGGCTGGAGGTGCTGAGCCTGACGGTGCTACTGCTGGAGACCCTGGGTCTGGGGGTGCTGCTGCTGGTGACACTGAGGCTGGGAACCCTGGGACTGGAGGTGCTGGTTCTGAGGGTGCTGCTACTGGAGGAGCTGGTCCTGGAGGAGCTGGCGCTGAGGGGTCTGGTGCTGCTGGAGGTGCTGGAGCTGCTGGGGGTGCTGGAGCTGCTGGTGCTGGAGGCACTGCACAGCCGCGCCTGTTCTTTGCTCCCCCGTCTCCGTCGTCTCAGCCACCGTCTGACTCTGTACTTCGCCAGGTTCTTAGTCTCCCTTCGTCTACTGGTCTTCCGTTACAGCCTGGCTCACCGCTGCCTGCTCCTTCTCCTTACACTGAGCAGTCAGGGGGTCTTACTGAGCGTCGTGAGCCTGCGTCGCGTCATGTCTCGCCTGTCCGTTCTGGTCGTTTCGGTCGTCGTGTTCCTCGTTCGCGTCAGCCGGTTGTCCCCGGCACCCACCTCGTAGTTCGTCGTCCTTCCTCTCCTCCGCAGCATGTTCCCCTGCCGTCCCCTCCTGTGTCTTCTCTGCCTACCGTTCCTGAGCCTGAGTCTGACCGCGTTCGTGCTGCTAGCCCTACTGTCACACGTCTGCTAGCCACAATTGTCACTGACCCGTCGTTTGAGTTTGCTGCTGCGTCTGCCTTAGTCGCTGAGCTTGTTGACTTTGCTGCTGCTTGTCGTCTAGACTACGCCGCTAGTCTTGTTGCTGAGTCTGAGTCTGTCTGTCCTCCGTCCGTCGGGGGTGAGTGTGCTCTTGGCACGGACGTCCTTGAGGACAGGCAGGAGGACCTTGAGTGTCTTGCAGCCGATGCGCCTCATCTCGTGTCCATGCTGCTTGCCCCTTAGGGAGACCCGGATGCTCTAGACATCCCGACCCCGCGCTCTTACGCTGAGGCGATCGCGGGTGAGTACTCCTCTCAGTGGCAGACAGCCATGGACGCAGAGATGGCATCCTGGAAGTCCACAGGCACCTACGTCGACGAGGTTCCCCCTCCTGGGGCGAACATCGTCAGTGGCATGTGGATTTTCAGGGTGAAGCGGCCGCCAGGTTCTCCGCCTGTCTTCAAGGCTCGTTACGTTGCTCGAGGCTTCAGTCAGCGAGAGGGAGTTGACTTCTTCCAGACCTTCTCCCCCACCCCGAAGATGACCACTCTTCGGGTGCTGCTGCACGTTGCCGCTCAGCGTGACTACGAGCTTCACTCTCTTGACTTCAGCACAGCTTTCTTACAGGGCAGCCTGCACGAAGAGATCTGGCTGCGCCGCCCTCCTGGCTTCACTGGGTCGTTCCCTCCTGGTACCCAGTGGAGCCTCCGGTGGCCGGTCTACGGTCTCCGCCAGGCGCCACGTGAGTGGCACGACACACTGAGGACGACACTTGCGGCTCTTGGGTTCGCGCCTTCTACTGCTGACCCGTCGCTGTTTCTGCGCACCGACACTTCGCTGCCGCCGTTCTACATCCTCGTGTACGTCGACGACTTGGTCTTTGCCACTGCGGACACTAAGGCTCTCGCCCTGGTGAAGTCGGAGCTGCAGAAGAGACACACGTGCACAGACCTGGGTGAGCTGCGCAGCTACCTTGGCTTGCAGATCACCCGGGACAGAGCACGCCGCACCATCACACTGACTCAGTCACACATGGTGCAGCAGGTCCTTCAGCGCTTCAGCTTCACCTGGTCCTCGCCACAGCACACTCCTCTGGCTACAGGTCACTCGCTCTCAGCTCCACCTTCGGACGAGTCCGTAGAGCCGAGTGGTCCTTACCCAGAGCTAGTGGGCTGCCTCATGTACCTGATGACCTGCACTCGTCCTGACCTTGCGTACCCTCTTGGCCTTCTCGCTCGCTACGTGGCTCCTAGTAGGCACCGACCGGAGCACATGGCTGCTGCTAAGAGGGTACTGCGCTACTTGTGCAGTACATCGGGCATGGGGCTCGTGCTTGGAGGGCGGAGCCCAGTTGTCCTCACTGGGCACTCGGACGCTTCTTGGGTTGACGACCTGGCTACACAGCGGTCGTCACGGGGTTACACCTTCAGCCTTGGCTCTGGCTCTGTTTCTTGGCGGTCTACACGCTCGTCTTCTGTTCTCGGCTTCAGTTGTGAGGCTGAGATCTACGCCACAGCCATGGCTGCACAGGAGCTACGCTGGCTCACCTACCTGCTGACCGACCTGGGAGAGCGGCCTCGTTCTCCTCCAGTGCTGTACATAGACAACAAGGCCGCCATTGCCTTGTGTCAGGAGCACAGACTGGAGCACAGAACGAAGCACATCGCTCTACGTTACTTCCTCGCTCGAGAGTTGCAGCAGCGAGGTCAACTTCGTCTTGCTCACGTGGCCACTCGGGCCAACACTGCTGATATATTCACCAAGGCACTTTCGTCTGGTGATCATCAGCGTTTCTGTACTTTGTTAGGTCTTGTGCCCACTTTTCCTCACTTGCTGTAGACCTTGTTTGTACTGTGATCTATATATATACTTGCTTGCTTGCTTTGCTAGGTAGAGATCACTGTGATGCTGTTGTTGCATATATACCTCTGCATGTGAACTGGCCTTGTGGCCCTTTGCTTGTGCTCAGTATGTGTGGTGACGTTGTGATCCACCCTGAGCTTGCTTTGCTTCTCTTGACTGGTCTTGTGACCCCTTGCTCTCCCCCACTTTGCCTATGGGGTTGTGTCAAACTATGATAATGCTTGTGCTGTGTAGGCTGTAGTGGGGTAGCCCATAAGGGGTACAACCCAAATTAGGGTTAGCATATGTACCCACATCTCTGTTCAATGCACTCATTCCTGCTGCTAGATTCTAACACTCGCTGCCTGCAGTGCTTCGGGTGAGCGTCCTACTGCTCTTGGCGGTTCACGCTCTTACTAGCGAGTTTCTCACTGATACTCGGGGCCTGCGCTGGTATGGGCCAACATCGCGCTACATGCCAACGGATTTCCAGCTACTGCGAACGATTCTTGCTGCTGCTGGCGGATTTCAAGCTTCTATGGGTAGATCTTGCTGACACCTATGAACTTCGCGCTGCTACGGCACGAACGACTCTTGCTGTTGCTAGCGGATTTCTCACTGCTGCGAGCGCCTCGCGTTGCTCCTAGTGGATATCACGCTACTATGGGCGGATCTCGCGCCTGCTGCTAGCAGATCGCTGCTGCTACGGGCAGATCGCGCCTGCTGCCAGCGTATCGCTGCTGCTACGCTCAAATCTCGCCTGCTGCTAGCGGATCGCTGCTGCTACGGGAAAAACGCGCCTTCTGCTAGCGAATTTCTACTGCTACGGACAGATCACGCCTGCTGCTAGCGGATCGCTGCTGCTACGGGCAAATCGCGCCTGCTGCTAGCGGATCGCTGCTGATACGGGCAAATCGCGCCTGCTGCTAGCGGATCTCTACTGCTACGGGCAAATCGCGCATGCTGCTAGCGGATCGCTGCTGATACGGGCAAATCGCGCCTGCTGCTAGCGGATCGCTGCTGATACGGGCAAATCGCGCCTGCTGCTAGCGGATCTCTGCTGCTACGGGCAAAACGCGCCTGCTGCTAGCAGATCGCTGCTGCTACGGGCAAATCGCGCCTGCTGCTAGCGGATCTCTGCTGCTACGGGCAAAACACAGCTGCTATGACGAATCGCGGCTGCTAGGACGAATCGCGGCTGCTAGGACGAATCGCGGCTGCTAGGACGAATCGCGGCTGCTAGGAGTGTCATCCTAGCAGATTTTGAGAACTGAGGAGCGAGTGGTCGGGTGCTAGGACGAATCGCGGCTGCTAGGACGAATCGCGGCTGCAGGAGTAGGGTGCGTGTGGATATCGTGCGTCACTCGTTTCTGGCAGGAAGCTCTTCGGTTGGGTGGGAGGTGGGGCTACAGAAACAGCTGGGTTGGGGGGGGGCGGGGAAGGGGAAGAGGGGAGAGTAGCCTGGGGGGAGGGGCGACTGGTCTGAAACACACAAACTCCCGTTATGGTTTCTCCGAAGGAGCAGCATACACTCCCAAAGAAAAGGCTGATCATATAAATCACAAACAAAAGGGCTGAAAAACTTGTGAAAGTTGTGACTTCTAATACCGTAATGTGAGTATCTGGAGTCTGAATCCTACCTATGTCAAAGTTGTGACTTGTCCCATTCAGATGCAATTCCAATCCAATGACATGACATGATATCTAGTCTTTCTAAATTAGTACAAGGGCAAAAGCGTGATATATTACCAAAAAGACCAACCAGAGAGCTGCAGTAGTAGTAAATACAGCCAGCTACATACATCCCTCAACCTAGCTGCCGCTTCCATCCATCCCGTTCCTTCGCCTCCGAATCACTGAAGGGGTTGCACCCACATGGAGGGAAACTGATTCACGCTGGACATACACGGATCCGCGCCACGATCCCAATATGATCAGTCTAGCAGCCTCCATACGCGCCTGGGAGGCCATCTTCTTCAAGTTAAATTCCTCCTCGTCGTCGCTGTCAAGAGCTTCAAAACTCCAACTGACAATCTCATAAAAAGAAGAGATGTACTCGATGTAAGCAGCCTCGGTAGCGTCGCTCGAAGGTTTCAGAGTAGGCAACTTCAGCTTCAAAGCGCGATAGATCTCCCCAGGAGCGATGGAAGCGGCGAATGGGGAAGCGTGAGGGGAAGCGAACGGGGACAGTGCGGCAAACGATGATGATGCGGCAGCTCCGCAATTCAAGGAACCGGTTGAACACGACCTGGGAAAGCGCGACCTTGCGGCGCTGCCGCCGAGAGACGGCGAGTTCACCGCGAAGGAGAAGCGGGCCATGGGTTGTCGAGGAAGCTCGTCGGCTATGAATTGCGAGAAGTCTCTATGTTGGGAGCAAAAGCTTGCCTGAAAGTGCATTGGAGAGCACAACCGCGCGAATTTATAGTCGTCGGATGTGGCCCTTCGCGTAATGTGACCTGCGTCAGGCTGCGGTTGGACGATGCTTTCGAAGACATTGTCAGTCCAAGTTCTAGGACCAGCAGTTATAATTCCTGTTTCGACGCTCTTAGAAAATAATACTGACTGACGAAGACTTCTTTTGATTCTCGACGTTATGAGATAGGAATATGATCTGCTGGCGGATTAGGTAGGAGGCTGTTCGGGTTGGTTGGGAAGGCTTATCCAAACAGTGAACCCAGGTTGGCCTTTTGGCAGGTGGGAGTTACTTCAAGGTGAAATCGTTAAAACCCGAGGTTCTGGGCGTTTATGCAAGTATCGGATGCGGTATAGTCCAGTGCGATTTGCTAGCAACAGTAGGGGAATCCGGCCTTCACATGAAATCCAGCAAAAGCAAATGGTTACTATGCACACGTCGCTGGACAGTTTCGCATGCACACGGGCTTCTTGAGCGTGCTGGGCTGCGGAGTCTCAGGGGCAATGTGCCTATTGCCCACTGATTTGGTTGGCCTCGTGCAAACTTTTGCGAGAAAATGTTCCCAAAGAGTACGGCATCGAGAACCCCCCAGGGAATGGACGGCGATGACGGTTTCAGAAGCAAGGAATCAGAAGTAAACCGGTATGAATCATGATACGGATGCGAAAAAACGGAACTGTTGAAATGTAGTAACCAGATCCTAACTGAAAAAAATTTGGGAGATAGTCGGGCCGTCGGACCAACCAAACGGTCCGTCAGCTGACCAAGAGCATGTTCTTCGGGCGTGGCGTAGACCTCGATGACGCTTCTGGTACACTATACAAATCTCGGGAATAGTCACTGTATCGAGTGTTTTAACGAGTATGGTAAGGGGTTAACGAATTCAGTCACTAACAATAGCCAGAGATTCGCGCGAATGGTCACATATGTAACTCCTGCGAGAAATACTTGAAACTCGGAAATTTTCATGCTCAGGCTAAACCAATCAATCAACTTCTTGAAAAAAAAAAAAAAACTAAAACCCAATCGGAAGATGATGAGATTTGGGAACCAACCAATCCTAAACACAAGGCGAGCTACTTGTCTAGGATTGAACAATCCAAAAATGCATCCAGATTCCTTTTGGGCATTGTCTTTTTTGGGCGGTAGTTTCATCTGTGACCATTCGTGTGATTTTTTCCCAGTTGATTGCGACTGATTACGTGAAATCACCCTTTGCAGTGACCGTGTCCGTTATTGTTTAAAACCCGTGGGTCAAGAAGGGCGAAATTGGTTCATCCTTCCTAAGGTTGGTTGGGTGTAACCCTGTGTCCAACAGGGCCAACTTCAAACACGGGAGAGGGAAGCCAGGACCCACTGGCGAAAAAAATTACTGTAGCAACAAAGCTGAGGCATTTCCCAGCCTCGCACGGGAACATCGTCCAACCCCAATCTGTCGCCCAACAACAAACTGTCGCAGGAATTCAACATTCAAGTACAGCAGCACAGAGGCACGGAAAACCTGTCCCAAAATGCCCCACGTATTTCCCGAGTATTACGACCAACTATTAGCCTCTAATCACTCGCCGCTTGGCCTCTATACCGCACGGTAAGGTCGCGCAAAGGCCGTCACACAGAAGATACACGTATTAGAGAGTCTGATTAGTCGACATTGTCAACCGCCGGACTGTGGAACGGATCACACGGTCGCTACGGCGGGACTTTCACCACGCGCCAATCACATAAAGCGGCGCATCCCGTAAGGGCGGATTTAGGGAAAGGCCTGGTGGAAGTGAACCGGGTAGCCATAAATCAGTGTCTCATCTCGAATAACCTTAGAAATAGGGGCAATATTCTCGAAAATCGACAGCCTACGGCAGTCCCGTTCATGCCTAGTAATCTTGCTCATGCAGTCGCCCGATGGACTCGTTCTATAACGAAAAGGCCCTAGGGGAACGAGGAGTAACACCATGTCCCACGAAGGCCACGATTAGCATAGCAGAAAGGAAGTTACAATGTCAACCTCCACCAATGAAACGTCTCGTACAAAATCTCCCGCTCTCTTACCTTGCACACGCGCCACGCTCATCGCAATCTCTACGCCACAGCCGCACCCACGCATTCAGATCGCCGCATAAGCGCCATCACGGTTAGGGTTTCCGCATTTGGAAGACCGTGCCGCATTGGCGGCATTCGCCCTGCCCCATTCACCCGCGACATTCGTGGCGATGAATCCACCCTATAGCAACGACGCGTAAACGTCCACGAAATCCGCACTCCCGCTGCCTCATTCGCCTTACACTATCACCCCACTACAATCGCAGATTGCACAACGGAAAAGGAGAGAAGCGGCACTGAAGGAATCTCCCCAAGGGCAATCGCAACGGTGAGCTCCACCACAAACTCGCCCTCTCATGCGCCAACCCTGGATAGCCCCTTTTCATTCTCTCGTCCTCAATCTCCCCCTGCATTTCTTCCTTCTTCGAGCTGCTCCCACCATTCAATCAAACAAGAGCGCCCTTTATCTCTCTCCCTCCCTCGACATCCCCATTGAATTCAACCTCCCTCAATGTTCCCCTCTCATACCCTCTCTCTACCTCCCCCTTTCTATCAACCTCCCTCGTTCTCCCCCTTACATTCACCCTCCCTCGAACTCCCCATTCATTCTCTCCGACATGCGCACTCCTTTGCTTTTGGCGCGCATCGAGCTCCCCCCATCATTCTCCCCCCATCCAGCCCCCCCCTCGCTCTCTCCCCCCCATCGAGCTCCCCCCGTCGTTCTCCCCCCATCAACCTCCCCTTTCCTCTCTCCCCCCATCCAGCTCCCCCAATCATTCTCGGCCCATAGAGCTCCCCCCATCATTCTCCCTCCCCTCGAACTCCCCCCTACCATTCTCCCCCCATAAGCTCCTTTTCTGCAAAATGCACGATGTTCTCCTTTTTCGACCTCCCCCCATCATTCTCCCCCCATAGAGCTCCACCCATCCGTTCTCCCATCGACCTCCTCCCATCATTCTCCTCCCATAGAGCTCCCCCCATCATTCTGTCAAACATTTATGCTATAGTCTTTCTAGGCTGTAGTGGGGTAGACAGTATGGGGTACAGTTTTCTAGGGTTACATATTTGTACCCAACTCATTTCCTAGTCCATCATTCCTCATTCTTTCATATGATATAGAGCAGGTTCCCTAGTGGGAACGTTTCCTAGGGCCCACCACGAAAATTGAAAAAAAAAAAAATACCTGCCCGGAGCGCGCTTCGCCCCTGCCCTAGTCGCGCCCCGTGTGCCTGCCCTCCCGTCGCGTCCCCTGCCCTTAGCGGCCCGTCGCGCCCTCTTAAGGCCCCGTCGCGGCCCCTCTCACGGCCCTTCGCGGCCCCTTCGCGGCTCCCTCGCGGCCCCTCCGCGGCCCTTCGCGGCCCCTTCGTGGCCCCTCGCGGCCCCTTCTCGGCCCTGTCGCCGCCCTTCGCGGCCCCTCGCGGCCCCTTCTCGGCCCCGTCGCCGCCCTTTGCGGCCCCTCACGGCCCCCTCTAAGCCACGTCGCCGCCCTTCGCGGCCCTTCGCGGCCCCTTCTCGGCCCCGTCGCCGCCCTTCGCGGCCCCTTCACGGCCCTTCGTGGCCCCTTCTCGGCCCCTTCGCCGCCCTTAGCGGCCCCCTTTGCGGCTCCTCCGTGGCCCTTCGCGGCTCCTTCACGGCCCCTCCGCGGCTCCTTCACGGCTCGTCGCGGCCCCTTCACGGCCCCTCCCCGGCTCTTCACGGCCCTGCCGCCCCGCCGTAGCCGCCCCAGCAGCAGCTGCCGTCGCGCCGTGACAGCCGCCGCCGCCGCTGCCGGGGCTGCGCCGCCGCCGCCGCCGACAGCAGCAGCCGCCGCCGCCGCTTCAGTGACAGCCGCCGCCACCGCTGCCGGGGCCGCAGCCGCCGCCGCCGCCGACAGCAGCAGCCGCCGCCGCCGCTGCCGGGGCCGCAGCCGCCGCCGCCGCCGACAGCAGAAGCCGCCGCCGCCGTCCCGGCCCTGCCCTGCAGCTGAGGCGCGGCACTCCTCTGCCGCCCTGTCGCGGCCCTGTCCCTGCCGGCGCGCCTCGGCCCTGCCCCACCACTTGCGGACCTCTACCCACCCGCCCTGGTAAGAGCACCGCCGAGCCGCGCCTTTACTACTGAGCTGCTCCTAGTCTGCTGCTACTGCTGCTAGCCTGCTGCTGCTGCTGTCATGGCTACCCCTAGTGTTCTCACCTTTGATGCTGAGGGTCGGGCTGTTAACTTTGAGGTCTGGGTCGATGATCTGCAGCTTTTCCTGCAGTGTGATAGAAAAGACGGTCTCTCACTGTTCGATCTTACGTCTGGCGCCTCTGCTGCCCCTGCTGCTGATGCTGACAGGACTGTTCGCTCACAGTGGGCCACACGCGATGCTGCTGCCCGTCTTGCTGTGCGTAGTCACTTGCCGTCCACTGAGCGCGCGCACTTTAGTCAGTACAAGAGTGCTAAGACCTTGTACGACGCTGTAGTTGCACGCTAATCTTCCCCTGCCACTGCTGCCCTTAGCCGCCTCATGCTGCCGTACCTGTTTCCTGACCTCGCCGCCTTTCCCACAGTCGCTGACCTCATTACGCACCTTCGCACTAGTGACACCCGCTACCGCGCTGCGCTTCCTGCTGAGTTCTGCACCAAGAACCCCCCCCCCATGTACATCACCCTCTACTACATAGTCACCCGGCTCCCTGACTCCCTTCGCTCGGTCAGGGACCACTTCCTCTCTGTTTGCCCCACCACACTCACCGTTGACCTCCTCGAGGAGCGCCTCCTGGCAGCTGAGAAGAGTATAGTCGCTGTAGGAGCCTCTCGTGGTGACCCTCGTACCCCCTTCTTTGAGGGGTGCTCCCCCTCCCCCCTTTTGCCCTCTGTTGCCTCTGCCGCTGCGGTCGACCTCGTTGGCACCGAGTCAGTCGGCGCTGCGTCTGCCCCTAGCGGGAGACGCCGCACCGGCAAGGGCAAGGGGGGCAAGGGCGCTGGAGGGGCTGGCGGGGGCGGTGGAGGTGGCGGTGGAGGCGGCGGAGGGGGTGGGGGTGGCGGTGGGAGTGGTGGCGGGGGTGGGGGCTTCGGTGGCGGCGGTGGAGGCGGAGGCGGCGGCGGCGGTGGCGGTGGGAGCGGAGGAGGCGGCGGTGGTGGCGGTGGCGGAGGTGGCGACGGCGGCGGTGGAGCTGGTCGGGGTGGCTCTGCGCAGCGGGGCGGCTTCGGTGGTGGTCAGCGCCAGCAGCAGCAGCGCACTCATGAGCCCCCCCCCCCCCCCCCAGCAGCTTCGTGAGTGGTACGCTGCGCGTCAGCGGGGTGGGGGTGCTGGTCCCTGTGCCTACGTCCTGCGTACCGGCGACCGCACTGGTGAGCCGTGCGGTGGCCCGCACACCACCCAGCGCTGCTTCGGCCGCCTGACGGACGCTTGGCGTCTCCAGTTCCCTGACGCCACTGAGATCCCTCGCTGGGGCGAGCTGCTTAGGTCGGGGGTTGCTATCTTTGATCTTGATTATGATGCTATTCTTGCTGCCATGTATGTTGTGTCTAATAGTGATGAGGGTGACTGTTACCTGTGTGTTCCGCCTGACCCGGGCATTGAGGCTGCTGCTCTAGGTGCTGGTGAGGCTGCTGCTCTAGGTGCTAGTGCGTCTGCTGCTCCAGGTGCTGGTGAGTCTGCTCTCTCAGGTACCACGTCGACTCAGGCCTTATACACCTTCACCCTTGACTCGAGTGCTTC
The DNA here is from genome assembly GCA_947471745.1 of Closterium sp. Naga37s-1. NCBI lineage: Eukaryota > Viridiplantae > Streptophyta > Zygnematophyceae > Desmidiales > Closteriaceae > Closterium > Closterium sp. Naga37s-1. The sequence continues at coordinate 278,558 of CANJKZ010000270.1, read as the reverse complement.
CCGCTCCTTCTTTCGTGACCGCACCACACTCACGCCGCTTAGTCGGCCAGTTGCGGTCTCCCTGGCAGACCCCTCTGGGGGTCCTGTCCTTGCCCACTTCTCCACTGTCTTACCGCGTCCGGCGGCCCCTTCTGGCACCCTGTCAGGTCTTTACCTCCCCTCGTTCTCTACGAACTTGGTGAGTGGTGCTGATCTACAGGATGGGGGGGTTGACCAGTTCACTCCTGCGAGTCAGCGAGTGACCCACTGCACGTGTGCTCGGACGGGCCGACACTTGGCCACGTTTACCCGTCAGCCGGGGTCGAGCCTGTACACACTGACTACTGAGTCTCCTCCGGTTGCTGCGTCTGGTCAGGTAGCTGCGTCGGGTCAGGTGTTTGCTGCAGCGTCCAGGTCTGGTCCTGAGTCTGCCCCCTGCTCGTGTCGTCTCCTGTCTCACCAGACTCTCCTCTGGCACCACCGCCTTGGTCACCCCTCCCTGCCTTGTCTCCGAGGCATGGCCTCTCGTTTCCTTGTCTCTGGTCTCCCCCGGTCCCTCCCTCCTCTTCCTCCGGGGCCGGCCCCTACCTGCGTTCCCTGCGTCGAGGGGCGGCAGCGCGCCGCTCCTCACTCCTCCGAGTTTCCTCCGACAGAGGCTCCGCTGCAAACCTTCACCTAGACGTGTGGGGCCCCGCCCGCGTCCGTGGACAGGGTCACGAGCGTTACTTCCTGCTGGTGGTTGACGACTACTCGCGTTACACCACAGTCTTCCCCTTGCGCAGCAAGGGTGAGGTCACTGAGGTGTTGATCGACTGGATCCGCGTAGCTCGTCTCCAGCTCAGAGAGAGTTTCGGCTCGGACTTTCATGTTCTGCGTCTGCACTCCGACAGAGGCGGAGAGTTTTCCTCTGACCTTCTGCGAGCTTTCTGTCGTGCACGGGGCATCCGCCAGACGTTCACGCTTCCGGCCTCTCCACAGCAAAATGGGATTGCTGAGCGCCGCATTGGCATGGTCATGGACGTCGCTCGTACGTCCATGATCCATGCGGCTGCTCCCCATTTTCTGTGGCCGTTCGCGGTTCAGTACGCGGCGCATCAGATCAATCTTCAGCCCCGAGTCTCCTTGCCGGAGACCTCCCCTACTCTGCGGTGGACGGGGAAGGTTGGCGATGCGTCTGCATTTCGTGTCTGGGGATCTCGGGCTTTTGTCCACGACTTTTCTGCGGACAAGCTGTCCCCCCGTGCTGTTCCCTGCGTCTTCCTTGGCTTCCCCTCTGACGCGCCTGGTTAACAGTTTTACCACCCCACCTCGCGCCGTGTTCTGTCCTCCCAGGACGTCACGTTTGACGAGTCGGTTCCTTACTACCGTCTCTTCCCCTACCGCACTGCACCCCTCCCCCCGCCGCCGCTCTTCCTCGCGCCAGGTCCCCCCCCGGTAGACCCCCTTCCCCCTCAGGGTCCTGCCCCCTCAGGTGTGTCCCAGGTAGACGCAGTCAAGCCTGTCGAGGTGGCTGTTGACTCTGGTGCTGCTAGGGGTGCTGAGCCTGCGGGTGCGGGGTCTGGGGGTGCTGAGCCTGGGGGTGCTGAGCCTGGGGGTGCTGAGTCTGGGGATGCTGAGCCTGGGGGTGCTGAGACTGGGGGTGCGGAGCCTGAGGGTGCTGGGCCTGCTCATGTATAGTCTGGCGGTACTGGGTCTGGAGGTCCTTCGGGTGCTTCGTCCCGGCGGGAGCTACCCTCTGCACAGGAGCTGCGCGAGTGGTTTGCTCGGCGCTGGAGCCGTACTGCTGGAGCTGGAGGTGCTGCTGGAGTTGGAGGCTCTACTGCTGCTGAGGGTGCTGGTGCCACGGGTCCCGGAGGTGCTCGTACTGGAGGTACTGGAGCTGCTGGGCCTGGGGGTGCTCCTTGTGCTGGAGCTGCTGGCGGTGCTGCTGGGGTAGGTGCTGCTGGAGCTGCTGGAGCTGGAGCTGTTGCGTCTTCCGGTGGTCCGGCTGGAGCTGGAGCTGCTGGGGGTGTTGGCGCTGGAGGTGCTGCTGGCGCTGGTGCTTCTGAGGGTGCTGGAGTTGGCGGTGCTGCAGCTGGGGGTGCTGCTGGTGCTGGTGCTGTCCCTGCTGGTTCTGGAGGCGCTGCGCGGCCGCGGCCGTACTTCGTTCCGCTCCTTGAGCAGGTTCTTCGTCTCCCGCCTTCTGCTGGTCCTGCTCCTTCCTTAGTGTGTCCGCCGCCTGTCCAGTCTGAGTCACAGTTACAGCCCGCCTCCCCACTGCCTGCTCCTCCTCCCTACATTGGTCCTACTGGAGGTCTTGCTGAGCGTCGTGAGCCTGCGTCTCGTCCTACGTCGCCTGTTCGTGCTGCTCGCACTAGTCGTCGTGTTCCGCGTCCGCGTCCTCCTGCGGTCCCAGGCACGCACCAGATGGCACTGCGTCCTTCCACTGCTCCACTGCGTGTCCCTTTGCCGTCTCCTCCAGAGTCCTCTCTTCCTGCTCTTGCTGACCCGGAGTCTGACTCTCTTCGTGCTACCAGTCCTACTGTCACGCGTCTTCTGGCCACTGTTGTCACTGACCCTTCCTTTGAGTCCACTGCTGCGTCTGCCCTAGTTGCTGAGCTTGTCGACTTCGATGCTCGCTGTCATCTAGACTACACTGCTAGTCTTGTTGCTGAGTCTGAGTCTGTCTGTCCTCCGTCCGTCGGGGGTGAGTGTGCTCTTAGCACGGACGTCCTTGAGGACAGACAGGAGGAGTTCCAGTGTTTTGCTGCTGCTTTGCCTCATCTCGTGTCCATGCTGATTGCCCCTGAGGGAGACCCGGATGCACCAAACATCCCGACTCCGCGCTCTTACGCAGAGGCGATAGAGGGTCCCTACTCCTCTCAGTGGCAGTCAGCCATGGACGCAGAGATGGCTTCCTGGAAGTCCACAGGCACCTACGTCGACGAGGTTCCCCCACCTGGGGCGAACATCGTCAGTGGCATGTGGATTTTCAGGGTGAAGCGGTCGCCGGGTTCTCCGCCTGTCTTCAAGGCGCGTTACGTGGCTCGAGGCTTCAGTCAGCGGCAGGGAGTTGACTACTTTCAGACCTTCTCTCCCACCCCGAAGATGACCACTCTTCGGGTGCTGCTGCACATAGCCGCTCAGCGCGACTACGAGCTTCACTCTCTTGACTTCAGCACTGCTTTCCTACAGGGCAGCCTGCACGAGGAGATCTGGCTGCGCCGCCCACCTGGCTTCACTGGGTCGTTTCCTCCTGGCACCCAGTGGAGCCTCCGGCAGCCAGTCTACGGTCTCCGCCAGGCGCCCCGTGAGTGGCACGACACACTGAGGACTACACTTGCGGCTCTTGGGTTTGCTCCTTCTACTGCCGACCCGTCGCTGTTTCTACGCACCGACACCTCTTTGCCGCCGTTCTACATCCTCGTGTACGTCGACGACTTGGTCTTTGCTACTGCTGACACTGCTGGACTCGCCCACGTGAAGTCCGAGCTGCAGAAGAGACACACGTGTACAGACCTGGGTGAACTACGCAGCTACCTTGGCTTCCAGATCACCCGGGACAGAGCACAGCGCACCATTACCCTGACTCAGTCACACATGGTGCAGCAGGTCCTTCAGCGCTTCGACTTCACGTACTCCTCGCCTCAGGCCACTCCTCTGTCTACTCGCCACTCGCTCTCAGCTCTGCCTTCGGATGAGTCCGTAGAGCCGAGTGGCCCGTACCCAGAGCTTGTTGGCTGCCTCATGTACCTGATGACCTGCACTCGACCTGACCTTGCATACCCTCTTAGCATCTTGGCACGCTATGTTGCTCCTGGGAGACACAGACCTGAGCACATGGCTGCAGCGAAGAGGGTGTTGCGCTACTTGTGCAGTACGTCGGGCATGGGGCTCGTGCTTGGAGGGCGGCGTCCAGTGGTCCTCACTGGTCACGCAGACGCTTCTTGGGCTGACGACCAGGCTACGCAGCGGTCGTCACAGGGTTACACCTTCAGCCTTGGTTCCGGCTCTGTTTCGTGGCGGTCTACCCGCTCGTCTTCTGTTCTCGGCTCCAGCTGTGAGGCTGAGATCTACGCAGGGGCCATGGCTGCACAGGAGCTACGCTGGCTCACCTACCTGCTGACTGACCTAGGAGAGCTGCCTCGTTCTCCTCCAGTTCTGCACGTAGACAACAAGGCCATGCTGGCCTTGTGTCGGGAGCACAGACTGGAGCACAGAACGAAGCACATTGCTCTTCGCTACTTCCTTGCTCGTGAGCTGCAGCAGCGTGGTCAGCTGCGCCTTGCTTACGTGGCCTCTAGGGCCAACACTGCTGATATCTTTACCAAGGCACTTCAGCCTTGTGATCATCAGCGCTTTTGTACGATGCTAGGTCTTGTGCCTACTTGGCCTCACTTGCTCACTTCTTGACCTTGTTTGTACTGTTGCATATATATATACTCTTGCTCTTGCTTGTCTAGCCTTATATATATATGTAATCCTGCATGTGAACTGGCCTTGTGGCCTTGAACTTGTGCTCGGAATGTGTGGTGACTTTGTGATCCACCCTGAGCTTGCTTTGCTTTGCTTGACTGGTCTTGTGACCCCTTGTTCTCCCCCACTTTGCCTATGGGGGTGTGTCAGAGTTATATGACATAGCTACTGTAGGCTATAGTGGGGTAGCACATATGGGGTACAGTTGCCTAGGGTTTGCCTTTTGTACCCAACTTTCACTTAGTCATTTCATTTTTCCTGTTTTCTTGATTCACACTGCAACATGGAGAAGAAAACAGGGGGGTACATCGCGGGGATACTGAAACCCGTCGTGGAGGAAGTCGGACCCGAGAACGTCGTGGCGTTCTGTATGGACGGGGGTTCCAACTACGCGTCGGCGTGCCGGAAGCTGATTAAGATGTGGCCCCACATTCAACAGGTTCCATGTGCCACCCACGTCATGGACCTGATGATGGAGGACGTGGGGAAAATGGGGTGGGCAAAAAAGGTGGTTGACCGTGGCGGTGAGATGAGCTCCTTCACCCGCAACCACCATTGGACGCGCGGTTACTTGTGGGACCGTAAGTTGGTGTTGCGCAAGCCCGACGTACTGCACAAGTAGCGCAACACCCTCTTCGCTGCAGCCATGTGCTCCGGTCTGTGTCTCCCAGGAGCAACATAGCGTGCAAGAATGCTAAGAGAGTATGCAAGGTCAGGTCGTGTGCAGGTCATCAGGTACATGAGGCAGCCAACAAGCTCTGGGTACGGGCCACTCGACTCTACGGACTCATCCGAAGGCAGAGCTGAGAGCGAGTGGCGAGTAGGCAGAGGAGTGGCCTGAGGCGAGGAGTACGTGAAGCCGAAGCGCTGAAGGACCTGCTGCACCATGTGTGACTGAGTCAGGGTAATGGTGCGGCGTGCTCTGTCCCGGGTGATCTGCAAGCCAAGGTAGCTGCGCAGTTCACCCAGGTCTGTGCACGTGTGTCTCTTCTGCAGCTCGGACTTCACGTGGGCGAGTCCAGCAGTGTCAGCAGTAGCAAAGACCAAGTCGTCGACGTACACGAGGATGTAGAACGGCTGCAAAGAAGTGTCGGTGCGCAGAAACAGCGACGGGTCGGCAGTAGAGGGAGCAAACCCAAGAGCCGCAAGTGTAGTCCTCAGTGTGTCGTGCCACTCACGCGGTGCCTGGCGGAGACCGTAGACTGGCCGCCGGAGGCTCCACTGGGTGCCAGGAGGAAAAGACCCAGTGAAGCCAGGTGGGCGACGCAGCCAGATCTCCTCGTGCAGGCTGCCCTGCAAGAAAGCAGTGCTGAAGTCAAGAGAGTGCAGCTCGTAGTCGCGGTGAGCAGCTATGTGCAGCAGTACCCGAAGAGTGGTCATCTTCGGGGTGGGAGAGAAGGTCTGAAAGTAGTCAACTCCCTGCCGCTGACTGAAGCCACGAGCCACGTAACGCGCCTTGAAGACAGGCGGAGAACCCGGCGGCCGCTTCACCCTGAAAATCCACATGCCACTGACGATGTTCGCCCCAGGCGGGGGAACCTCGTCAACGTAGGTGCCTGTGGACTTCCAGGAAGCCATCTCTGCGTCCATAGCTGCCTGCCACTGAGAGGAGTAGGGACCCTCTATCGCCTCCGCGTAAGAGCGCGGAGTCGGGATGTCAAGTGCATCCGGGTCTCCCTCAGGGGTAAGCAGTACGGACACGAGATGAGGTGAAGCAGCAGCCAAACACTGGAACTCCTCCTGCCTGTCCTCAAGGACGTCCGTGCCAAGGGCACACTCACCCCCGACGGACGGAGGACAGACAGAATCAGACTCAGCAACAAGACTAGCAGCGTAGTCTAGACGACAGCGAGCAGCAAAGTCGACGAGCTCAGTAACTAGGGCAGACGCAGTAGTGGACTCAAAGGAAGGGTCAGTGACAACAGTAGCAAGGAGACGCGTGACAGTAGGACTGGCAGCACGAAGAGAGTCCGACTCCGGGTCAGGAAGAGCAGGAAGAGAGGACTCAGGAGGAGAAGGCAAAGGGGCACGCAGAGGAGCAGTGGACGGACGCAGAGACATCCGGTGCGTGCCAGGGACAGGAGGAGGACGCTGACGCGAACCACGAGCACTAGTGCGAGCAGCACGGACAGGCGACGCAGGGCGAGACGCAGGCTCACGACGCTCAGCAAGACCTCCAGTAGGACCAGTGTAGGGAGAAGGAGCGGGCAGTGGGGAGGCCGGCTGTGACTGTAACTGTGACGGGACAGGCTGTGGACACGCTAAGGGAGGAGGAGGACCAGTAGAAGGCGGGAGACCAAGAACCTGCTGAAGGAGCGGAACGAAGTACGGCCGAGGCCGCGCGGCGACTCCAGACACAGCAGGGACAGCACCAGTACCCCCAGCGGCAGCACCAGCGCCAGCAGCACCTCCAGCTCCAGTACCTCCAGCAGCACCAGTAGCACCCCCAGCAGGACCGCCTCCAGGACCGACAGCAGTAGCCTCAGCGCCAACACCCTCAGCAGCTCCAGCTCCAGTCGTACCCGCAGGCCCAGCAGCTCCAGTACTCCCAGTACGAGCACCTCCGGGACCCACGGCACCAGCACCCTCAGCAGCCGAAGAACCTCCAGCTCCAGCAGCACGCCTCCAGCGCCGGGCAAACCACTCGCGCAGCTCCTGTGGAGAGAGTGGCTCCCGCCGAGACGAAGCACCCGGAGAACCTCCAGGCTCAGCACCGCCAGACGCCACACGAGCAGGCCCAGCTCCCTCAGGCTCCGCACCCCCAGGCTCAGCACCTCCAGGCGTAGCACCCCCAGGCGTAGCACTCCCAGGCTCAGTACCCCCAGGCTCAGCACCCCCAGTAGTAGCACCCCCAGGCTCAGCACCCTCAGGCTCAGCACCCCCAGTAGTAGCACCCTCAGGCTCAGCACCCCCAGGCGTAGCACCCACACGCTCAGCACCCCCAGAGTCAGCACCCCCAGGCTCAGCACCCTCAGCAGCACCAGAGTCACCAGTAACCTCGACAGGCTCGACTGCGTCTACCTGGGACACACCTGAAGGGGCAGGACCCTGAGGGGGGAGGGGGTCTACCGGGGGGGGACCTGGGACAAGGAAGAGCGGTGGCGGGGGGAGGGACGGAGTGCGGTAGGGGAAGAGGCGGTAGTAGGGGACCGACTCGTCAAACGTGACGTCCTGGGAGGACAGGACACGGCGAGAGGTGGGGTGGTAGAACTGCCACCCTGGCGCGTCAGGGGGGAAGCCAAGGAAGACGCAAGGAGCAGCACGAGGGGACAGCTTGTCCGCAGACAAGTCGCGGACAAACGCCCGAGATCCCCAGACACGGAACGCAGACGCATCGCCAACCTTCCCCGTCCACAGCAAAGCTGGGGAGGTCTCCGGCATGGAGACCCTGGGGTGAAGGTTGATCTGATGCGCCGCGTACCGAACCGCAAACGGCCACAGAAAATGGGGGGCAGCCGCATGCATCATGGACGTACGGGCGACGTCCATGACCATGCCAATGCGGCGCTCAGCAATCCCATTTTGCTGTGGAGAGTCCGGAAGCGTGAAGGTCTGGCGGATGCCTCGTGCACGACAGTAGGCTCGCAGAAGGCCAGAGGAGAACTCTCCACCTCTGTCAGAGTGCAGACGCTGAACAGGAAAGTCCGAGCCGAAGCTCTGCCTGAGCTGGAGACGAGCTGCGCGGATCCAGTCGATCAACACCTCAGTGACATCACCCTTGCTGCGCAAGGGGAAGACTGTGGTGTAACGCGAGTAGTCGTCAACCACCAGCAGGAAGTAGCGCTCGTGACCCTGTCCACGGACGCGGGCCGGGCCCCACACGTCCATGTGAAGCGTCTGCAGCGGGGCCTCTGTCGGAGGAAACTGGGAGGAGTGAGGGGCAGCCCGCTGCCGCCCCTCGACACAGGGGACGCAGGTAGGGCCAGGCCCCGGAGGAAGGGGAGGGAGGGACCGGGGAAGACCAGAAACAAGGACACGGGAGGCCATGCTTCGGAGACGAAGCAGGGAGGGGTGACCAAGGCGGTGGTGCCAGAGGAGAGTCTCGTGAGACAGGAGGCGACACGAACAGGGGGCAGACTCAGGACCAGACCTGGACGCTGCAGCAAACACCTGACCCGACGCTGCAGCAAACACCTGACCCGACGCAGCTACCTGACCAGACGCAGTGACTGGAGGAGACGCAGTGGTCAGGGTGTACAGGCTCGACCCCGGCCGACGGGTAAACGTGGCCAGGTGTCGGCCTGTCCGAGCGTCCGTGCAGTGGGTCACCCGCCGACTCGCAGGAGTGAACTGGTGAACCCCCGCATCCTGTAGGTCAGCACCACTCACCAAGTTCGTAGAGAACGAGGGAAGGTAAAGACCAGACAGGGTGCCAGAGGGGGCCGCCGGACACGGGAGGACAGTGGAGAAGTGAGCAAGGACAGGACCCCCAGAGGGGTCTGCCAGAGAGACTGCAACTGGCCGGCTAAGCGGCGTGAGTGTGGTGCGGTCTCGAAAGAAGGAGCGAGAAGCCCCCGAGTCAAGGGTGAAGGTGTGGGAGGCCGAAGCCGACGCAGAACCTGAGAGAGCAGACTCACCAGCACCTGAGGGAGCAGACGCACCTAGAGCAGCAGCCTCGCTAGCACCTAGAGCAGCAGCCTCACCAGTACCTAGAGCAGCAGTCTCAATGCCCGGGTCGGGCGGAAAACACCGGTAACAGTCACCCTCATCACTAATAGTCACAGTATACATGGCAGCAAGAATAGCATCAAAGTCAAGGTCAAAGACAGCCACACCCGCCCTAGACAGCTCACCCCAGCGGGGGATCTCAGTGGCCTCAGGGAACTGGTGACGCCAAGCGTCCGTCAGGCGGCCAAAGCAGCGCTGGGTGGAGTGCGCACCCCCGCACTGCTCACCCGCGCGGTCGCCGGTGCGGAGGACGTAGGTGCACGGACCAGTACCCCCACCCCTCTGGCGTGCAGTGTACCACTCACGGAGCTGCTGAGGGGAGGGGATGTCACGAGTGCGCTGCTGGTGCTGCTGCTGCTGCTGGCGTTGACCACCACCGGAGCCGACCCTCTGCGCAGCGCCACCCCGACCAGCTCCACCTCCTCCGCCGCCTCCTCCTCCACCGCCGCCACCTCCGCTCCCTCCGCCACTGCCGCTGCCGCCTCCGCCTCCACTGCCGCCACCGACACCTCCACCCCCGCCACCACCCCCACCGCCACCCCCACCTCCTCCACCGCCTCCACTGCCGCCTCCACCGCCCCCGCTAGCTCCTCCAGCGCCCCTGCCCCCCTTGCCCTTGCCAGGGCGGCGTCTCCCGCTAGGGGTAGACGCCGCACCGACCGACTCAAGCCCAACGAGGTCGGCCGCAGCAGCAGAGGCAACAGAGGGCAAAAGGGGGGAGGGGGAACACCCCTCAAAGATGGGGGTGCGAGGGTCACCACGAGAGGCTCCTACAGCTACTATGCTCTTCTCTGCTGCTAGGAGGGACTTCTCGAGGAGGTCAACGGTGAGAGTGGTGGGGCAAACTGAGAGGAAGTGGTCCCTGACTACGCGAAGGGAGTCAGGGAGCCGGGTGACTATGTAGTAGAGGGTGATGTACATGGGGGGGGGGTTCTTGGCGCAGAACTCAGCAGGAAGTGCAGCGCGGTAGCGAGTGTCACTAGTGCGTAGGTGCGTAATGAGGTCAGCGACTGTGGGAAAGGCAGCAAGGTCAGGGAAGAGGTACGGTAGCATGAGGCGACTCAGTGCAGCAGTGGCAGGGGAGGAGTAGCGTGCAACTACAGCGTCGTACAAGGTCTGAGCACTCTTGTACTGGCTAAAGTGCGCACGCTCAGAGGTAGGCAGGTGGCGACGCACAGCAAGACGTGCAGCAGCATCGCGCGTGGCCCACTGGGAGCGAACAGTTGCGTCAGCATCAGTGGCGGGGGCAGGAGAGGCACCAGAAGTGAGGTCAAAGAGGGAGAGGCCGTCTGCCCTATCGCACTGTAAGAAAAGCTGCAGGTCATCTATCCAGACGTCAAAGTCAATGGCCCGACCCTCAGCGTCAAAAGCGAGGACACTAGGGGTAGCCATGACAGCAGTAGACTAGCAGCGCAAACAGTGGGGTGAGGGCAGTGCTGTGAGAGAGGCGCTGCTCTTACCGGACAGGGCGGCTTGGGCGGCTCGGCTGCAGGGCGGCTCGGCGACTCGGCTGCTGGGCGGCTCGGCTGCTGGGCGGCTCGGCGGCTGGGCGGCTCAGCGGCTCGGCTGCTGGGCGGCTCGGCGGCTCTGCTGCTGGGCGGCTCGGCTGCTGGGCGGCTCGGCGGCTCGGCTGCTGGGCGGCTCGGTGGCTCAGCTGCTGGGCGGCTAGGCTGCTGGGCGGCTCGGCGGGGCCGCTGAGAGGGCGGCGTCCGGGGCCGCTGGGAGGAGGCGGCGGGGCCGCTGAGAGGAGGCGGCGTGGCCAGAAAGGTAGGTGGCGGGGCCGCGTCAGGGGCCGCGACAGGGGCCGCGTCAGGGGCCGCGTCAGGGGCCGCGGCAGGGGCCGCGTCAGGGGCCGCGGCAGGGCCGCGTCAGGGCGCCGCGTCAGGGGCCGCGTCAGGGCGCCGCCAGGGGCCGCGGCAGGGGCCGCGTCAGGGCCGCGTCAGGGCCGCGGCAGAGCCGCGTCAGGGCCGCGTCAGGGGCCGCTTCAGGGCCGCGGCAGGGGCCGCAGCAGGCCGCGTCAGGGCCGCGTCAGGGGCCGCGGCAGGGCCGCGTCAGGGCCGCGGCAGGGGCCGCGTCGGGGCGCCGCGTCAGGGGCCGCGTCAGGGCGCCGCCAGGGGCCGCGGCAGGGCCGCGTCAGGGCCGCGTCAGGGCCGCGGCAGAGCCATGTCAGGGCCGCGTCAGGGGCCGCTTCAGGGCCGCGGCAGGGGCCGCGGCAGGCCGCGACAGGGCCGCGTCAGGGGCCACGGCAGGGCCGCGTCAGGGCGCCGCCAGGGGCCGCGTCAGGCCGCGTCAGGGCGCCACCAGGGGGCGCGTCAGGGGCCGCGATAGGGCGCCGGCAGGGGCCTCGTCAGGGCGCCGCCAGGGGCCGCATAGGGGGCGCGTGGGAGGCGGCGTAGGGGCCGCGTAGGGGCAGCGTAGGGGCCGCTAAAAAAAAAAAATTAGGGCAGGGCGCAATGTGCGCGGGCAGCTAAAAAAAAAAAATTCTTATGGTGGGCCCTTAGGAAGGAACGGTCCCATGTAGGAACCCGCTCTTATACCATGTGAATCAAGAAAACAGGAAAAATGAAATGACTAAGTGAAAGTTGGGTACAAAAGGCAAACCCTAGGCAACTGTACCCCATATGTGCTACCCCACTATAGCCTACAGTAGCTATGTCATATAACTCTGACATGCAGTCCACACACTCCTTCAGGACAGCGCCTGCGTCGTTGACGAGGAGGACATTCGCCTGCGGCCTGCCACACTTGTCTGTCATCATGTCGGACGCGATGGTAACACCTGTCTTCTTCCAGCTAGCCTTGATCCCCATCAAGCCGTTCTCAATACCCTTGCGGCAAGCGAGCAGTCCAGCACCTCCGATGTACTTGCGACGTGGCGGAAGGTAGCCCTTCCCGGCGCGGGCGACCAGGTGCATAGAGTTGACGAAGAGCGGATGTTCGACCAGGTTCTCCGGGAGGCGACATGCGGCAATCATGAGCGCAAGACCTTCATGTGCTTCACTTTTTGCCGCAGCAGCGTCGCCCTCGAGGTAGTCGGTCATGCGGGCCCGTTTGCCACCGGCTTTGACCGACGCTATAGCAGCCAACACCGCTCGCTGTTTCTCTTCTTTCGCAGCAGCCTGCGCCTCGTACTTCTTGCGGATCTCGAGGCGAACATCAGCAGGTGCCTTCCCGCAAAGCGCCACCTCGCGGCGCTTCATCTTCTTCCATGAGCTAAGGTGCTGAGCGCATCGGATGGCGGCACCTGAAAAGACCTTGAAGCAGTACTTGCACTCGTACTGCTGTGCCTTGCCCTCTTCGCGCTTGATGATACTGAAGTGCTTGAAGACATCGTGGACTACATCGGGAAGGTACTCCCTGGTCCCTTCTGGACGAGGGATAGAACTCTCCACAGACTGATCGGAATGCGGCGATCGGAATGCGGCGTGAGAGGCGGACTGCTGGATGACATCGCACTGAGGCTAGTTGTTGGTAGCGGGAGAGGATTACTGAATGGGATGGACGTTCTGACGAGTTGATAAATAGCATGACGAGTGGCGGGGGATTGGGTCGGAAGGGTTGGACTGAATGAATGTTGTGGGTTTGAATGCGGTAACGTGTTGGGATAGAAATGTTCAAACGTGCACACGCGACTCGATGTACGTGACCATCAATATGTCAACGTGCAACATGTGAAAGTGAAATCGCGACACCAGGACATGAATCCAATTTCCCGCAACCCTAGACCTCGGACGTGCAATCTGACGTCGCAGAATCACTCGCCGTGCCATTCTGCATCTTTTGGTGTGTTTGAAAATTTTTGGGTCGGGCGGGCTGCCCCAAAAAAAAATTGGAGTGCGTATAGCGTATTCGCTAGCGTTTCGCGTATTGCGTATACACGCTAGCGTTCAAACGCTGAACGCTAAGGCCCCTTAGCGTATATTCCAACTTAGCCTATGGGGGTGTGTCAAACATTTATGCTATAGTCTTTCTAGGCTGTAGTGGGTAGACAGTATGGGGTACAGTTTTCTAGGGTTACATATTTGTACCCAACTCATTTCCTAGTCCATCATTCCTCATTCTTTCACACATTCTCCTCCAATAGAGCTCCCCCCATCATTCTCCCCCCATAGAGCTCCCCCCAACATGCTCCCCCCATCGACCTCCCATATACTCTCCCCCCCCATCCAGCACCCCTTTTCATTCTCCCCCCATCGACCCTCCCTTTACTCTCTCCCCCCATCGAGCTCCCCCTATCATGGTCCCCCCTACTGGCTCCCCCTATCATGCTCCCCCAATCGAGCTCCCCCCATCATCCCCCCCCCCATCGAACCCCCCCCCTACCACTCTCCCCCCATAGAGCTCCCCCTATCATGCTCCCCCCGTCGAACTCCCCCTATCATTTACCCCCCCCATCGAACTCTCCCATACCGTGCTCCCCACATAGAGCTCCCACGATCGTTCTCCCCCCATCGAACTCCCCCCACCAGCATCCTCCCATCGACCTCCCCCCATCATTCTCCCCCCATAGAGCTCCCCCCGTCCACCCTCTCATTTCCCCCCGTGCTCCCTCTCAGCCCCCCTACTACTCACCATCATTTCCCGCCTTGCTCTCTCTCATTTCCCCCTATCATGGTCCCCCCTTCTAGCTCCCCCTATCATGCTCCCCCAATCGACCAGCAGCTAGCACCCCCCCCACCCATCGAACTCCCCCCTACCACTCTCCCCCCATAGAGCTCCCCCTATCATGCTTCCCCATCGAGCTCCCCCTATCATTTCCCCCCCTCCCATCGAGCTCCCCCTATCATTTCCCCCCCTCCCATCGAGCTCCCCTATCATTCTCCCCCCATCCGGCTCCCCCGTTCAGTCTTCCCCATCGATTTCCCCCTATCGTCCCCCCCATCAAACTCTCCCCTACGGTTCTCCCCCCATAGAGCCGCCCCTATAATTCTCCCCGCATCCAGCTCCCCCTATCGTTCTCCCCCCATCGAGCTCCCCCTATCATTCTCCCCCCCTCCCATCGAGCTCCCCCTATCATTTCCCCCCCTCCCATCGAGCTCCCCTATCATTCTCCCCCCATCCAGCTCCCCCGTTCAGTCTTCCCCATCGATTTCCCCCTATCGTCCCCCCCCATCAAACTCTCCCCTACGGTTCTCCCCCCATAGAGCCGCCCCTATAATTCTCCCCGCATCCAGCTCCCCCTATCGTTCTCCCCCCATCGAGCTCCCCCTATCATTCTCCCCCCCTCCCATCGAGCTCCCCCTATCATTTCCCCCCCTCCCATCGAGCTCCCCTATCATTCTCCCCCCATCCAGCTCCCCCGTTCAGTCTTCCCCATCGATTTCCCCCTATCGTCCCCCCCCATCAAACTCTCCCCTACGGTTCTCCCCCCATAGAGCCGCCCCTATAATTCTCCCCGCATCCAGCTCCCCCTATCGTTCTCCCCCCATCGAGCTCCCCCTATCATTCTCCCCCCATCGAGCTCCCCCTATCAATCTCCCCCCATTGATTTCCCCCTCTCATTCCCCCCCCCAATCGAACTCCACCCTACCTTTTTCCCCCCATAGAGCTCCCCCCTCATCATTCTCCTCCCATAGTGCTCCCTCCATCATTCCCCCCCCATAGAGCTCCCCCCATCATTCTCCCCCCATCGACTTCCCATTTACTCTCCCCCCCCATCCAGCACCCCCTTTCATTCTCCCCCCATGAACCTTCCCTTTACTCTCTCCCCCCATCGAGCTCTCCCTATGATTGTCCCCCCTTCCAGCTCCCCCTATCATGCTCCCCCAATCGAGCTCCCCCTATCATTCCCCCCCCATAGAACTCCCCCCTACCATTCTCTCCCCATAGAGCTCCCCCTATCATTCTCCCCCCCCCCCCTACCATTCTCCCCCCTATCGTTCTCCCTCCAGTGACCTGCCCATTTCATTCTCACACCCTCGGGCTCCCCCAATCATCCTCCCCCCCCCCCCCCCCCCCCCTCCCCGTCCTGCCCCTTTCATTCTCTCCCTCCTTTATCTACCCTTACGTTCCTCAATACCCCCTAATATCGCTCTCAGTTTGCCCCATACTCCCAATCATTTCCCACTTTCTACGTCTCAATTCCCCCCGTAGCTCCCTATCAGCCGCCCCCGAACCCCCCCCTTGTCACCACCATTTCCCTCCCTTGCTCCCATTCATTTCCCCACCTTCTCCCCCACATGTCCCCCCCTTATCCATCTCATATCCCCCCCTTTTCCCTCACACTTCCCCACCTAGCCCTCCTCATTTCTAACCTTGCTCCATCTCTGCCCGCCCCCTTCTCGCCCTCATTTCCCCCCTACTCCCTCTCATTAACCCCACTGCTCACCTTAATTTCCCCCCCTGATCCTTAACACTACCCCATTTCTCCACCTCATTACCACCCTAGCCGCCTCTCACTTCCACCCTTCCACCCTCTCATTTCCCCCCGTGCTCCCTCTCAGCCCCCCCACTACTCAACATCGTTTCCCGCCTTGCTCTCTCTCATTTCCCCCTCTTCTCACTCTCATTACGGCCCTTCTCCCTTCCTATTCCCCCTTTGCTCCCCGTCATTTCCCCCCCTGCTCCGTCTCTCTTCCATCCGTGCTCCCCCTCACTTCCACCCTTGCTCACCCTCATTTCCCCCCTTGCGCCCTCTTATTCTCCCCCTCGTCTCCCACCTTTCTACCAGGCAGTTCCCCCCCCTGCTCACACTGACATACCCCCCCCCTTCTCCATCTCACTTACCCCCACGATCATCCACTTACCAACCTTGATCCCTAACATTTCCCCCCTTGCTCCTAAGAGCCCCCCCCCCCCTTCTCACTCCAATTTCCCCCTTGCCCACAATCAGGTTCCCCCTTCTCCTGCAAAAGCACCCGCACCCCTCTCATCTCCCTCCATCACCCCATCATTTCTCTCCCTTCTCCCCCTTATTTTCCCCACCGTGCTCCACTTCTTCCCCCTCCCAGCCCTGGCATAGCCCCATTGCCTTCCCGTCCTTCTCATCTCCCCTCCGTCACAGGGTGGTTTCCTTGTAAAATACTGGGCCCCACTCCCTCTCTTCCATTCTCCCATCCATTCTCCCTCCCATGACATGCGTCTCTCATTCTCCCACCCTCGATCTCCCTCAATCATCCCCCCCATTTGCGACCAGGGTGCGATGGCGTCTCGTACTAGCACTAGCTCCGAACCCCGGGATGTGATGGGTCGGGCAGTACGCGAAATTGCTCTAGGTCATCGAACGCCACAATTGTCAATTTCGAGACATCTCCAGGAGCCAATTGCTCTCTTGCGAAGTGGGGCTACGCTTCTATTTGATGGGAAGCGGATAGCATCTTGTGGGGACTTGATTTATTTGTACACGCTGGCAGCACCGCGCCTCACCAAACGGCTTATGGCGATAGCGGCCACTAAAGGTACGTTAGTTATGTTTAGCCACGCCATGTCTGCACTGTGGCGCGCGGGCATGGACGCATCGCGCAATTGCCGGTCCAGTACTCACCACCAGTTGTTGCCCTCATAATAATCCAGAGACGGATGGACCAGAGGCACTAGAGATTGCACGCAAGCGTCTTTGTGCACATGGCCAGGAGTTGCAGTTTGGTGGTGAGGACGTGGTGGGCCGCGCCGGGGATCTCCTGTCCCGAACACCAGGCGCGATTGACCCCGTTACCTATGGGTTTGCGGATTGTTTTTTCAACAGCGAAGGGGTCCTGCAAAACGTCACCGGTTTTAACCATGGAGGGCATCGTCGTGGTGACAAATACAAGCATCTCAAGGAAACGGGTGAGGATGTGTGAAAAGCGATTGCGGGCATATGGTAAGCTGTGGTGTAACCTTTGCCCATCCGTAGTCTCCTTTGCCCATCCCCTGTCTCCTTTGCCCATCCCCTGTCTCCTCTGCCCATCCCCTGGCCCCTTTGCCCATCTGCTGTCTCCTTTGCCCACCCGCTGGAACCTTTGCCCATCCGTTGTCTCCTTTGCCTATCCGCTGTCTTCTTTGCCCATTCCCTGTCTCCTCTGCCCATCCCCTGGCTCCTTTGCCCATCCGCTGTCTCCTTTTCTCATCCGCTGTCTCATTTGCCCATCCGCTGGAACCTTTGCCCATCTGTTGTCTCCTTTGCCCATCCGTTGTCTCCTTTGCCCATCCCCTGTCTCCTTTGCCCATCCCCTGTCTCCCTTGCCCATGCCATGTATCCTTTGTCCATCCCCTGTCTCCCTTGCACATTCGCTGTCTCCTTTGCCCATCCCCTGTCTCCATTTGTGACTATGAAATGTCGATTGTCCCCTATAAACCCCCATTTCGTTTCAAACAGGGGAACTGCCCGAAGGGCTTGATTCCGCAATGGAGGGGCAACTTGCTCGCGATTTAGAAGAAGTGGTGCTTGAGCTCGAGGAGGACATGGTGCCGCTACCTGAAGGAGAGATCAACGTCGTACGCGCCGCTACCCCTATCTCTGAGGCGGTCCATGAGAGCTCCCACGCTCAAGGGCAATCGACGAGTGGACTTGGGGTGGTTGAGGGGTCGCTCAATAGCCCAACTCCCCCGGAATCTGAGGCGATTGGGCAAGGGGGAATGAGAGGGGGGCGTGGCTGCGTTGGGATTGGATTGGAGAGCATTCCAGAGAGTCAGCATGAGGATGACATTCCTCCACCCCCTGGGATCGTGCCGGGCGCATGCACGTCGAGGTTCGTCACCCCGAATGCCAGGTGGGCATTGTTTTCGCCCGGGCTGATTCCCTTACTGCCTTGCCATGATGCTACCCCATGCTGCATGGCGTACCCGGGTGCAAGTTCAGCATGGACATGCCGTTGCCTCGACTGCTGCCTTTTCCTGTAGCTGTCCCATGCTATTTGCCATTCCTTGGGTTGATGAGCATCTCAATCAGATCACGTTTTCGTTGCAGGCCATAAAACAAGCCAGCTTGTGGCTGCATGGATTGCATGACCAGGGTTGCATCAGCTTGACGTTTTCCCTTCCTCTGTGTTGCCCCATGTCATGTTGCAATTACACACGTCAGGGAAGCGGCAACTGTAGTGGAGGACCACCCCTCGACGGGCTCGTCACCCCCTCCTGGTTTAGCAAGTGTCGCCCAGCGTTGCCGAGCTTGCGGGAAGCGTGGTATGTCTACTTGATCCGCTGTTGCTCGTGCGTTTTTTCATGACATTGTGTATTGGGTGCACTGTGATCGCCGGATGCAACGGTCGAATGAGGTTACAATCCTGGTGGCGTCGGTGGACATGTTTTGGCTTGGCCTGGAGATGCACAAAGTGTGGTGGGACTTGTGAGTTTTGGTCCATAGACCGGAGCAGAAGGGATGGCACAGAGGGGAAACGGGGGCCGCGAACGCCGCCTGCAGCGTCGAGATTCATGGGTGCGTTTGCGCTTGCGGGCTTGGGGTATTAGGCGTTGTGGGAGGTTAGTCGTACTCTTGGGCTATGGATACCATCACGGAAAAGTTTCTACAGATACATGGGGGGTGAGAATGGTTTGTGGTGTAGTATACAGAGGATGGCGTCCAGATCTATAGAAGCAGTGAGGGGGGAGATGGGAAAGAGGCCGATTCCTGGAGAGTGGATTTGTGTGGACGGCCGATGGGACAAAGCCAGAGAGGGGCAGTGGTGTACTGTGTCGTTCATGGATCGAATTACTAGGAAGGTTATGCATTGTGTCACCGTGTCGAAAAAGGCTACAGGGGAGTCATCGCCCGCCCTCGAGAAAATAGCTTTCGAACGTGGGTTGGAGGAGCTCAAACAGATAGGATTCGTTGTTAAGGGAATCATTTCCGATGAGGGGGGCTCTTTCAGGGCAGCAGTTATTGATCAAGGGCTCAATCATCAAATGGACGTCTGGCATAAAGGTCGGAATTTGACTAGACGCTTTGTGCAGGACTTCATTGATGCAAAAAAGTCATCGTTGCGCGTACCCGAATGCAAGAGCGTGGAGGATGTTTGGCATGTCACTCCCAAACATCTGTGGGGCTGGTTGCAAGACAGTGGGTATAAAGGGCGGCTTACCCAGGGCTCCACTAGAGAGTCACTTGTGAAGGCCGTGTGCGAATTGTTGGGCAAATTCAAATATAAAAAGATGAGAGCCACAGCTGCGGCTTGGAAGTTTCCAGCCATGCAAAAGGTGTTGCGGTTGCGTCGGAAGGGGGTAGCTAGAGCGGTGGGAGATGGGAAGGAGAACAGAGGAGGGGGGGAGGAGATGGGGGAAGGACGCGCTTCAAAAAGGCAACGGTGCGAGGGCATTTCCGGGTTCGGATCGGCCTTGGTCGACATTCGCGTTCAACATGGTGGGGAGGGTGGGCGCGTAAATGTCGGTGGTCAGTGATTTTCGACACCCACAGCAGGGAATGTAGCCGTGGAGGTGGTGTCTGACGGCAGTCTCGCGAATGGGGAGGCCAATGTAGGAGGCGGGAAGGCAGCAGAAGGGGGGGGTGGTGTGAGGGTGGAGAGGGGAGACATGGAGGATTTGAGGTGGGAGGATGTCAGAGAGATGTGGGGCTATGATCCGCACCCGATTCATGGTGTTCGTCCATGCTCGGAGGCGTCGTTCCTCATCATCCAGGCTTCGGTGTCAGGCAGGGTTCACACACCCGACGAGGAGGCCGATGTAGAGCACGTGACAGAGACGGATGAGGCCCCCACTTCAGGTATGATGGTGATGATATGCTAGTCTAGGCGGGATGCTGACTGAGATGTAGTGCAACAAGGAAGCTTGTTGGCTTGAATGAGGTTGTGCCAGATTTATGCCTTACGCACAGTGACGGCCTCCCGTATTTGTCCACGTGTGATCCATTCTCGCTCACCCGTTTCCTCGTTCTCTTTGTTGTGGATATGCCTATTATTGTGCAGACACTCATGATACGGTAGCGGGCGACGAGGATGCAGTTGAACCCGAGTCGCCTCATCGTCGCTGGGAGGAGAGGGGGACAAAGAAGAGGCGGCGGGAGGAGTTGGAGGGGGTGGAAAACGATGATTTGTCCATGGATGATCTCGTCGAGGAGGTGACCGTGGGGCAGCGTTTTAGTGTGCACTTCCACCATGTCATGGTGCGCAATGCGACACTCGCAAGACTGGGTCTCCCCATGACTGCTGAGGATGTGGCAGCTGAGCTCGCCCTCGCTGCTGACCATTGGGCGGGTCTACATGCCGGTTGTGCTAGGGGGGACGTCCTTCCTCGTTGCGTGAAGGACAACTGGGGCCCTGAGAGTGCTGTGTACGAGCCTGACTCTGAGACCCACAAGGCGGTGAAAGAGTGGCTGGCCACTCACTGTAGCGCAGAACAGATGCAACCCTATGTGCTTGGGGCGGGGAGTTGGCTAAACGAATCATTCCACTCCCTCATCTGCAAGTATGCTCCCAAGCGCGTGAGGTTCTTGGGGAGCATGGAGGCTCGCATTGCGTTGGTCGTGCTCCACTGGAACAACACTGTGGAGCGGGTGGTCAAGGCGTACAAAACCCGGGTCCGAAAGGCGACACGGGTCAGGCGTGGCAAGAAGGATCGTGTTCTGGGCCCCATGGACTGGACCTGGGTCGACGACATCATGCGCGACTGGACGGCTTCCCGGGGGAGGCCTGAGCATGCTCCGCCTGTGGTTACACCCGATTCGGATGCACCCGAGTCCGTTCCCCCGCGAGACACTGTGGATTTTTTTTCCACCCCGCCTCCAGCCACAATATTTTGTCCAGGCCGGGAATCGACCAGCAGCACCAGCTCGTGGTCCAAGAGGCGCCACAGGACCGTGCGTGGCCCGCGCCCGTCCTGTGCACGCTGTCGTCTCACGTGTAAGTCACGTGGAGCCTCACCTATCTACATGCTTTTGAATCAACATGTCTCGCTGCCCGTGTCATCCGTGCCCCTAAACTCATGTGTGCAACGATGTTTTTAATTTCCAGATGAGCCCATGCCGCGGTAATCAAGGCCCCACCGCCCTGTGTACACCAAAGAAGCGTGCACGCAAGACGCCACAACGGTGAGAAATACTTGAGCCATTGGAGTCGCACACGCATTTTGGACTATTAGTACACTTCCTTTGGAGGTCTCACTCATCAATGCTTCGTGCACCCTCTATGATAACCCGTAATGTTTTTGTAGGTACATGGACTACGAGATCAGCACGGAGCAATCGCCGGAGCATGAGAAGCAGCGCAAGAAGGGCAAGGTAGGTCCAATCTACATGACAACCCACCTATGCGCCTCACCTTAGTATCTCTCGTGGCCCTCGAGCTCTGCATTGTTTTCACCCACTGCGCTCCCGCGTTCTCAGGGTTACTAATTGTAACCCACCCCCCCCCCCCCCACCCCTCCAACCCCCCACCCTCCTCCCCCCTCCTCTCCCCCTCCGTCCCCCTCTTCCGTCCTCCTCCCGGCTCTGCCCTCCCCCCTCCCAATTCACAGGGGGACGGAGGGAGACCAAGGAGCGGAGAAAAGGAGAGGAGTGGGAGGTGATGCATCGTTGTATGGCGTTGAAGCAGGGGCAGGCGGGGAGCCGATCGGGGAAGGTGTTTCGAGATGACGCTGTAGGAGCAGGGAAAGGGGGTGAGGGTCTGGATTTGGGGCCGGAGAAGGGTGAGGGAGGGGAGGGGAGGAAGCAGAGGGGTCTGGTCGGCTGAAGGAAGATAGAGGCTGATTAGACTTTGGGAAGCGGGGTTGGAGGGGAGAGGAGGGGTGGGGGTGAGATGTGGGGTGGGGCCAATCAAAGGAGTGGAGGGAAGGAGAAGTTAAATGTGAAGCCCTTGGATGCGCAAGGTTAATCGTAAGGTTGGGAGACGCGGGGTTGAGGGTAAGAGGGTGGGAGTGGGCGAAGAAGGGGCACAGGATGGTAGAAGATTTGAAACAAGGTGGGAGTAAGCTGTGAAGGGAAGGATGCGGTGTGAAGGAGAAGGCGAGGGAGAGAGCGAGGGCGCGGAGGAAGAGGAGGTTAGAGAAAGGGATGGCAGCAGGGGGGAGGGGGGGGGAGAGATCCATTGAGGTGCCTGAATGAGGGTGGTATGGAAGCAGAGGGGCTTGCATGGGCGAATGGCACGTACGAGGGGTGTTGGGAGAGGGAGTAGGGGGTGAGAGGGAAGAGCGGGTTGAGAAGGACCATAGGGAAGAATGGGTTGAGGCTGATGGATGATGGGGAGGATGCTCATGAAGAGGGGGCTGATGAGGAGGCATCGGAGTATGGTATAGACCCTTCTGGGCTTGAGAGCAGTGTGGTTCTCTCGCAAGGGAGAAGTGGTGGCGTCGCTGGGAGTAGTGGAAACGGGAAATGGTCCTATGTCGGGTGCAAGCGTAGGGATGTGCGAGCACTATTGGGTTGACAGGAAGGAGCGGGGAAGAGACAGTAGGGTGGCAGACGGAAGGAGCACTGGACACTGAGGGGAGCCGAGTGTTGGCAGTGTGAAGCGCATGGAGGCTCACACCCTACACGGTGGCGTTCCAATGGAGGGCCGCATCCGCACTCCACCCATATGCGAACGCTATGTGTTTCTTAGTCTCGACTGTTGAGTAGGCCATATGTTGTCCCGAGCAGGGCTAGTGTAACAGTAGGGATTGCTTTGTGGTGTTTTGGACGAGCGCCACTCCCACTGACTGCAGGGCCCTTGACTGGCTCAGTCTTCATTTGCTACGTCTGCAACCATCAGCGTCGCGCTTATGATTTCAACTGTGTGCGTCCCTTCAAGTGAAGCGTATAAATAACTGTACTTTGCCACTTGATTGCAACTTTGGAACTCCCACGATTTCCATACCAATCAATGCCTTACGCATTGATGTATCAATGGATGATCAATGATCGCCAGTTACAGATCCACTGCAAGCAAACGCACACTGCCATTTGCCACAGTTGTGATCACAGTGCTACAATGGTAGTATTACAGAGCTATACATGAACTTCCACAACCTCGCTCCCCCTTCCTCCTGCTTCATCCTCCTCTTCCTATTACTACTCCCCTCCTCTTCAGCCTCCCTCTCTTCTTCCCTCAGTGTCAATACACGTAGAATGAGAGTGGTGGGGACGCGAATGCTTGTCATGGCGCAAGGCCAAGGTGTCGCTGAGGGCAAGGCGGGTTGAGCGGAGGACATAATCCGGGCAGGACAGAGAAGGGTCACGGGTGGAGAGTGAAGGGAGGACATTGTGAGCTGTAGGATATTGGAGTTTAGCCATGACAGCGCTTTAGAGAGGACAGCGTGTGCGGTGGACAGATGGAGCTGGGGTGTGTGAGTGATCAAATGGTCAGAGGGGCAGTGGTGTGTGAGAGTGGAGTGGACAGAGGGTGCAGGAGATATGGCGTGAGCAAATACAGAGGTTGCAAGGTGCACACTTGGCCACATACCTTCCCCATCATCGTCTTCCTCAGCCACCGCTTGAGAGGCTAGACCGCCCTGCGCGTGGCCTCCCCCTGGAGACCGCCCATCTGCCCTCCGTCACCACCCAATCTCCTGAATTTGTCCCTATTTCCTCTCCCGCCCCCTCTACTCCCGCGTGTCGCCTTTGCAACGTTAGAAACGACTCTACAAACATTCGAGTAAGTACCATAACCCTGCGCCATACATCCCCTACGTCAACAAATCGTTGAAGTCTTGGGGGCGACGGTGACTCGCCGGAATGATCAAGTGGTACCAAGTCTGGTAAGTCCTGTGCTGGGCGCGGGGTGCATAGCGAGATTGAGCACAGGTGTGTTCTAACGCACGAAGAAGAGAGACCTCACCAAGGACCTGGAAGTTGCGTACCAGACACATCCCACTCTCCTCCCATATCCACCGCGCGCGCTCATGCTACATCCACCCGCGCCCACTCACTGCTTATTCCACCGCGCCCACTGTTACCACACTCCCCCCGCGCCCACTCCCTTACCTCACTGCCGCGCCCACTCACTGCTCATTTCCCCGAGCCGCCACCCCTGCAAACCCCCCCCCTCACCTCATCACTGTCGCTGCTCGTTCACGTACACATCGCCGTCCAGTGCCATGAGCAGAGTAGGAGGGGGAAGGGGTAGTAGGGGGAATAGAGGATGACATGGGTAGCGGGGGGGAGAGAGGATGCCATGTGTTGATAGGGGAATAGAGGATGACATGGGTAGCAGGGGGGAGAGAGGATGTCATGTGTTGATAGGGGAATAGAGGATGACATGGGTAGCAGGGGAGGGAGAGGATGTCATGTGTGGATAGGGGAATAGAGGATGACATGGGTAGCAGGGGGGAGAGAGGATGTCATGTGTTGATAGGGGCATAGAGGATGACATGGGTAGCAGGGGGGAGAGAGGATGTCATGTGTTGATAGGGGCATAGAGGATGACATGGGTAGCAGGGGGGAGAGAGGATGTCATGTGTTGATAGGGGCATAGAGGATGACATGGGTAGCAGGGGGGAGAGAGGATGTCATGTGTTGATAGGGGGAATAGAGGATGCCCAGGGTAGCATAGGAGGGTGGATGGGGAGTAGATGGGGATTGGACGGAAGGAAGGACGAGGTGGAGTGGGGGAGGGGAGTGGGTATGTGCGGGTGAAAGGGAGGGTGTAAGTGGGGGAAGCTGAGCGTTGGCGTTGGGGAAAGGGCGGGTTATTGTGTGGGAAAGGTACGGAGTGAGTGGGGTATTGGACGGGGAGGAATGGGGGAATGGACGGGTGGCAGTGTTCCTAAGGACACGGGGGGGAGTCGGGGAAAGAACGAGGGGGGTGAGGGAATGGGCATGGGGGAGTGGGGGTAAGGTTGGAGGCAGTGGGGGACTGGACGCGGGGGAGATGGGGCTGGGGCGGGTGTTTGTCGGGGAAGGAAATGGGAGCGAGAGAGAGGGTAATGGGGCAGGGGTTGGTAGCGTGCGCGGAAACAAAGTGAGCTGGGGGGGGAGGAGAGTGAGAAGGGGAGACAGAGTGAGCCGGAGAGATCGAGGTGTGTGAGGGTGATACTGGCGCTTCTAACCACTTCAGGTCGCAGGGCGGGTTGTGAGTGCGTGAAAGGGGAGTAGAGTGCGGTAGAGAGTGGGGAGGAGCTGGCATACCGTGTGGGGACAGGAGTTGGCGAGGTGAAACACATGGGTGTCAGAGACAGGAGCAGGGTAGAGGTGGAGGTGTGTGATGGATCCTGCTGCTTGTAACCACTGCTAGCCGCAGGGCGGGGTGTGAGGGCCTGGAGGAGTGGAGTGCGGTGGAGAGTGGTGAGGTGCGGAGGAGGAGGAAGTGTGGCGCCGCGCGAGTGGGAGAGGTCGAGGTGGGTGAAGATGGCTAGGGAGGTGTCTAAGGGGGAGGGATGAGGGAGGAGCGATTGAGACACCAGAGAGAACAAGATGAGTGAGGGGAGATGAGGAAGAGGAGGAGGAGTGAGAGGAGGAAGGAGATGAGGCGGAGGGAGAGGACGGGAGGTGGGTTATGGCAGTCCAGGCGGAGTTGGTGGAGAGCAGGCGTCGGAAGGCGAGGAGCCTTCCGGCAGAGGCGCTGGTGATGCTGCTTAACCCACTCTCACAGCCGGCCAAAGTGCACCAGCGACTGCGGGAGAAGGGGGGGAGGTGGGGGTGGAAAAGAGATGGTGGGAGTGGGATAAAGGGGAGCATCGGTGCAGGAGGCGTTAGCGCAAGTGAATCAGGGATGGGAGAATGACCAGGGTAGCTATGAGAAAGGAGGGCGGCGCAGGGTAGCACAGTGAACGTAAGGCCCTTACCTTACGGGGAGGACTAGCGAAGGGGTATAGAGGGGTTGGAGTGGGGGAAGGGGAGGACTGGCGTAGGGGAGAAGGGAAGGGTAAGGGGGTAATGGGAACTGAACCGAGGAGGAAAAGGAGGAGGTGTATTCGAGGGAGAGCAGATGGGAGTTGAAGGCAGGTGAAGGGAACGGAATGGTGGCAAGCGAAGGGAACCAATAGGGGAGAACGTATGACAGAATGAGCAAGGGGTGGAGGTGGAGGTAACGAAGGGCATGCATGGGAGGAGTGGACGAGGCAGAGGGATTAGCAAAAGGGGAAACAGAGAGAGCAGGGTGGAGAAGGGAGTGCGCAAAGGGAAAATGAGAGGAGTTGGAGGTGGGAAAGGGGTGAGCGAAGGGGAATGGGAATGGAGAGTGAAGAGGGGGGTGAGATCCCCCAAGTACAGGGGAAAAGGGTGTGAGCAGAAGGGGAGAGTGTGAGCAAGGAGCAAGGGAGTGTGCAGGGCAATATTAGGCCGAGAAAGTGGGGGAAATAGTCCCAGGAGGGGGAAAATGGGTGAGACGGGGGGGAAAGAGAGTGAGCAGGGGGAATGGGAATGAGGGCTCGGAATCCCGTGAGCAGGGGGAATGGGAGTGAGGGCTCGGAATCCCGTGAGCAGGGGGAATGGGAGTGAGGGCTCGGAATCCCGTGAGCAGGGGGAATGGGAGTGAGGGCTCGGAATCCCGTGAGCAGGGGGAATGGGAGTGAGGGCTCGGAATCCCGTGAGCAGGGGGAATGGGAGTGAGGGCTCGGAATCCCGTGAGCAGGGGGAATGGGAGTGAGGGCTCGGAATCCCGTGAGCAGGGGGAATGGGAGTGAGGGCTCGGAATCCCGTGAGCAGGGGGAATGGGAGTGAGGGCTCGGAATCCCGTGAGCAGGGGGAATGGGAGTGAGGGCTCGGAATCCCGTGAGCAGGGGGAATGGGAGTGAGGGCTCGGAATCCCGTGAGCAGGGGGAATGGGAGTGAGGGCTCGGAATCCCGTGAGCAGGGGGAATGGGAGTGAGGGCTCGGAATCCCGTGAGCAGGGGGAATGGGAGTGAGGGCTCGGAATCCCGTGAGCAGGGGGAATGGGAGTGAGGGCTCGGAATCCCGTGAGCAGGGGGAATGGGAGTGAGGGCTCGGAATCCCGTGAGCAGGGGGAATGGGAGTGAGGGCTCGGAATCCCGTGAGCAGGGGGAATGGGAGTGAGGGCTCGGAATCCCGTGAGCAGGGGGAATGGGAGTGAGGGCTCGGAATCCCGTGAGCAGGGGGAATGGGAGTGAGGGCTCGGAATCCCGTGAGCAGGGGGAATGGGAGTGAGGGCTCGGAATCCCGTGAGCAGGGGGAATGGGAGTGAGGGCTCGGAATCCCGTGGGCAGGGGGAATGGGAGTGAGGGCTCGGAATCCCGTGAGCAGGGGGAATGGGAGTGAGGGCTCGGAATCCCGTGAGCAGGGGGAATGGGAGTGAGGGCTCGGAATCCCGTGAGCAGGGGGAATGGGAGTGAGGGCTCGGAATCCCGTGAGCAGGGGGAATGGGAGTGAGGGCTCGGAATCCCGTGAGCAGGGGGAATGGGAGTGAGGGCTCGGAATCCCGTGAGCAGGGGGAATGGGAGTGAGGGCTCGGAATCCCGTGAGCAGGGGGAATGGGAGTGAGGGCTCGGAATCCCGTGAGCAGGGGGAATGGGAGTGAGGGCTCGGAATCCCGTGAGCAGGGGGGGAGAGAGTGAGAATGGGAGTGAAGGCGACAGGAGGGGGAAGTGTAGAGCAACGACGTGGTGAAAGGGATGGTTGACGAGAGGGCAAGGGAGAGTTGGCGTGGAGGAACGGGTTGGCACCTCGGGGAGGAAGGGTCAGCGTGGGGGAAAGGGAGGGTGGTAATGGGGGAAGAGGAGGGGGTGAGTGTGGGAAAGGGACCATTAACGTTGGCGCAGGAGAGAGAGTTGGCGTGGGGGAGATGGAAGGGTGGCACAGGGGAACGGAGGATTAGCGTGGGGGAAACGGAACTTTAGTGTGGGGGAAGCGGAGGATTAGCGTGAGGGAAAGGGAGGATTAGCGTGAGGGAAAGGAAGGATTAGCGTGAGGGAAAGGGAGGATTAGCGTGAGGGAAAGGGAGGATTAGCGTGAGGGAAAAGGAGGATTAGTGTGAGGGAAAGGAATGTTTATGTGGAGAAGCAGGGCGAGGGCGAGTGGGGGTAATGACGGGGGGGAGTGGGGGAAAGGACCGGGGCAGTGGGGGAATGGACGGGTGCGAGTGGGGGATAGGGCGGGGGGGAGTGGCGGAAAGGACGCGGGGGAGTGGGGGATTGGGCGGGTGGTAGTGAGGGAAAGGGAGGATGAGCGTGGAGAAATGGCGGGGTGGCGTCGGGTGCAGGGTCACGGTAGCGTCGGAGAGGGAAGCGTTAGCGCAAATGAACCAACCAACAACTTGAGGAAGAGGTTGTGGGGGAATGGGGGGGAGACGGCGAAGAGAATGAGCAGGGGAGACAGACAGAGAGAGCCGGGGGCTAGCGTGGGAGCTGGGGAAACAGGGTGAGCCGGGGAAGAGAGGGCGACTGGAGAATGAGCAGGGCGATGGGAGGGGGGAGCGAGGGCGATGGGAGAGGGAAGTGAAGGCGACGGGAGAGTTCGGTGAAGACGATGGGAGGGAAAAGGGAAGGCGACGGGAGGGAAAAGGGAAGGCGACGGGAGGGAAAAAAGAAGGCGACGGGAGGGAAAAGGGAAGGCGACGGGAGGGAAAAGGGAAGGCGACGGGAGGGCAAAGGGAAGGCGACGGGAGGGAAAAGGGAAGGCGACGGGAGGGGAAAGGGAAGGCGACGGGGGGGGAAAGGGAAGGCGACGGGAGGGAAAAGGGAAGGCGACGGGAGGGAAAAGGGAAGGCGACGAGAGGGAAATGGGTAGGCGACGGGAGGGAAAAGGGAAGGCGACGGGAGGGAAAAGGGAAGGCGACGAGAGGGAAAAGGGAAGAGCGACTCGAGGGAAAAGGGAAGCGCGACGGTCCGGGAAAAGGGAAGGGTGACGCGAGGGAAAAGGGAAGAGCGACGGGAGGGGGGAGTGAAGGCGACGGGATGGGGATGTGAAGGCGACGGGAGGGGGACGGGACGAGCATCGCTTATCGCGGGGTAATCTAAGGGATTCGCAGCTGTCAGGTGACGCACGTACGGGCGTTGCCGGCTCGTGCAGTGTGTCGCGATAGAAATTGATGCCGTCGAGCAGCTTTGTGTACGCTATAACTATCCCTCGCCGTTTTCGAGATTTGACGGATGGGGCTTTGCCCTTGCGCTAGGCCCAATTTCCTAGCTACCTGTAGTAGGCGCAGTCACCCTATACTACAATGAGGTGACGTGGTGTTGGGAAATGTGGTTGTGAGTCAGGTTGCTGTGAGGTGTCGCTTTAGGCTCTGTGCGACTGATGTGTGCGTAAAGTACATGTCGCAGGCCAACCCTGGTAACATTGGCGAACCTGCGCAAGCTTACGAACATTCTCAACAATCTCGACACCCCCACAGTTCGCGGGCCAATCACGTTTTCATTCCCAACCAACCTTCCTAAGGTTGAACTTCTTGGCCTGCGGGTTCATGTAGATCCGAAAATGCATCCAGATTCCTTTTGGGCATTGTCTTTTTTGGGCGGTAGTTTCATCTGTGACCATTCGCGTGATTTTTTCCCAGTTGATTGCGACTGATTACGTGAAATCACCCTTTGCAGTGACCGTGTCCGTGTCCAAACATATTATCGAGACCCTTGTTGATTACAAGTGGCATATTTTCCCTAGATCTCGGGGTGTCAGCAGTACACTTTATCTCTCATTTACTACGAATAGTGTCTTCTTTGTATTGCTAGCCACGTGATGGGATGAAGGAGCTTATTGAGTCGATGCGTTTCTAGTGCTGGCCCCATACCCAGCCTTATAGCATGCAACTGTGGTGCTCGTTTTTTGTACATCTCTCTAGGTGAACGAGGGTGAAAAGCAGTGGAGTATTAGTACAAGCCAACAATCTATGATAAGGGAAAAAAAACTGTACATGCTCATTTACATGCCCCCCCCCCCCCCCCCCCCCCATAGCTGCACTCCACAGAGAAAGGTAGACAGGTTTCCAATCACCAAAGCTCATGCACTGTCACTGCACTCACCCAGGGAAATGAGCAAGAATGGCTTCAAGCTAAATTGATGGAAGGAAGAATCCTTCATAGTGCTGAATTGATGAATGAGGAAGGTTCATCCCAGCGCTTGTTGCTCCTTGCTTACATCCATGTCACACGCATCCTCCCAGTCACACTTCCGCTGGTGCTCCCCTCCTCACACCACTTAAATTTCGCCTAGCTACGCCGCACTGAGGGAACTGAAGGATCAACGTGGGGATGAGCTGATTCACGCGGATTCATGCTGATTCGCGCTGAATGTGAACGGATCCGCGCCGCGATCCCAACACAGCAAGTCTAGCAGCCTCAAGACGCGCCTGAGAAGCCATTCTCTCCAAGTTACATTCCTGCTCGTCGTTGTCGTCAAGAGGCATGACTTCAAACCGCCGCCTGACAATGAACTCATCAAAGCTGTTCCCGTTGGACTCAGCTCCAGAAATGTACTCGATAGAAGCAGCTTCGGTAGGAGTGGCTCCAGAATCTCCCAAGGCTTGACTTGAAGGCTTCGTGGGAGGCAATTTCGGCTTCAAAGCACGGACATTTTCCCCACCAGCGACGGGTACAGTAGGGGGTCGCATCCTGTCTTGTGACTGAACCGAGGAAGCCTCTAACGAGTCATGTTCATGCACGGCCGTGTCGTCCCCATGATGAGGCAGCGAAGAACGAGTGTGATTAGCTGACGGGTGCATGGTTGAGGAAACCAGCGGGGAAGCTGATACAGAGGGGAGAGGCGAGTTGAAACCCGCTGCTGCTGCTGAAGCAGCAAACGAGGATGCCCGGGGTGACGCCAGGGGGGAGGCGAACGGGGAGGCGAGCGGGGAAGCGAACGGGGACGCGAGCGGGGACAGTGCGGCAGCCGATGACGTGGCAGAACCGTAAGCCACGGAACCGGTGGAGCAGGACTTGGGGAAGCGCGAGCGCGCGGCGCTGTTGAGAGGCGAAGGTTTCACCGCGAAGGAGAAGTGAGTCATGGCTTTCTTTGTCAAAGAAGCTCCTCGTCGGGCGTGTCGGGCTGTAAAGAGTATGGTGTGGCGTAGCAGGCTGCTCAGGCTGTTTGCTGCGACTCAGACTCGAAGTCAAGGCTTAGACTTGAAGTTGCGAGAGGCGGCTTGGGTTGCAATCGCTGCGGTATAGCAAAGACGATTTCTGTGAAAATGCATTGAAGGGTACACAAGCGCGCGGGGTTATGTACGCTCGGAGAAGCCGCAGACGAACACGCGTGAGTCGCCATACCGTGTCGTACGAGACGAAGCGATGGACTAAGTCGAACGTTTTCGGAGACACTCACGTCCTAGGACCTGCACTGTAGCATCGGTTTTGGTTCGACGCTTGCGGCGGATTCACTGCACCCATGAATACTCTTTGATGATCGACGTTAAAGCTGGAAATCGGATTTGCAGGCGAGAAGGTGCTGTGCTGATTGAGTGAAGGGTACGTGTACGGTATTTCCATCTCAGCAAAAATGCAGGCTGGCCTGAGGCATGCTGGACCAAATTAAGAGCGTGTCCGAAGTGAAGCGTCGAATGGACGTCGATGGATGTCGGTAAATGTCAGCCCTCGGATCGAGATTTCCAACCGTCAGGATTTACCGACATCGGATGTCAACGGATGTCGACTTCACTTCGGACCCGCCCTAATGTCCAGGTTTAACGAGGAAAGACAACCTATTGTGCGGTTGTTAGTTGATCGTACACTGAAGAATCACGTTCGGTCGGTGGACGTTTTTCGCTTGGCTTGGTTGGAAGGAGGAGCTTTTCAAGCATCCATGGCTACTGCAGAGTCTCCGGGACAATACGCCCAGTGGTGCAAACTCTTGTGAGATCGCGCTCCTGGGAGCGAACGCCATCGGAAGCTTTCAGAAAATCGACGGTGATCAACGATTCTGTGGAATCGCAAGGAATCAGAAGTAGGCAGAGAACGATATTCGTCTGCGGATGGGTCGTCGGAGATATCAATGGAAAAGAACAAGAGGAAAGTTTAGCAGCAGTCGCCATAACTCGCCTCAGGCCTCTTGAGGTCTCCGTGCTTCGCAGCAGTAAGTCGTTGGCTCACGACGAAGGACCTTGACACAAGCACAGTGAGACTTCAATCCTCGATACTGATAAATCCGAACTTAATGAATGACTCTTTGTACAACTAGATATGTGTTAGCTGTATTTGATCCACAAAGCAACTCCTTAATAAATCTACAAAAAATGCACTAAAAAGATTGTACAATCAAATTCAGGGATACGTTTATTCTACATGCAGCATGCACGTTAGTAAGTTATAGTCAGGAATACCGTGTATTTTACAACGTAGTATGTACATGAAACCTAGATCGATCGTAACGAATGCAAAGAATCCGATCCCGCGTTCTGTTCTTTTGAAAGCGAGACAGCAGTAACGAGACCCGACCCCCCCGCATCAAGCGCTCCTTGCTCACTTTTCGCACAACATCCTACAGGCCGTCGTGGGGTTCCGTTACGCGACCCAAGAATCTCCAAGCGACGGCTGTTCCAGGCGGCCGTGAACTGCGCGTCCGCTTCGCCGTCAACGTCAACGTCCTCGTCGAAGCGAAGAATCCGCTTTCGGCGAACGGAGCCGTGTCGCGAGCCGAGTACACGCACACGAGTGGTTCCAAGGATGCTTGCATCGGATGCGCCTCTATGGAGCGGCTCCAAGTGAACTTCCAGCGAACCATTCGACAGGCGAAGAGTTGCGGGTTGGAAAGATTGGATGCATGAAACGCCGCCTGCGGGTAACCTGGGCATCGCAGCGGCTACATGTTGCAAGACCCGATCTGTCGCCGAATGATGTTCCTTCGCGTGGTGTGTCGAGCAGCTCATGGTAACACGTGTTGGGCGATGATAACGGGATGGTCTGACGGGAAAGAAGCGATGTGCGGCAATTCTTGGTAGCAGACGTCGCGTTGAACGGAAGGAGATATGTTAGGGTAGTCGCGGCTACACGCAGGCTAATCGGTGACTGCTTCTGATGTACACGATCGAATTACTGACGACTCAGGTTGCTGATCACACGAACAGACTCGCTAATTATGGAGAGACTCGTACTGACACAAACTCGACGCTCAATTATTTGCTAATGACGCGAATCGTCCAACTGCTCGTGCAAGACGGAGAAGCATTGGAGAGGGTGCAAGCTGTAAACCAGACTGGCTGGAATCTTACGGGATCACATAAGTAGCTAATAATGTTCGGGAGAAAGATGGGAAGACCCACGTCCGCCATGGACAGGTTCCATTCAGAAGTACAACGTATCATCGCGGGTAAACGTTCTCAACCTAGCCATACCATTTTTCACCAGCTCAGTTGTGAAGGAGGGTGGGTTTTGTTGGGCCCTTATGTCGAATCACGTGGACAGTGTTGTGCTCCATGACTTGTTGGTTAGTTGTGGAACAGCAGAGCGTGTCATGTTCACTGTTCACTATGAGTGGGGTGGGAAGGAACCAGATGTATGTTCTTTTACCGCTCTGTGATTCCAGTAACCGTTCTGATTTCCATCATAACATTTCCAACCACCGTCACGAAATAATTTCCTGCCACGCCAAGCCAACTCTGCAGCACACTTGAGCTGCCTCAGCTTCACAGCGAAGCTGAGCTGACGCTAACTGTTATCGTTCGTCCCCTGTGGCTCGAGGGTGTGACCACATGCGGCGGTAGGCGAGAAATCGCCTAGGATGAAACCGTGCAGGTGTATCCTCGATCCAAAGCCGCAACATCCCTTCACCAGCTAACGTTTTGGGGGCTGCTGCTGACTGAGCTGGTTCGGAAGGTTGCTTTGGGCTTCGTCTCGGCGCCAAGGTTCCGTTCCGTCC
This sequence comes from Closterium sp. Naga37s-1, assembly GCA_947471745.1. Classification (NCBI taxonomy): domain Eukaryota; kingdom Viridiplantae; phylum Streptophyta; class Zygnematophyceae; order Desmidiales; family Closteriaceae; genus Closterium; species Closterium sp. Naga37s-1. Next base: position 244,873 of record CANJKZ010000270.1, on the reverse strand, counting down.
CAACCGGCAGAAACAAGCGAGTCGCATGGTTTGTGTCAGGTCTGATCGCGTAGAGGGTTGGCTTGGCTCAGGGCGATCAGCAGCAGGCGGCTCGAATATGGCACCTGCGAAAAGTCGATGACAGCAAAGTCCCAGCGTCAGCATGACGATATTTTTGTGAATTGTGTATCCCTTCCATTCACCGAGCAATTTCGATAGTGCATTCGCTCTGCGAAAACGCGACGTGTTGCGAACGACAGTCTCAGCGTTACATTATGCAGTATTTCTGCTTGCTAATCTCCTTATGTAGTGCCATTTATCTATTCTTGAAATTTTTGAGAGGGTGCACACCCCACTTCCATTAAAAAAAAAACTCTCTATATTATAGATTAACCGCAATCCTATGGGCAATATACACCCCCCCTTCCCCCTCCACCCCATCCCCATCTGGTTCTTATTATTTTAATCCTGTGAGCTTGGCTGCATTTCAAATCCTACCCACTTGTTCTTGTTTTCCAGTGATTAATTTGAGCTGGAGCTTGACTCCCACCATGAGGTTTCATTTGGCCGATTCTTCCACCGTCCACGGCAATAGCGCAAACGTGTGCTCGTTCGAAAACTTAAGGCACTCTATGACTTGAGCTTGAGTCAGAGTCCATATGAAGCACAAAATCGTTCCATGCTTGGCATATCGTAAGTGTAACTTCTGTAGAGTTCTCATTCCCTGCCTTGAGTACGAGCTTGGAAGTTGGATCCAGCCAGTAAATTGGGTCGTGTTGTTTACAGACTAACTGCTGGGGCATGTACTGTTTCTGGGTGCCTGCCCACAGGCTGCACTAAGAGCGTGTTCCTACGGCCTCTTGTCAGGCCTTCCTCATATCACATTTGGTCAAACTCGAGATTCTCGTTATGAAAACCGGATTTCAGTCTTGTATTGCGCGGAATGAATTAGGGTACGTTCCTGTGGAGACACTTGTGTCTCAATCCCCTTTTTTCCGAGTCGCGTCTACACATTTTTGCAATCTCGCGTCACAAAAAATGAGTGTATCACGAAACTGTGCGACCAGGCGAAATTTACAGCTGTGCTCATTTGATTGGATTTCAAACTTGACTGAACACCTGCTTCTTCAACTGTCTGGTTCGGGTGGGGTTTTGACGAGCGGAACTTTTTCCCGCGCGAGAATTTTACTGTGGAATGTCCATGTGCATTGACATTTCGAACCGCGTACAGAGTTGTTGGCAATGACGGGTCGATACGCAACTCGTCCGCGACATCAGCGCGTTTCACGCTGACAAATGAAAAATACATTAAAAGTCGCACAAGGGCGACACGCGTTTGTGACATTGTACGTTATAAGCTGGTTTTACGCGTCACAAAAGGATTGAGACACAAGTGTCTCCACAGGAACGTACCCTTAGCCCACCGAACCTTTCAATCGCGCCACATCAGCAAACCACATCGAAAACCTGAGCTGAACACGTGCAAACACAGGTCAGGTCTGATTTGTCGAGAATGGGGCTACAGTTTTTTTCTGCGGGCCGAACTTGTACAGTGTCACCAGCGATTTTTTCACGATTCGATGGGATGACCAATGTACAGTTATTTTGGTTCCTGACGTTTCTTCTCAAACAGAGCTACTTTACCCGATGTTCGGGCAGTACAGAAAAGCTGTTCAAGATCCACGTTCCACATCACCCACGCTAGTATTTTTCACGCTCGCTGCAAGACTAGGGCCCAGTTTGTTAGAATTTATATGTAACTGCCTGTAGCTGTAGTTTAGTGTAGTTATTATAAACTGTTGGTGGTGCACCTTCTTTGCATGCTCTGTTTACTATATGTACCCTAGTGCTATAGTGAACATCACTTTTCCCATTCTCGACTCTCACCTTGGCACAACCTCCTCGACTTCCCCTAGGCCTAGGCTACTAAGCCTAGGCCCTACCTAAAACCTAAGCTTACTCTTACTTAGTAACTCAACATGGCATTAGAGCGAGTTACGTCCTGGCCTGTGGGCCCGCCTCACGCTTCCGCTGCTGTTTTTCCGGTCGCGCGCCTCGGGCGCGTGGCGATTTTCGTCCTGTCCCGCCCCCGGGTGGCGAGTGACATATTTTCTGCCCGTCGCGCGCCCCGTGGCACGCGACGGTGCCCTGCCCGTCGTGCGCCCCGTGGCACGCGACGGTGCCCTGCCTGTCGTGCGCCCCGTGGCACACGACGGTGCCCTAAACCTGCCCGTCGTGCGCCCCGTGGCACGCGACGGTGCCCTGCCCGTCATGCGCCCCGTGGCACGCGACGGTGCCCTGCCCGTCGTGCGCCCCGTGGCATGCGACGGTGCCCTAAACTGCCCGTCACGTGCCCCGTGGTGCGCGACGGTGCCCTGAGCCGCCGCGGAACCGCCCCTGGCGCCTGCGACGGTGTCCTGAGCCGCCGCGTACCCGCCCCTGGCGCACTCGGCGGTGCCCCTGCCTCACCCGCGCCTGCACTCGCTGCAGCCGCCCCTGCACCACCCGGCGCCTGCCCTTGGAGCAGCCGCCCCCGCTCCTGCACTCGGTGCAGCCGCCTCTGCCTCACCCCGCGCCTGCACTCACTGCAGCCGCCCCTGACCTACCCGCGCCGACCCTCTGTAGCCGCTCTGCGGCTTTCTCCCCGCCCACCCCCTCCTCCTTCGTCTCCCTGCAGCCGTGGGGGGGAGGGTATGGGGGTGGCGAGTGTTGGGGTGATGGGTGGTGTGCTTCCCTTCCCCTCCTCCTCCTTTCGTTCCCACTGCTGCAGCTGCCGCTGGGGGGGAGGGTGTGAGGGTGTGGGGGAGCCGGGGGAGTGGCACTGGGGTGGCGGGTGTGAGACCAACCAGCAGCCGTCCCTCCACCTCTCCTCTCTTCCCCCCTCTGCTGCTCCTGCAGCAGTGTGGGGGGGAGGGGGAGGGGGAGGGTGAGGAAATGGAGGGGGTGACCAGCCAGAGCCAGCCCGCCTCCTCACTCTCCCTGCTGCCCCTCCTGTGGTTGGGGGGGGAAGAGAGTAAGGGGGTGGCAGGAATTTCTTGCTGTCGCCTGTCCCTTTGCTGCTGTACCTGCTCTGTTACCGTACCTGCTGTTGCTGTTGCTGGTATACCCCTGCAGGTTGTGTTCAGCACAAACTCCTGCTGCAGGCAGTTATGGGGGAGTGTTAGAATTTATATGTAACTGCCTGTAGCTGTAGTTTAGTGTAGTTATTATAAACTGTTGGTGGTGCACCTTCTTTGCATGCTCTGTTTACTATATGTACCCTAGTGCTATAGTGAACATCACTTTTCCCATTCTCGACTCTCACCTTGGCACAACCTCCTCGAATTCCCCTAGGCCTAGGCTACTAAGCCTAGGCCCTACCTAAAACCTAAGCTTACTCTTACTTAGTAACTCAACACAGTTCGGCAGCCACACGGAAGCAAAATGTGAGGAAGATGAGGCGAAGGTAAGGAGGGCGTCAACCCAGGGTCAACGAATTTTGACCCTGGGTTGACTGCTCCGTGGAAAACCTGCGCCATGGGGGAGCTGGCGCAGATTGTAGGGGGGGATACGAAAAATCGTCGCAGGAGAGAGGCACATTTGGCCTCAAATGTGCTTGTCCCAGGGCACTGTAGCGGGAACAGAAAGGAACAATCGGAAAAACAAAAGATTCGCTCCCCCTGCTGTTGGGGAAATCCAACTTAAAAAAAAACGAACAATGTATTTTTTAATGTAGTAACCCTTTCCTTTGTAGGGTCCAATGTTGGCCCGTGAACAGTGAACCCAGGTGGAATCAGAAAAGTGATTCTTCCGTTTTCAAAGAATCACCTTCTTCCGTCTCACTAGGGCGGAACCTTTCCGCCAAGGGGGAGAGAATAAGGACAGAAGACGGCGCGGAAGCAATGTTTGGAGGTGTTCGCGTCGCTGCTGCTAAACACATGCGTTTCGATTTCCGGAAAGTTTACCCTACAGCCCGTACTGTTTGGCCCTCGATAATGCGATTAGAAGCTTCGAAACATTTTTCTTCCGCCCTTCTTCCGTGGCTGCCGAACTGAGCCTAGAAATTTGTCCAATACGAATTCGCCTTACACTGAGAAATTTGTGATCGGGTCGAGTCTGACTAGAGGTTGGTCTGATAGGGGCCCCGTAGGAACACGCTCTAAGGCATAAAATCTCGTTTTCATTCGGCGACATGCTTGTGCCTATGTACACATCCTAATACATTATGACAAAGAAAGGTACTGATAAATGTACTAGCTTCCAGTTGCCACAGCACATTTGTCCGTGGGAACAGAAGCAAATACAAAAAAAAGGCTAAGGTACCGTACGTAAAGCCTGCTGTGACAAGATGACATGCTGCATTTAGAGCGACACAGTATTGCGAAGGGGAGCGAGCTCAGCGTTCTCTTCGCATTGAGGTGTCCGCGTCGTCGTCGTTACACGCTTAGGTGTGCCGTTGCGCGTTCCAAGGATCTCTTGACGATGGACAGACATTCCGCAGGCACTGGAGATTGAAGCCTCTTCATCTTCATCGAACGCTGCCAGGCGAGATCGACGCACGGAACCGTGTCGGCAACCTAAAACGCGTGCGCGTGTCAGTTCAATGTCATCAGGTGAGTGCGCGCCGGAACGACGATCCAAGTCGTCGACGTACACGGCAACAGCTCCATGCACAGCCGGTGTGAGTCTCGAAGCTGACGTGGCCAAAGTAGAGGCCATCCCGCATGTGTCGGCGATAGGCGAACGAGGCATGCAGGCGCGAACGAAAGCCAGAGAGGCAGAAGATTCCATAATGGATTCTAGGGTTTGACAATGAAGCTTGCGAGGGGTTCGCTTAAACGGAGACGCGTAGATACGTGCTTTTTACTAGGGTCAAATGAGAAAGTAGCTGGAGTGGTTCACTCAAATTGAGGCGAGGAATAATTTGTACGGAGAGGGCAAGTGCTGCAGATACGAGATAAAATGCGATGGTAGCGAACCTTTTATGCGCTTTGGAGCAGTGATGGGTGTTTGACGGATCAGTGGCAGAAAATCACGAGACGAGGGGAGGAGGGCGGAACCAGGCAAGGCGGAGAACAGAGCGGAAGGGAGGCGGGGTGCAGCGTTGAAGCATGGGCGGAGCCTCAATTGAAGCGCACACGAAAGGCTGGCGGGCAGAACATGCTTTGGTTGGCTGCGCGGAACGAGTATGGCGGACCAGGCTCCAGGTGCCAGTGTTGTCTGTGGGGGAAGGGATTCGAGTTTGATTTTGTGGGAATCATTTCCACTGGGAGCACGAGGCCCCACCTGAGGTGGTTTGGGTAAGCATGTGGGTAGAAATATCCACTCTTCCCGCCCAAGCTGCACTGACCATGAATTTGGAGGGTCAACAACACGCAGAATCAACTGGTGTTGAAAAATGCTGTAAGCTAAAATCAAATCCTTTTGCTTCGCTATAGCCTCGGGGGCGTTTCCGCAGCATCTATAACACACTGTAGACTTCGTTGACCTGGAACTTGACACGATCCTCCTTACCCCTCCAGCGGATTCGATTACACTGACTGTTTCCAGGGGTGACAGGAGAGGATGTGATGTAACGCACGTGAAATGCACCGACTGAACAGCTCGTACAGTCTTCGTTGAAACCCACGTGACGTTGTCATCAGGGCACAAATGATGATTGAAGTGGTGTGTGGTTGGCCCCGAATCTCATCACCCTAGTCTCTCCCCAGAGAACGCAACCATTTTGTGGAGGGGAAGAAAGGCAGGGGCGGCGGAAATGATTGAAGATGGGTGGAAAGTGTGTCCATGTGTGTGTGTGTGTGTGTGTGTGTGTGTGTGTGTGTGTGTGTGTGTGTGTGTGTGTGTTGTGTGTGTGTGCGTGTGAGTTTACGCGGTGTACAAAGATTGAAGAGGGTTGTGTATGCGCCTGTGCGGTGGTGAGGGGCGGGGAGGGAAAACGGTGAGAAACCATTCCTGGAATCCTTAAAACCAGGGTGCACATTCAACGCGGTTCGGCTTGAGATGTTGGGAAGGGGGTTTGGAGAAAAACAGTGATTGGCTCACGAGGGGCGACAAAAAAATGATTCCGCTAGAGCTTCGGGCATTTCGTAGGTGGCGGGAGGGGGTGAAATGGCGGGAGTGGGTGAAACCGAATGGCGGGAGGGATGAAACAGATTGGCGGGAGGGGGGGGAAACGAAATTGCGGGGGAAGGGGGAAACAAAATTGCGGGGGAGGGGGGAAACGAATTTCGACGGGGAGGGGGAAATGAAATTGCGGGGGCGTGGGGAAACGAAATTGCGGGGGAGGGGGGAAACGAATTTCGACTTGAAGGGGTTGAAAGCACACCTCGTAACCCACTCAGTCAAGGGATAACCTTTGATGCACATTCAGCTGAATGTGCACCCCGGTTTTAACCAGAATACTCGCTACTGTTCCTTCAATATTGTGATGCCATTTCTTGCAGAAATGAGTGTATGCTATGTAAGTTGGAAAATCTTATCCACACATGCTTATAATGCTATCCATCGACTCTGAACATGTAAGTCTGATCAGGGAGATAAAAGTTTTGTCGATTAATGTATCTGAACATGTAAGTCTGAACGTTCTATATATGTAGAGAATAACAAATGCAGTTTTAATCAACATCAATTCAGACTTTAAAGCGATAACGTTGGAACAAGCTGACTTCGCTGCTCTGAATCTGGAGATTTGGAGTATGAAACTTCACTACGGCCGCCATAGTCCTCTTTTTGCCTCCGCAAAGGCGTCCCATTCCTAACTCCTAGGACCTGGAGTCGCCTCGTACTATGCTGATGACAGTTGACAGCAACATTCAAGCTCTCGGGCTTGCATGTTCCAGATAAGGACACGTCCGATGTCCATGCCGCGTCCATCGCTTCATCATCATCGTGACGATGCGCGTCGTCTTGAGCGAAACAGGTAACCCGAAACCGTCGTGGGGAGCCAAATCTGCAGCCAAGAACGCTCGCGCGAGTCTCTTCAATGTTCGCGCCCGCAGCGCCAGAAATGTTCTCAAAGCGCTCCAAATAGACGTCAACTTTGCCGCCCACGACGATATAGTCGGTACATCCACTGTCGACGTAGGTCACACCACTGCCTAAAGTCGGTTGCTCCATTGTTCGTGCGAGTACAGCAGCTGTGGCGTGACTAGTAGTCTTGCGATCGTTTACGGGAAGGGACATTTTTTTTTTTTTTTTTTAACGCGTTACGACCTCGCGGAGTGAAGCTGAAACTCGTGGATTTAAGGCGAGAGCTGCTAAAAAGATTCGACAAAAATGTGATGCTTTGGGAGCGTCGGATCCTTCGCTCGCATTTGAAGAGCCGTCATTATCGCCATGCGCTCCTAAAACTCTGGAGTTTCGACTGTGCTCTAGAAGCTGTGTGGCTCACCTCCTAAACTCCACGTCGCGAGTTCTCATAGCTGGAGATGCTTGCTCATGCATGGATATTGGAGAAATGTCGGGTAGGGTAGTTGGTAGGAAGGACGAGTTGGATTCTCAGGAGTAAAACCAAATCTTGCTTCAGGTGGATGTCCTTGAATGACTGGGAAATGTGCGGTCCGAAGTGCTCAATTGTGCGCTTCGACATGCTCATCACCACCGCGTCCGCCGACAGGCAGAACCGTGTGCGCTGTTTTAGGGATCATGCGTACGTGACCGGGAGCGCGACACCTGGATATCTAGGCAATTGATGTGCTGGACATTGACTCCACGTACGTGTCCTTTCATTTTAGTATCAACCGCAGTGAGATTGGATTGACCTAGATAGTTCTGTAGCCCCTGCACAATCAAACAGCAAACAGCAAAATCTGTTTTCTCTGTAGTTCACAACAGTTTTTACATTCATAGTGCACGAATTTAAAGCTGATTGGGAACATAGCACAACGCATGTTATTATACTACTTGACATCAATACAATTTATTACATAAATGTCTGTCAGAACTTCACCTTCTCTTTCAAAAATAGGATCCCTTCTTGCTGCACAGACATCAATACGTAAGGTGGAACATGGAAAAAAAAAAAATGACTTTTAAGAAGCTACTTAGAGAGAATAGCATACCAAACTGGGCGAGCATTCAGATATTTAAATTATATGATATCCAGGTCATGAAAATGAGCATGTACAATGTGCAACTCACCACAAGGAAAAGCCAGAGGCAGCCCACAAGGCCTGGGAAGAGCGGGTACCACCATTTGAGGCGATGAAACTTGGGGGCGTCGAGGAAAATAAGTGGGAGGCCGGCAGCTGGGTGTGTGCGAGGGAGGATAAGGGGATATAAGGGACGGTGGGGTGTAAGGGATGGGGAGTGAGGATAAGGGGATATAAGGGAGGGTGTGGGGGAGGGACAGGGAGGGTTGGCTGCAAGATACCAAAACGGCGGGTACTGATGCACGAGCGGCGTATCTCTGTCACTGAGGTGTAGATGGGTTATTGAGGTGAATATGGGTTACTGAGCGTGCTTATAGCGAAACCGGGTGGGGGTGGTGGATGGAGTTGGTGCAGTGCACGAACGTGATAGAGGCACAATGCAGCAACTGCTGTAGCTTAAGCAAGCCAATATAACGAGTACAAAAGCATGCTTATGACGAGTACAGAGGCGTGCTTTCAACGCACCAGGGGGGTGGACGGAGTTGGTGCATTGCATGACCGCAATAGAAGCAGCAACAGCTGTGGCCTTAGCGAGCCAACCCAACACATACCAAACACACCATAACGAGTAATCAAGCAATCTTATAAGAAGTACTGAGGCATGCTTATAACGAGCACTGATGCGTGCTTATAACGCACCAGGGGGGTGGACGGAGTTGGTGCATTGCATGAACGCGATAGAAGCAGCAACTGCTGTGGCCTTAGCGAGCCATGACGGCCCCAGCAGGCAGAAGAGCGCCACTCCTATGAGGGCTGTTCCCACGTGGGCTATCAAGATGGTCTTGCGCTGTGGTTTTGGTTGGGGAGAGAGGGGAGCAAGAAAGTAGGGAGGGAGGAGAGTAGAGGGCGAGGGAGTGAAGGAGAAGGGCGAAGGAAAGCAACAGCCGCCTTGGCGAGCCATGACGGCCCCAGCAGGCAGAAGAGCGCCACTCCTATGAGTGCCGTTCCTACATGGGCAACGAGGATGGTCTTGCACTGTTAAGGGTGGGGGAGGGGGACGCACTAAGAAAGGCGTGGGTTGGAAAGGAATTGAGGAGAAGGGTGACGGACTCAGCAGGCAGAAGAGGGCCACTCGTATGAGCGCCGTTCCCACAAGGCAGCTGCTTGTGGTGGCAGGGCGAAGAGGAGACAGCAGACATAGTGAAAACACCCGAAGAAAGTCACCTGAAGGCTGAGTATTCACCTGGGAGACGGCTGCTTGCGGCAGGGCGAAGAGGAGACAGCAGACATCGTGAAAACACCCGAAGAAAGTCACCTGAAGGCTGAAGGCTGAGTATTCACCTGGGAGACGGCTGCTTGCGGCAGGGCGAAGAGGAGGCAGCAGACGGCACCAAAGGATCCCAGGGAGACTGTGAGGCCGTGTGACTGTAACAGATGGTCCGCTAACGCGAATCCTGCAAAGGACACGAATGCGCCTGACAGCAGGAGACAGAGGGAAGGAAACAGCGGCGAAGGAACCGAGGGAGACTGTGAGGCCGTGTGACTGTAACAGGTGGTCTGCTAACGCGAACCCCACGAAAGACACCAATGCGCCGAATGGTGAGTAGGAACGAGGAGGCAGGAAGGGGGAAGGAAGGAGGAAGAAGGGGGGTAAGAAAGGGGGAGAAGGAATAAGAGGGGGATTCGATGAGATGTAATGAAATTAGATGAAAAGGGAAGCAAGGGGGAAGACGAGGAGGAAAAGAAACGCAGCAACAGGGAAGACGGAGGCTCTTGGAGCGTCCTAAGAATCGCGAAGGCGAGCCTCGCCACGGAAACGAAGGGGTCCAGAGGTATGAGACGGGCGAGGGAGGAGTGGGGTGCGGTGCAGTGAGATGGGAAGGAATTTCGGAAGAGAGAAGGAAGAAGCAGGGAGGGACGGGGGATGGGATGGGCCGGGATGGGTGGGAAAGGGGTGGGATGGGAGGGGGCGTAATGGAATGGAGGTGGCACGGAGTGGTGGACTAACCACCCAACCCAACGCAACCCAACCCAACCCCAACCCAACCCATCCCTCCCCAAACCCGCCCCAACCCACCGCAACCCAACCCACCCCACCCCATTCCCAATCCCCAATCCCGGTGGACAGACACCAGCGCAGCCCCACTCACCGACGGCGGGCCACACAAGGTCGCTGATTGGCTGCTTCTTCTCCGCTTCTGGCGGCGCCGGTTGCGGAATGGCCGCGGCGAACTGGCGGAGCGCGCGCACGCAGGCAGAGGGCAGGAGGGCGGCGATGCGGAAAGGAGTGGGGCGGGTGGGTGGGAAAGAGGGGGGGAGGGGGGAATGGTGGGGAAAAGAAGCCGCGCGACGGAGGGGGAGAAGTGGGGAGGGGGGAAACGGGAGAGCGGGGAAGAGATTGTAGGAAGATGAGGAGAGGGCGAGGGAGGGGAACGTAAAGTTAGGGAGATGCGAAGAAGTGAGAATGCTTATCAAGAACCATAAGAAACGGAAACCTCACCAGCAAGGGGCGCGTGGACAGGGTAAACTCCAGAAATAGTACCAATTCATGGGAGTATACGAGTCAACTGCCCCTGGATAGGCGACGCAGCAGACAGAAACGCACCTCGGAAAAATCGGCCGCTCCCGCAGCGCCAGCGCCGGCGGCGGCGGCGGCGGCGGCGGTGGGACCTTGAGCCCGCACGCGTACCGCGCCGCGCTTAGCGAACGAATGTCTGGTGTCGCTCAAAGCGATTCGGCGGGAAGACTCGACGTGAATATTGCGAGAGCTGCGAGCTTGTGCCGAGAGGCAATCTTGTGTCGAAGAATAAGTATGCCTTTTAGAAACCGAAGCGCGGGCAGGGACAACGTTATGACATTCTTGAAGAGAAATTAAGGAGCGAGGTGGTTGTAATGATGCGGGAGCTGGAGCTACTGGTGCTGTCATAGTTCTTGTCGCAGGAGCCAATTGCAACGGTCGGAGATGAACGCCGCATGCCATGATGGCTACGAGTCTCGACGGAATAAACTTCTTGTTCAACGCGAGCGGTTCGGTTATGTTTAGTTGAAGGCTTTAGAATCGGTTCGTATCGGCGGCACGAGACTGCAAGGAGAGGAAGGAAGAGACGGATGCTACCGAAAAAACCGACGGACGGGAAAACGCAGACAGATACAGTATTGTCGCAATGCAAACGTTTGCGAATTCCGCTGACACGCTTAGCAAATGACTGAATTGTCTATCAAAGTGTTGGTCTTATTACAAAAGTTGTTTCCAGGGCCGGGTGCACAGCAGGGGAAGCTCTCTCCCTAGTGCTACGTTCTGCGTTAGTCGTCTATTTGTAAGCTCTGCACTGCATAGCAGAGTCAGGTAGCGACTCTTAGCTCCTTCAACGGATGGTTCAACTGTTGAGAGAGTGTCTCTTGGAAGTGCCGAACAGCAGCTGTGCTGGACAGAGAGCGGCTGGTGGGATGAAGAATCAAGGCGTGAATCTGACCTCAGATTGGGGGTGGTGGTGGGTGGTCGGGACTCGGGGGACGACATGGGGAGCAACCGCGAGTCCCTCCATGCAAATTGCAGGCGGGCCGATTTGCTGCCACCAAGAACTGCGACTTCTACCGACTTCCAAACCTGAGGTTCGGGGTAGCTTTGCCCCTCGGTTGTTCCGTGGCTGAGTTGACTGGTTGGGGAGGTCTTGGGCTTTCTGAGCCACAATTTTTTGGGCTTGGTTGCCCTTTGCATACGCGGTGCGGATGGGGAAACAGCAGTCACCAATCAGCTGCTGCTGTTTCACGCTTGTGGCGGCTGCTGGGTGGAGGGAAAGGTTCTGGGTACGACATGCGCGCTCATTGGTTTGAGCTCTACGAACAGCAGCGCCCAATCGAAACCATTCATGCAGTTGGCAAATTGTTATTGAAATATTCACGAAACTATGCGCATTATTCGGCAAAAGGCTCTATGTTACGTTGGCAGCCCACGTGATTGTGTAGCATACAGTTTTTCAAGAATCAATGCTACAATGCTTTCTGGTGATCTTCATACCTGCCATGGTGTCATAATTGCATACAAGCAACAAAGAAAATAAAACTTCAATTAGGTAGCGAAATCATTGCAAACATTTCCTTAAATGGCTCCTGAGGCAAACATAATTGTACATCTCACCACAAGGTGACTCGGTAATAGTTAGGTGCTCATGCTTGGCATGCTGCAAAGGAAAGAAAGAAGGGGGTTTAAAGCAACAACAGAACGTACCATTCTTGGCTTCAACTTTAGTTTGGCGATGCAAACTCTTCCAAACACATGAATCTATCGTTTGCAAACCCATATCCTCCTTGTGCCACAGAGCTAGCAGTTGCTCGTATAGGGATCAGAAGAAGGGGGCCACGGGGATGCCCAAGCACCCCTTCGAAAAAAAAAAAAAAAAAAAAAAAAAAAAAAAACAAGAACAACACGTAGGAGAGAACACTCACGTTCCTCTGCCGTGGTTGATTCTATGCCACCGCCTCGCACTCGCATTAAAGCCCGCCACTGTTGCTGCTGCCACCAGCCGCATTGGCCCCGCTAGAAGCAGCTCCAGTAAGAGCTTGTTGAGTGACACACAGGGCGACATGCCTAAAACGAGGATAGGAGGAGGAAAGCGGGGGGGGGGGGTGGGGTGGTTGGCAGAACAGGGAGGGAGGTGAGGAGGAAGTGGAGGTAACCTATATTTTGCTGAGTGAAGCACAGGGAATCATGCCTATAAGGAGGATGGAGAGGAAGGGCTGGGAAAGGTACGGGCGGAGGGTACCGAGGGGGCAGGAGAACAGAAAGATTCCACAAGAGCCGCAGACAGATCACTCACCTGCAGTGGCGATGCTGAGCATCCAGCCGTCGAATCCGACAGGAGCGAGGAAATCTCCGCGTTCGACGGCTGAGATCGCAGCTCTCGCGACCGCCATGGGAGGAAAGGGCTTGTTGCCTTCTGTGATGGCTTTGGTGACTGCCGGTTTGGTTACGTTCTCTGGAGGGGGTTAGGGTTGGGAAGGTGAGGTGGGTGGGAAGTGGGGAGTAAGATGGGAATAGAAAGGGGGACCACGGGGGGTTGCAGCTCTCATCACGGTGGTGGCTGTCAAGGGAGGGAAGGGCTTGTTGCTGCCCGCCGCTGTGATGTGATGGAATTAATGTTTGACGCTGTTGAAGATAAGCCTGAGAAAGTAATCAGGGTACCCTCTGGCCTTTAGCCTCTTAAAGAAGAGTGCAAGAGAGGATTCATCACCAGTGAGCTGAAACCCCACTGTCCGCGGAACTCATCATTCAAGACCTTTTGGGAGAGAAAAGTCCTCTTCTTTAATAGGCTAAAGGCCAGAAGGTACCCTGATTACTTTCTCAGGCCTATCTTCAACAGCATCAAACATCAAGACAGGCCGATTCTGCTTCGCAGCTGCCAACAACACAAAGTGAGGGAAGTCCTCCAGTCCCTGAAGGTAAGAAGATGTCCAAGAACTTTGGACTTGGGGCTGGGGGGTTTTTGAGAATTCTCAAAAAACATACGCTGCATCATATCTTCCTCCCACAGTTTTTAGTGTGTTGGCGTTTGCCAAAGAGGTTACGCAACCGCTTGGTGAAAGCGAGATTTCAAGAACGGGGATACACCACCCCGTGAGTTGATGGGATTGAATTCATCCCACCAACCTGCACGTTGAATTGCATTGCAAATGCATTGTACAGCCAGCTAGCGAGCCGCAAGACGAGCCACACTGGACTTTTGTTTCTTGGTTGAGTGCTGGGCACGGAAGATGGGAGTAGATAAGGAGTAGTCTTTTCTTGTAAATCTGAGAGCGCTGACGAAGGCCATCGGCCGAAACGCGCGCACGCTCGGTCTTGGAATGACATTTTTCCTTGCTTATTCAATCCCTACTAGCCTAAGCTCAGCCTAGAGGAGATTAGAACGAGCTAGAGCTGTGGATCAGGGTCGAAACTATTTTTCTATGCGTCAAGGGAGGGAAGGGCTTGTTGCTGCCCGCCCGCTGTGATGTGATGGAGCTGGCGCCCTGCCTCTCACCTTGCTGCAGCTGAGGCGTGTCCGTGTCAGGAGGGAACAGCAGCATCACAACGCATGTGCCCACGTGCACCAACTCCATATGTAGTGCCTCTGCCAGCGCCTCTACCAGACCCCTCACCTCATGACCCTCTCAAGGAAAGAGTACCTTGCTGCAGCTGAGGCGTGTCGGTGTCGGGAGGAAACAGCATCACAATGCGTGTGCCCACATGCACCAGCTCCATCTGAAGTGCCTCTGCCACTGCCTCTGCCAGTGCCCCTAGTCCACCAGTGACAGACCCTCACTCACCTTGTTGCAACTGAGGCGTGTCAGTGTCAGGAGGGAACAGCATCGCCACCCACGTCCCCACACGCACCAGCTCCGCTTGCAGTGCCTCTGCCAGTGCATTCATGTCGCTCTGAAGGCAAGGGTACCTTGCTCTTGCCACTCACCTTGCTGCAGCTGGGGCGTGTCGGTGTCAGGAGGGAACAGCATCACCACCCTCGTCCCCACGTGCTCCAGCTCCATTTGTAGTGCCTCTGCCAGCCCTCTTAAAGCGAATTTCGCGGCCGAGTAGGCTGTGTAGCCATAGATACCCACCTGGCAAGGGGAACGGGAATAGGGGAACGGGGCAGGTAAACAAGGGACTTGTAAGTAACCTCACAGCTCGAGATTTGGCGGCTGATTAGGCTGTGTAGCCGTATATACCCACCTGAAGGGGGGAGAGGAGGAACACGGGAACGGGGCAGGAGAACAAGGGACTTGTAAGTAACCTCACATCTCGAGATTTGGCGGCTGATTAGGCTGTGTAGCCATAGATACCCACCTGGAAAGGGGGGAGAGGAGGAACAAGGGAGTGGGGCAGGAAAACAGGGGAATTCTGAGCAGCCTTAGCACTGTAACAGGAGATGGCAAGCACTTCTCCCCGCCTACTGAGGTGACATTTGAGTCGACTCAAAAGTCACCTCAGTATGATGTCACACGATGTTTTGAGCCGACTCAAGAGTAACTTCTGAGTAGCCTCAGCATTGAAACAGGAGATGGCAAGCACTTCTCCGCGTCTACTTGAAAATCACTTGTGAGAATTCTCAAAAGTGCACTTCTCCCTGACTACTTGAAAAATAAAATTTGGGAATTCTCAAAAGTGCAATTCTCCCCGCCTACTCATCTGCCTCGTCCCCTCTCCCCCCCTCCGCTCCCTCTTTCCTCTCTCACCTGCTCTGCTTGAAACGACACCAGCATTATCCTTCCCTCTCTGCCTGCTCTCTCCACGGCTGGCAGGGCTGCCCGGATCACATAGCCTCTCCACTTCTGCTGCTCCCCACCCCTCACACTACTCCTCCCATTACTCCCCCTCTCACCTGCCCTGCCTGAGACGACACCAGCATTATCCGCCCGTCCTTGCCGGCCCGTTTCACGGCTGGCAGCGCTGCTCGGATGACATACACTGACGCCCAGTAGTTGACATTCATGAGCTGATGTGATAAGGGGGAGGAAGAGTGGGGGAAAGTGGGGGAGGTGGGTGCGTTGAGGGAGGGGTGGGGAAGAGGCAAGGCTGCTCGGATGACATACACTGACGCCCAGTAGTTGACATTCATGAGCTGATGGGGGGGGGGAAGGGAGAGGAAGAGTGGGGCCACTGAGAGGCAGCACCAAGGGGAAGCAGGGCTGCTCGGATGACATACACTGACGCCCAGTAGTTGACATTCATGAGCTGATGTGATAAGGGGGAGGAAGAGTGGGGGAAAGTGGGGGAGGTGGGTGCGTTGAGGGAGGGGTGGGGAAGAGGCAAGGCTGCTCGGATGACATACACAGACGCCCAGTAGTTTGACGCTCATGAGCTGATGGGGTGAGGGGGGAGAAGGTGGGGTGTTGTGCATTGAAGAGGGAGGGTATTATGAGACAGAACACAAGGTGAAGGGGGGTGCACTGGGAGGGAAGCAGAGAAGAACACACGAACAGTGCCAATGGGGAGATGGGCTACTGACGCAAATTGATGCGGAAATCGAATCACATAGACTGACGCCCATTAGTTCACGTTCCTCACGCGCGCACCTGCTGCTGATTTTCCACGGTATTGAACTCGAATTGGTGTGGGGTGCTCTGCCCCTGGCAGCAGACGATCAATCACCACACATGCACCGCTGCTTCCTTCACACTCACACCTGATGCTGCTGCTGGTTCTCCCTACAAGCTCACCTGCTGCTTCCGCTGCTCACACACACACGCACCTGCTGCTGATTTTCCACGGTATCAAACTCGAATTGATGTGGGGTGCTCTGCCCCTGGCAGCAGATCACCACATCCAGCCGTCCAAACGCGGCCACCACTTGATCAATGGCTCTCCTTGCATCGTCCGGATTCGCCGCATCGGCCGCCACGGACAGGAGGAAATCAGATGAGGGGGTGTCGGGTAGAAGCAAAGCCTCTAGCTGAGAGAGATGAAGCATGAATGGGAGAGAAAATGAGGACGAAGAGAAGTTATAAAATTACTCAAAAGTCGCCGCATCGGCCGCCACGGACAGGAGGAAATCGGAGGAGGGTGTGTTGGGGGTGGAAGCAAGGCTTCCAGCTGGTGGGTTTTGGGAGCCACACCAAAGGAGGGAAATCACATGGACCCCACCCCGCTGGGGTTTTCCTCCAGAGGAAATCGGAGGAGGGTGTGTCAGGTGGAAGCAAGGCTTCCAGCTGGGAGGGAAGCAGCATGAACGGGAGAGGGAAAGGGGGAAATGGAGAAATCAAGAGAGGAGAGGAGGACGGAACGGTATAGACGAAAGTTCTGGGTGAGTTTTGAGTCGACTCAAGAGAGAGGAGAGGAGGATGGAAAGGTATAGACGAAGGTAGCTGACGCCAGCTACTTCCATCCTCCTCTCCTCTCTGACGAAGGTAGCTGACGCCAGCTACTTCCATCCTCCTCTCCTCTCTGACGAAGGTAGCTGACGCCAGCTTCTTCCATCCTCCTCTCCTCTCTGACGAAGGTAGCTGACGCCAGCTTCTTCCATCCTCCTCTCCTCTCTGACGAAGGTAGCTGACGCCAGCTTCTTCCATCCTCCTCTCCTCTCTGACGAAGGTAGCTGACGCCAGCTTCTTCCATCCTCCTCTCCTCTCTGACGAAGGTAGCTGACGAAAGTAGTTCTGGGTGAGGGAGCGCCAGCTGGAAGGAAGGCGACAAGATGGTAGGGATAGGGAGGAGGAGAGTAGGTGAGTGAGAAAAGGGAGAGGACGGACTAGGAAAATGAGCCCCCGTTATGATGAAAAAGAGAAGGGCTTAAAGAGTGGAGAAAGAGGGAGCGTCAGGTGGAAGCAAGGCGTCAAGCTTCCTCAAGGCATCAAGCTGGCAGGGATCGGAAGGAGGAGAGTGGGTGAGTGAGAAAGCACACCTACACACACACCCTGGCTAAAGCACACACAACAATCGCCAATCTCACCCCCTCCTGCTGCATTGCCATCAATCCCCTATGCACACACTTTCCTGATGAAAGCACCCACCTGCTTGTGAGCAGAGGCCCTGACTGAAAGCACCATCCCATTTTTTAGTCGACTCAAAAATAGGCTGCACTGCCATCAATCCCCTATGCACACACCCTCCTGATGAAAGCACCCACCTGCTTGTGTGCTGAGGCCAGCCGGTCCTTGTTACGAGCAGCGATCGCCACCCTCGCCCCCTGCTGCACCGCCATCTCTCCTATGCACAGCCCTATGCCGCTCGAACCACCCACTATCAGCACAGCCTTGCCCTGTGGGGTGTGTGGGGTGTGTGGGGTGTGTGGCGCATGGTGGGTGTGTGGGGTGTGTGAGGGAGAAAATGGAAAGCCCTTGCTCCACTGCCAATTTCCCCATGCACAGTTCTATGCAGCTCGAACCACCCAGTATCAGCTTGGCTTTGGCCTGTGGGTGGGGTGTGTGGGAAGGAACGCGGACGGAGCAGTAGTGAAGGAGAAAAGGGGAACCTTTTGCACCACTACCACTTCCCGTATGCACTTTCGAGGATTCTCAAAAGCTGCTGACTGCCACTGCTCCTATGACAACCCTATGCCGTTAAAGCCATATCGCGGAAAAGAAATGGGCCGAATTTTCGAGAAATGTGACAAAAAGGTGACGCATTGTACGTGATACTAAGTCGACGTTTCTCACTCTCACCTTTAGCGAGATTCGCTTTGGCCGGCAAGCCCACGCGAGGATCTCAAACGAAATTACTATAACGGGGATCGTAACCAGTACCCACGCCCACCATTCCGCCATTTTGAATCTCGACTCTCGTCCTGATTCGCGCGTAGATAACGGGATACACCGAAATGTAACTTATTGGTGGTAACCAACCACGGATCGAGACGGTAAAATGCTAGATCCGTTTGCTCAACGGTTATAAAATAATGTGACAGTGGCGAGAAACCACACTTCGTATAACTACGCAGAAAAATTAGTAGCGATAAGCCAAGTGGATTCTAGGTAGTTATTGAATTCGAGAACCAGTTTAGGAGATTATGCATTCGACGACGCGTCGCGACCCGCCCTGAAAGTTCTCGCAGTGCGAACTGATACGGACTGAACGGCCGCGATGCAGCCGCACCGTTGAGGACTGCTTATAACCGTAGATTAGAGATTGACTTGGTGCTTAGGGTGATTGATCCGTTCAAAAGCGAAACTTTTGATTGGACAGTGTTGCCCCTTAACACACCGCTATGACGACATAAATACACTCTGAAAGTCTGCACATCCAATTTCTCATGATATTTAATGATTTTAGTAGCTACCCTACATTTGATCCATGAGAGCAACTCATTGTGCAAACATGGGTACCGTAACACCAGCGTGAAATAGCAAGCCACACATTAATTTCTCAATTACAAACCCGCACAGCGATAGGTGAAATTATATAACCTGCTGGAGCGTCAACGCAAAGAATAACCCTTTCCAGAAAAGGCTTGGAAGGATGGCTTTTGTGGCTCTTCCTTCTGAGGCTCCTCCTTTTTCTTTGGGGCCTGCACGCAGAGAAGACATAATTCGCATACATTTATATGACGGGAAGATGATAAGAATGTATATATCACACGCAATCATGTGCGCGCATTCACCAAAAAAATCTTATTAAGTGCCACAACACGTACCGCATCATAAGACATCACCTTACACCTTGCCACACCGTACTCAACCACGTACCTTGGGACCCGCTCATGGTGCTGCATCTCTCGACCCAAATACAAGCCACCCCTCCTTTCTCCCCCCGCTCGCTGCACCGGCAGCACCAGCACCGGCGCCCCCACCACCACCAGCACCATTACCACCAGCAAGCACACACAAACACATCAGCCTACACCGTACCGTACCGCACTGAACCACATACCTTGGGACCCGCTCGTGGTGCTCCGTCTCCCGATCCAAACACCAGCCGACCCTCCTTCCTCCCCCCACTCGCCACACCAGCACCACCAGCAGCACCACCCGAACTACTACTCCCAGCGCCACCACCACTGCTACGAGCCCCACCGGCCCCGCCTGCCCCAGATACGCCCTCCCTTGATGCTGCTGACGTGGCGGCTGCTGATGTGGCAGGCGAGGAGGGGGAGGCTGCTGGGCGGCCGTCCAATCGCCTGCCGGTGCCGACGAATGGCGTGAAGGCGGGCTCCTCAGGTGGGGGGGCTGCTTCTGATTGGTTGAGAAGAGAGAAACAAGCAGGGGAGTGTGGGAGAGGGCATACGTAAGGGAGCGGCGGAGGGTGTGGCGGGCCGGGGGGTACGGGGAACGGCATGAAGGTGGGCTCCTTAAGTGGAAGTGCTCCGTCTGATTGGTTGAGATGAGAGAAAAGCATGGGCGGGGTGTGGGAAAGTGGGGGAAAGGGGGGTCCAAGTAAGGAGGGGAACAAGTGGTGTGAAGGTGGGCTGCTTCGCATCTGTTTGGTGTGAGAACCTACTTTTGAGGCGCCTCGAGAATTGGATCCAGCACCAGCACTAACAGCTACTGCTCCTTCACCTGCCGATGTTGGGAATCGCTGGGGCTCGACATAATCCAGGGGCGGAGCAAAGTCCACCTCACAATCCCATGAGCCAAGTCTTGATGATGGAGACGGCTGCAGCTGGGCGTGCATCCCCATGCCCATGGCCCGCTCTCTCCCTCTCGCACCTTCCACATACCTGCTTTTCCGTCCTTCCCAGCGCCCTTCTTCCCTCCAGCTTCAGAGGCACCACCAGCAGCACTGGCAGAAGCTGCTGCTGCGGCTGCTGCTGGGCGTGCATCCACATACCCACTCTTTCTCCTTCCACACACCTGCTTTTCCGCCCTTCCCAGCGCTCTTCTTCCCTCCAGCTTCAGAGCCGCTGGCACTGGCACCGACAGAAGCTGCTGCTAATTCCACACACACCTGCTCATGCCTGCCCTCTCTGACTCTCTGTTTCATTCCTCCCACATACCTGCTTTTCCGTCCTTCCCAGCGCCCTTCTTCCCTCCAGCTTCAGAGCCGCCGGCAGCAGCAGCAGCAGCACCAGCAGCAGGTGCTTTAACGGGTGTAGGCACTCGTTCCGGCTCCACATAATCGAGTGGCGGCGCAAAATCGACTTCACAATCCGTCTCGATAATGGAGATGGCTGCAGCTGGGCGCGCATCCACAACATCAATGAAGTAGCGCTTATTGTTGTATGCCACCATGATGCTCTCCCCCTTCGTCAAGCAGGAGAAGCTTCGCAGAGTCATCTCGAGCCTACAAAGGAGATAAAGGGGAGGGAGGGGGCAGGGTGGGAGAATATGGAGGTTTGAGATGCCTGCTATTGGGCGCGCATCCACGATATGAATGAAGCCAAAACTTGAATACAGAGTTAGATTTTCTGGAGGTGATGGTAGGCACTTGGGTATTTTCACGAGTACCGCACGGCTGGGATGGTCACAGAGTTCGCATTTGTGCTGTTTGGACGTCGATTTCCAATAGCTCATGTGTTTATTGCGCTGGTGTAGTACGAAGCAGCGGTTTTTATGGATAAAAATGAGGACAATCAATTGTGGGTTCGAATTCTCTCAACCGTGATTGAGGGTGACCTGAGCAGGATGCGTGCTGAAAACATGACGAGTCCGGTCGAAAGCGGCGTGTGGGGGGCAAAAGAATGAGGAGGTGTACTAGGAGGGGTAGGAATAACACGAGTCCCTTGCCCTTCCTAAAACCCCTCTCACTCTCGTGCCCCCCACACGCCTTCTTTTGACCGAACTCGTCATGTTTTCAGCACGCATCTTTCTCATGTCACCTTTACTCACGGGTGACAGAATTCGAACCATCTTTTACCACAAAAGATTGTTATCATTTTTATCCATAAAAACCGCTGCTTCAAATTGCACCGGCGTAATAAACACACGAGTTATTGGAAATCAACGTCGAAACATCACATATGTGAACTCTGTGACCATCCCAGCCGTGCGGTAGTCCTGGAAAATATCCAAGTGTCTACCATCACCGCTAGAAAATCTAACCCAGCATCCAAATTTGTGTTATCTCAAGCCTACACAAGGGATACACGGGTCGCAGGTAGCTGCATGTAGCTTCACGTATGAGCTAGCTATTAGGGAGAGTGGTGTTATCATTCCCCCCCAATAAGCACATCACAAACCATTACAGCCACACCCCCAGTACAGAAACGCCACTCACACAACTTTGGGGTTGGAGATGTCTGGAAAGCCCTTGGTGTGTGGCTGCAGTTTCACGTAGGTGCCCTTGGGGAGGGTGGTTACTGCTCTCCCCCCCCCCAATAAGCACATCAATCGCTCACTACAATCAAATCCCCCATCTTTCCCCAACTTATACTCACACAGCTTTGGGGTTGGAGATGTCTAGGAAGTCCTTGGT
Organism: Closterium sp. Naga37s-1; assembly: GCA_947471745.1. Lineage (NCBI taxonomy): Eukaryota > Viridiplantae > Streptophyta > Zygnematophyceae > Desmidiales > Closteriaceae > Closterium > Closterium sp. Naga37s-1. The sequence goes on along the minus strand of CANJKZ010000270.1, from coordinate 223,003 downwards.
GTGTGGCTGCAGCTTCACGTAGGTTCCTTTGGGGAGGGTGGGGTGGGTTGTTTTGCCCAATGCCCATCCAACAAGCACATCCTTTACAATCACACTCACACAGGCCACCCGCAACCACTACTCACACAGCCTTGGGGTTGGAGATGACTGGAAATCCTTGGTGTGTGGTTGCAGCTTCACGTGGGGTGAGGCGCCTCTGACACCCTCCAATAAGCACATCACTCACTACAGGCACACCTTCCAAAGAAACACTCACACAGCCTTGGGGTTGGAGATGTCTAGAAAGTCCTTGGTGTGTGGCTGCATGCAGCTTCACGTAGGTGCATTTGGGGAGGGTAAGGTGGCGTTACTGCCCCCCCCCCCAAAAAAAAAGCACATCAATCACTCACTACAGTCACATCCCCCACAGGAACACTCACACCTTTCCCAACTGATACTCACACAGCCTTGGGATTAGAGATGTCTAGGAAGTTCTTGGTGTGTGGCTGCAGCTTCACGTAGGTTCCTTTAGGGAGGGAGGAGTGGAGGTACTTTCCCCCCAAGAAGCACATCCCTTACAATCACAGATACACTCACACAACCGTCCCTTCCCCCAACCACTACTCACACGGCCTTGGGGTTGGAGATATCTAGAAAGTCCTTGGTGTGTGGCTGCAGCTTCACATAGGTTCCTTTAGGGAGGGTGGGGTGGGTTGTTCCTGCCCATCCAACAAGCACATCCTTTACAGTCACACTCACACTCACACAGACTACTCGCAACCACTACTCACACAGCCTTGGGGTTGGAGATATCTAGAAAGTCCTTGGTGTGTGGCTGCAGCTTCACGTAGGTTCCTTTAGGGAGGGTGGGGTGGGTTGTTCCTGCCCATCCAACAAGCACATCCTTTACAGTCACACTCACACTCACACAGACTACTCGCAACCACTACTCACACAGCCTTGGGGTTGGAGATATCTAGGAAGTCCTTGGTGTGTGGCTGCAGCTTCACGTAGGTTCCTTTGGGGAGGGTGGGGTGGGTTGTTTTGCCCAATGCCCATCCAACAAGCACATCCTTTACAATCACACTCACACAGGCCACCCGCAACCACTACTCACACAGCCTTGGGGTTGGAGATGACTGGAAATCCTTGGTGTGTGGCTGCAGCTTCACGTGGGGTGAGGCGCCTCTGACACCCTCCAATAAGCACATCACTCACTACAGGCACACCTTCCAAAGGAACACTCACACAGCCTTGGGGTTGGAGATGTCTAGAAAGTCCTTGGTGTGTGGCTGCAGCTTCACGTAGGTTCCTTTAGGGAGGGTGGCGTTTCTGAATCGCACAATGTCCCCTTCTTGCAGCAGCAGATTCTGCATCATCTGATAAAGGCCAAGGGCGGGGGAGGGGAGAGGAAGGACGCAGGGTAGTCAGCGAGGGGAGTAGGAGGGGGGTTATCAGCGAGTGACTTGGTGTGTGGCTGTAGCTTCATGTAGGTGCCCTTGGGAGGGTGGCGTTTCTGAACTGCACTATGTCCCCCTCCCTCCTGCAGAAGCAGGTCCTGCATCTTCTGGAAGAGTGCAAGGCAGAAGGGAAGGAAAAAAAGGGTATCAGCAGGTGAGTTGTCAGCTCAGGAGCGCACTATGTCCCCGTCCTGCAGAAGCAGCTCCTGCATCTTCTGGAAGAGTGCGAGGGAAGGGGGTGGAAAGAAGGAATCAGCAAGAGCTTCACGTAAGTGTCCTTAAAGAGGGTGGTGTCTCTGAACCGCACTATATCCCCCTCCTGCAGCAGCAGGGTGACTTTTGAGTCGACTCAAAAGTCACCCTGAACCGCACTATATCCCCCTCCCGCAGCAACAGACTCTGCATCATCTGGAGAGTTAAGGTGCAGGGTAGCAACGGAGCAAGAGGGAGGGTATCAGCAGGTGACTTGGGAGTCGACTCAAAATCGCACAATATTTCCTTTGGGTATGCCGCACTATGTCCCCTTCCTGTAGCAACAGATTCTGCGTCATCTGGGTAGGAAGTATGAAGAGGAGGGAGGAGAGTACGGGGTATCAGCAAATAACATGTGACTTTGACTCAGAACCGCACTATGTCCCCCTCCTGCAGCAGCAGATTCTGCATCATCTGGGTAGGAAGTATGAAGAGGAGGGAGGAGAGTGAGTACGGGGTATAAGCAAATAACTTGTGACTTTGACTCAGAACCGCACAATGTCCCCCTCCTGCAGCAGCAGATTCTGCATCATCTGGAAAGGATACAGGACCTGTGTAGCAGGCACAGAAACGTACCCGATACAGGCACGCCTTACCCAATACGGCGAGCTTTACCCATAGCCCTTACCCAACATGGCAAGCCTTACCCAATATGGCAAGCCTTACCCAACATGGCAAGCCTTACCCAATCTGGAAGCCTTACCCAACATGGCAAGCCTTACCCAACATGGCAAGCCTTACCCAATATGGAAGCCTTACCGAACATGGCAAGCCTTACCCAACATGGCAAGCCTTACCCAATATGGCAAGCCTTACCCAATACGGCATTGTACACATATCCCTCTTCTGCAATGAACTCCAACACGCCGCAGTGTTGGCAAACCTATCACAAGTTGAGTTACTATGAATAGCAGTCCTTACCCAATACGGCAAGCCTTACCCAATACGCCAAGCCTTACCCAGTACGGCATGTACACATATCCCTCTTCTGCAATGAACTCCAACACACCACAGAGTTGCTTGACCTAATACAGGATGACTTACTATGAATAGCATGCCTTACCCAATACGGCATGTACACATATCCCTCTTCTGCGATAAACTCCAACACGCCGCAGTGTGACGTGCGGTTGGCCGCTGCGTTGTGCACCTCAAAGAGCATGGGGTAGTCTATGTGGAGTGATGCTGGCCGGATGGGGAGGGTGGGAGTGAATGGAGAGTGGTACAGATGGGTTGTGACAGGGGATGAGAGTGCGACGTGCGATTGGCCGCTGCGTTGTGCACCTCAAAGAGCATGGGGCAGTCTATGTGCAGGGAGGCTGGAGTATGGGGGGGGATGGGGAGCGGTACAGATGGGTTGTGACAGACAGGGGATGAGCATGTGACGTGTGACTGGCCGCTGCGTTGTGCACCTCAAATAGCATGGGGTAGAGCGGTACAGATGGGTTGTGATGGAGGATGAGTGTGTGCCGTGCGATTGGCCGCTGCGTTGTGCACCTCGAAGAGCATTGGGTAATCGATGTGGAGTGAGGCTGGGGGGATGGGGGGGATGGAGAGCGGTACAGATGGGTTGTGATGGAGGATGAGAGTGCGACGTGCGATTGGCCGCTGCGTTGTGCACCTCAAAGAGCATGGGGTAATCTATTTGGAGTGATGCTGGAGTAAGGGGGGGGGGATGGAGAGCGGTACAGATGGGTTGTGATGGAACATGAGTGTGTGTTGTGCGATTGGCCGCTGCGTTGTGCACCTCGAACGGCATGGGGTAGTCTATGTGCAGGGAGGCTGGGGGGGTGCGGGGAATTGGGGAGGAGTGGAGAGCGGTACAGATAAGTTGCGATTGGCTGTTGTGTTGTGCACCTCGAACAGCACGGGATAGTCTATGTGGAGGGAGGCTGGAGTATGGGGAGGGATGGAGAGTGGTACAGATGGGTTGTGACGGAGGATGCGCGTGTGTTGTTCCGTTGGCCGCTGCATTGTGCACCTCGAACAGCATGGGGTAGTCTACGTGCAGGGAGGATGGGGGGATGGGGAGATGGGAAGAAGGGGTGGGGAGGGGTGGAGACCAGTACAGATGGGTTACAGGAGTGTGTTCCATGCAATTAGCCGATGCGCTGTGCACCTCAAACAGCATGGGGTAGTCTATGTGCAGTGCAGTGAGGCTGGTGAGGATGGGGGGGGGGGGATGGTGGGGAGTGGAGAGCGGTACAGATGGGTATAAGCGTATGACGTGCGGTTGGTCGCTGCCTTGTGAACCTAAAACAGCATGGGTTAGTCTATGTGGAGGGAAGGAAATTGGGGGGATGGGAGACAAAGGGGTGAGGAATGGTGCCAATGGGTTAAATTTCTCTTCAGATGAAGGGGGTGAGGAAGGGCGATGTTTAGACGACTCAAAGGTCACCCTTTCGAAAAGCATGGACGAGGGGCAGGGGATGAGGAAGAAGGGATGGTGAAAGTCGAGTTTTGATTCGACTCAAAACTCGACTCATTACACGAGGGGCAGGGGATGAGGAAGAAGGGATGGCGGAACGGTGCAGATTGGGTGCAAAATCCGAGCATGCTTACGACGGGTATGGTCGGCTTACAGAGCCTGTTTGAAGACAAGGCAGGCCTATAGCCGGTACGGTGACTTACCGAGCCTGTTTGAAGACAAGGCAGGCCTATAGCCGGTACGGTGACTTACCGAGCCTGTCAAGAGCAGAGGGGGGCATGATGACTGATGGGAGAACCACAGGTGTAGGGAGGGATGGATGGCGCCGATTTGAAGTGGGGAAGCAGGGGGCGAGAGGGGGAGAAGGAAGGGAAGAGAGCAGGGAGAGGAAGGGGGATGTTTGGCTTATCCCTTAAGCCAAACAGAGTAAGCAGGGTACTTGAAGATGCATGCAGAAGAAGAGTGAAGCGGCTTATCACTTATGCGGTGACATGGAATTATGGAAGACGACTCATAGCAGTAAGGGGAGAGGGAGAAGGGGGAAAAAAAAGGGGGCGGCGGGAGAGGGGGGGAGCGGGACGGGAATAGCAGGGGGATGTTGGGCAGGGTACGAAGAGAGTGAAGTGGCTTGATTACTCATGCAGTGATACTACTGGGTTTAGGAAGACGACTCATAGCATTACCATGCCAGGCAGGTTGCTTTGGGCATTGAGAAAAAGCAAGAAGGGGCAGGGAGGAAGAAAAGGAGGGGGAAGGGGTGGGGGGAGGGGTGGGTGGGGTTGGGTGTATATGCGAAAAAAGGGGAGGGTGTCAGTGACGCGTGATAGAGGCAACAACCACCTCCCCCCCCCCAAACACCAGCCCCCATACACAAACACCATCTTATCTCAACACCAGCCCTTAACCCCACACATGCCCTTTCCCCCCCACACACCCCTTCCCTCCCCGCACACACCCCTCCCAACACACCTTTATCGCCGTTCTCGAGGTGAGACTGACAGCAATCGGAAGACAATTGGGAAGGGAAAGGGAGTAACGATTAGGGGAGAGTGGGAGTGGAGGGTGGGGGAATGTTGGGGGAGGAGGGGAGAGAAAGAAGAGATGGAGGGAGACATAAGTGCTGGAACGACCCAGCTATAACGTACTCTCTTGCCCGAAGATACAAGGTACAGCATACACATAATTGAACGTGAAAGCGCATACCTATGCCAGCCATGCGCGATGGCAAACAACAGAACGTTTCTAGGCAATAAAAAAAAAGGCGGTGTTGTGCAATTCCCTCAATCAGGAGGACGGTAACACAGAAAACGGAAAACAATCACATGACTCAAGGCTGGCTGGTTCATCAAAGCTCACACAACCCCCATACAGGCTTTTCAGGCACCTCGAAATTAGTCTCAACTCAAACACCCCCCAACAGACTCTTCAAGCCCCTCATGATAAATCTGACTCACACAACCCCCCAACAGAACCGATATCAATGAACCAGCCGGGATACACGTGAAAGTTCTGCTCCAAGTGGCTTCAAGACGCCTCATTACTCACATGCACCGCACTGCACCACACTGCACCGCACCTTATCTATGAAGGAGACGGGATACACGTGGAGGATCTGCTCAAAAAACCTTCACACTTCCTTTTCTCAGTAGATGGCATCGCACTGCACCGCACCCCACCGCACCTTATCTATGAACGAGACGGGGTACACGTGAAAGCTCTGCTCAAACGAGCCGAGGGGCTGACCCATGCCCCCAAACGGCGGAAAGTACTGCCGTGGGGAGGGGGTAAGGGGGGGGGAAGAAGGGGAAGAAGGGGAGGGGGGGGGAGGGGTGGGGGAATTGTGGATGACGGAGGTGGAGGGAGAATGTTTAGATTCAGGGAACGGCAGAGAGGAGAAGGCCATGACCTCATTGGAGCTCAGCGGCTGACCCATGCCCCCAGACGGCAGAAAATACTACATGGATCGAGGGTAAGTTGATGTTACTTTTGAGAATTCTCAAAAGTAACGTCAAAAGAGCGGCAGAAAGGAGAAGGTCATGATCTCATTCAGGCTCAGTGGCTGACCCATGCCCCCAGACGGCAGAAAATACTACATGGATCGAGGGTAAGTTGATGTTACTTTTGAGAATTCTCAAAAGTAACGTCAAAAGAGCGGCAGAAAGGAGAAGGTCATGATCTCATTCAGGCTCAGTGGCTGACCCATGCCCCCAGACGGCAGAAAATACTACATGGATCGAGGGTAAGTTGATGTTACTTTTGAGAATTCTCAAAAGTAACGTCAAAAGAGCGGCAGAAAGGAGAAGGTCATGATCTCATTCAGGCTCAGTGGCTGACCCATGCCCCCAGACGGCAGAAAATACTACATGGATCGAGGGTAAGTTGATGTTACTTTTGAGAATTCTCAAAAGTAACGTCAAAAGAGCGGCAGAAAGGAGAAGGTCATGATCTCATTCAGGCTCAGTGGCTGACCCATGCCCCCCGACGGCAGAAAATACTACATGGATCGAGGGTAAGTTGATGTTACTTTTGAGAATTCTCAAAAGTAACGTCAAAAGAGCGGCAGAAAGGAGAAGGTCATGATCTCATTCAGGCTCAGTGGCTGACCCATGCCCCCAGACGGCAGAAAATACTACATGGATCGAGGGTAAGTTGATGTTACTTTTGAGAATTCTCAAAAGTAACGTCAAAAGAGCGGCAGAAAGGAGAAGGTCATGATCTCATTCAGGCTCAGTGGCTGACCCATGCCCCCAGACGGCAGAAAATACTACATGGATCGAGGGTAAGTTGATGTTACTTTTGAGAATTCTCAAAAGTAACGTCAAAAGAGCGGCAGAAAGGAGAAGGTCATGATCTCATTCAGGCTCAGTGGCTGACCCATGCCCCCAGACGGCAGAAAATACTACATGGATCGAGGGTAAGTTGATGTTACTTTTGAGAATTCTCAAAAGTAACGTCAAAAGAGCGGCAGAAAGGAGAAGGTCATGATCTCATTCAGGCTCAGTGGCTGACCCATGCCCCCAGACGGCAGAAAATACTACATGGATCGAGGGTAAGTTGATGTTACTTTTGAGAATTCTCAAAAGTAACGTCAAAAGAGCGGCAGAAAGGAGAAGGTCATGATCTCATTCAGGCTCAGTGGCTGACCCATGCCCCCAGACGGCAGAAAATACTACATGGATCGAGGGTAAGTTGATGTTACTTTTGAGAATTCTCAAAAGTAACGTCAAAAGAGCGGCAGAAAGGAGAAGGTCATGATCTCATTCAGGCTCAGTGGCTGACCCATGCCCCCAGACGGCAGAAAATACTACATGGATCGAGGGGAAGTTGATGTTACTTTTGAGAATTCTCAAAAGTAACGTCAAAAGAGCGGCAGAAAGGAGAAGGTCATGATCTCATTCAGGCTCAGTGGCTGACCCATGCCCCCAGACGGCAGAAAATACTACATGGATCGAGGGTAAGTTGATGTTACTTTTGAGAATTCTCAAAAGTAACGTCAAAAGAGCGGCAGAAAGGAGAAGGTCATGATCTCATTCAGGCTCAGTGGCTGACCCATGCCCCCAGACGGCAGAAAATACTACATGGATCGAGGGTAAGTTGATGTTACTTTTGAGAATTCTCAAAAGTAACGTCAAAAGAGCGGCAGAAAGGAGAAGGTCATGATCTCATTCAGGCTCAGTGGCTGACCCATGCCCCCAGACGGCAGAAAATACTACATGGATCGAGGGTAAGTTGATGTTACTTTTGAGAATTCTCAAAAGTAACGTCAAAAGAGCGGCAGAAAGGAGAAGGTCATGATCTCATTCAGGCTCAGTGGCTGACCCATGCCCCCCGACGGCAGAAAATACTGCATGGATCGAGGGTAAGTTGATGTTACTTTTGAGAATTCTCAAAAGTAACGTCAAAAGAGCGGCAGAAAGGAGAAGGTCATGATCTCATTCAGGCTCAGTGGCTGACCCATGCCCCCAGACGGCAGAAAATACTACATGGATCGAGGGTAAGTTGATGTTACTTTTGAGAATTCTCAAAAGTAACGTCAAAAGAGCGGCAGAAAGGAGAAGGTCATGATCTCATTCAGGCTCAGTGGCTGACCCATGCCCCCAGACGGCAGAAAATACTACATGGATCGAGGGTAAGTTGATGTTACTTTTGAGAATTCTCAAAAGTAACGTCAAAAGAGCGGCAGAAAGGAGAAGGTCATGATCTCATTCAGGCTCAGTGGCTGACCCATGCCCCCAGACGGCAGAAAATACTACATGGATCGAGGGTAAGTTGATGTTACTTTTGAGAATTCTCAAAAGTAACGTCAAAAGAGCGGCAGAAAGGAGAAGGTCATGATCTCATTCAGGCTCAGTGGCTGACCCATGCCCCCAGACGGCAGAAAATACTACATGGATCGAGGGTAAGTTGATGTTACTTTTGAGAATTCTCAAAAGTAACGTCAAAAGAGCGGCAGAAAGGAGAAGGTCATGATCTCATTCAGGCTCAGTGGCTGACCCATGCCCCCAGACGGCAGAAAATACTACATGGATCGAGGGTAAGTTGATGTTACTTTTGAGAATTCTCAAAAGTAACGTCAAAAGAGCGGCAGAAAGGAGAAGGTCATGATCTCATTCAGGCTCAGTGGCTGACCCATGCCCCCAGACGGCAGAAAATACTACATGGATCGAGGGTAAGTTGATGTTACTTTTGAGAATTCTCAAAAGTAACGTCAAAAGAGCGGCAGAAAGGAGAAGGTCATGATCTCATTCAGGCTCAGTGGCTGACCCATGCCCCCAGACGGCAGAAAATACTACATGGATCGAGGGTAAGTTGATGTTACTTTTGAGAATTCTCAAAAGTAACATCAAAAGAGCGGCAGAAAGGAGAAGGTCATGATCTCATTCAGGCTCAGTGGCTGACCCATGCCCCCAGACGGCAGAAAATACTACATGGATCGAGGGTAAGTTGATGTTACTTTTGAGAATTCTCAAAAGTAACGTCAAAAGAGCGGCAGAAAGGAGAAGGTCATGATCTCATTCAGGCTCAGTGGCTGACCCATGCCCCCAGACGGCAGAAAATACTACATGGATCGAGGGTAAGTTGATGTTACTTTTGAGAATTCTCAAAAGTAACGTCAAAAGAGCGGCAGAAAGGAGAAGGTCATGATCTCATTCAGGCTCAGTGGCTGACCCATGCCCCCCGACGGCAGAAAATACTACATGGATCGAGGGGAAGTTGATGTTACTTTTGAGAATTCTCAAAAGTAACGTCAAAAGAGCGGCAGAAAGGAGAAGGTCATGATCTCATTCAGGCTCAGTGGCTGACCCATGCCCCCAGACGGCAGAAAATACTACATGGATCGAGGGTAAGTTGATGTTACTTTTGAGAATTCTCAAAAGTAACGTCAAAAGAGCGGCAGAAAGGAGAAGGTCATGATCTCATTCAGGCTCAGTGGCTGACCCATGCCCCCAGACGGCAGAAAATACTACATGGATCGAGGGTAAGTTGATGTTACTTTTGAGAATTCTCAAAAGTAACGTCAAAAGAGCGGCAGAAAGGAGAAGGTCATGATCTCATTCAGGCTCAGTGGCTGACCCATGCCCCCAGACGGCAGAAAATACTACATGGATCGAGGGTAAGTTGATGTTACTTTTGAGAATTCTCAAAAGTAACGTCAAAAGAGCGGCAGAAAGGAGAAGGTCATGATCTCATTCAGGCTCAGTGGCTGACCCATGCCCCCAGACGGCAGAAAATACTACATGGATCGAGGGTAAGTTGATGTTACTTTTGAGAATTCTCAAAAGTAACGTCAAAAGAGCGGCAGAAAGGAGAAGGTCATGATCTCATTCAGGCTCAGTGGCTGACCCATGCCCCCAGACGGCAGAAAATACTACATGGATCGAGGGTAAGTTGATGTTACTTTTGAGAATTCTCAAAAGTAACGTCAAAAGAGCGGCAGAAAGGAGAAGGTCATGATCTCATTCAGGCTCAGTGGCTGACCCATGCCCCCAGACGGCAGAAAATACTACATGGATCGAGGGTAAGTTGATGTTACTTTTGAGAATTCTCAAAAGTAACGTCAAAAGAGCGGCAGAAAGGAGAAGGTCATGATCTCATTCAGGCTCAGTGGCTGACCCATGCCCCCAGACGGCAGAAAATACTACATGGATCGAGGGTAAGTTGATGTTACTTTTGAGAATTCTCAAAAGTAACGTCAAAAGAGCGGCAGAAAGGAGAAGGTCATGATCTCATTCAGGCTCAGTGGCTGACCCATGCCCCCAGACGGCAGAAAATACTACATGGATCGAGGGTAAGTTGATGTTACTTTTGAGAATTCTCAAAAGTAACGTCAAAAGAGCGGCAGAAAGGAGAAGGTCATGATCTCATTCAGGCTCAGTGGCTGACCCATGCCCCCAGACGGCAGAAAATACTACATGGATCGAGGGTAAGTTGATGTTACTTTTGAGAATTCTCAAAAGTAACGTCAAAAGAGCGGCAGAAAGGAGAAGGTCATGATCTCATTCAGGCTCAGTGGCTGACCCATGCCCCCAGACGGCAGAAAATACTACATGGATCGAGGGTAAGTTGATGTTACTTTTGAGAATTCTCAAAAGTAACGTCAAAAGAGCGGCAGAAAGGAGAAGGTCATGATCTCATTCAGGCTCAGTGGCTGACCCATGCCCCCAGACGGCAGAAAATACTACATGGATCGAGGGTAAGTTGATGTTACTTTTGAGAATTCTCAAAAGTAACGTCAAAAGAGCGGCAGAAAGGAGAAGGTCATGATCTCATTCAGGCTCAGTGGCTGACCCATGCCCCCAGACGGCAGAAAATACTACATGGATCGAGGGTAAGTTGATGTTACTTTTGAGAATTCTCAAAAGTAACGTCAAAAGAGCGGCAGAAAGGAGAAGGTCATGATCTCATTCAGGCTCAGTGGCTGACCCATGCCCCCAGACGGCAGAAAATACTACATGGATCGAGGGTAAGTTGATGTTACTTTTGAGAATTCTCAAAAGTAACGTCAAAAGAGCGGCAGAAAGGAGAAGGTCATGATCTCATTCAGGCTCAGTGGCTGACCCATGCCCCCCGACGGCAGAAAATACTACATGGATCGAGGGTAAGTTGATGTTACTTTTGAGAATTCTCAAAAGTAACGTCAAAAGAGCGGCAGAAAGGAGAAGGTCATGATCTCATTCAGGCTCAGTGGCTGACCCATGCCCCCAGACGGCAGAAAATACTACATGGATCGAGGGTAATTTGATGTTACTTTTGAGAATTCTCAAAAGTAACGTCAAAAGAGCGGCAGAAAGGAGAAGGTCATGATCTCATTCAGGCTCAGTGGCTGACCCATGCCCCCAGACGGCAGAAAATACTACATGGATCGAGGGTAAGTTGATGTTACTTTTGAGAATTCTCAAAAGTAACGTCAAAAGAGCGGCAGAAAGGAGAAGGTCATGATCTCATTCAGGCTCAGTGGCTGACCCATGCCCCCAGACGGCAGAAAATACTACATGGATCGAGGGTAAGTTGATGTTACTTTTGAGAATTCTCAAAAGTAACGTCAAAAGAGCGGCAGAAAGGAGAAGGTCATGATCTCATTCAGGCTCAGTGGCTGACCCATGCCCCCAGACGGCAGAAAATACTACATGGATCGAGGGTAAGTTGATGTTACTTTTGAGAATTCTCAAAAGTAACGTCAAAAGAGCGGCAGAAAGGAGAAGGTCATGATCTCATTCAGGCTCAGTGGCTGACCCATGCCCCCAGACGGCAGAAAATACTACATGGATCGAGGGTAAGTTGATGTTACTTTTGAGAATTCTCAAAAGTAACGTCAAAAGAGCGGCAGAAAGGAGAAGGTCATGATCTCATTCAGGCTCAGTGGCTGACCCATGCCCCCAGACGGCAGAAAATACTACATGGATCGAGGGTAAGTTGATGTTACTTTTGAGAATTCTCAAAAGTAACGTCAAAAGAGCGGCAGAAAGGAGAAGGTCATGAACTCATTCAGGCTCAGTGGCTGACCCATGCCCCCAGACGGCAGAAAATACTACATGGATCGAGGGTAAGTTGATGTTACTTTTGAGAATTCTCAAAAGTAACGTCAAAAGAGCGGCAGAAAGGAGAAGGTCATGATCTCATTCAGGCTCAGTGGCTGACCCATGCCCCCAGACGGCAGAAAATACTACATGGATCGAGGGTAAGTTGATGTTACTTTTGAGAATTCTCAAAAGTAACGTCAAAAGAGCGGCAGAAAGGAGAAGGTCATGATCTCATTCAGGCTCAGTGGCTGACCCATGCCCCCAGACGGCAGAAAATACTACATGGATCGAGGGTAAGTTGATGTTACTTTTGAGAATTCTCAAAAGTAACGTCAAAAGAGCGGCAGAAAGGAGAAGGTCATGATCTCATTCAGGCTCAGTGGCTGACCCATGCCCCCAGACGGCAGAAAATACTACATGGATCGAGGGTAAGTTGATGTTACTTCTGAGAATTCTCAAAAGTAACGTCAAAAGAGCGGCAGAAAGGAGAAGGTCATGATCTCATTCAGGCTCAGTGGCTGACCCATGCCCCCAGACGGCAGAAAATACTACATGGATCGAGGGTAAGTTGATGTTACTTTTGAGAATTCTCAAAAGTAACGTCAAAAGAGCGGCAGAAAGGAGAAGGTCATGATCTCATTCAGGCTCAGTGGCTGACCCATGCCCCCAGACGGCAGAAAATACTACATGGATCGAGGGTAAGTTGATGTTACTTTTGAGAATTCTCAAAAGTAACGTCAAAAGAGCGGCAGAAAGGAGAAGGTCATGAACTCATTCAGGCTCAGTGGCTGACCCATGCCCCCAGACGGCAGAAAATACTACATGGATCGAGGGTAAGTTGATGTTACTTTTGAGAATTCTCAAAAGTAACGTCAAAAGAGCGGCAGAAAGGAGAAGGTCATGATCTCATTCAGGCTCAGTGGCTGACCCATGCCCCCAGACGGCAGAAAATACTACATGGATCGAGGGTAAGTTGATGTTACTTTTGAGAATTCTCAAAAGTAACGTCAAAAGAGCGGCAGAAAGGAGAAGGTCATGATCTCATTCAGGCTCAGTGGCTGACCCATGCCCCCAGACGGCAGAAAATACTACATGGATCGAGGGTAAGTTGATGTTACTTTTGAGAATTCTCAAAAGTAACGTCAAAAGAGCGGCAGAAAGGAGAAGGTCATGATCTCATTCAGGCTCAGTGGCTGACCCATGCCCCCAGACGGCAGAAAATACTACATGGATCGAGGGTAAGTTGATGTTACTTTTGAGAATTCTCAAAAGTAACGTCAAAAGAGCGGCAGAAAGGAGAAGGTCATGATCTCATTCAGGCTCAGTGGCTGACCCATGCCCCCAGACGGCAGAAAATACTACATGGATCGAGGGTAAGTTGATGTTACTTTTGAGAATTCTCAAAAGTAACGTCAAAAGAGCGGCAGAAAGGAGAAGGTCATGATCTCATTCAGGCTCAGTGGCTGACCCATGCCCCCAGACGGCAGAAAATACTACATGGATCGAGGGTAAGTTGATGTTACTTTTGAGAATTCTCAAAAGTAACGTCAAAAGAGCGGCAGAAAGGAGAAGGTCATGATCTCATTCAGGCTCAGTGGCTGACCCATGCCCCCAGACGGCAGAAAATACTACATGGATCGAGGGTAAGTTGATGTTACTTTTGAGAATTCTCAAAAGTAACGTCAAAAGAGCGGCAGAAAGGAGAAGGTCATGATCTCATTCAGGCTCAGTGGCTGACCCATGCCCCCAGACGGCAGAAAATACTACATGGATCGAGGGTAAGTTGATGCTACTTTTGAGAATTCTCAAAAGTAACGTCAAAAGAGCGGCAGAAAGGAGAAGGTCATGATCTCATTCAGGCTCAGTGGCTGACCCATGCCCCCAGACGGCAGAAAATACTACATGGATCGAGGGTAAGTTGATGCTACTTTTGAGAATTCTCAAAAGTAACGTCAAAAGAGCGGCAGAAAGGAGAAGGTCATGATCTCATTCAGGCTCAGTGGCTGACCCATGCCCCCAGACGGCAGAAAATACTACATGGATCGAGGGTAAGTTGATGTTACTTTTGAGAATTCTCAAAAGTAACGTCAAAAGAGCGGCAGAAAGGAGAAGGTCATGATCTCATTCAGGCTCAGTGGCTGACCCATGCCCCCAGACGGCAGAAAATACTACATGGATCGAGGGTAAGTTGATGTTACTTTTGAGAATTCTCAAAAGTAACGTCAAAAGAGCGGCAGAAAGGAGAAGGTCATGATCTCATTCAGGCTCAGTGGCTGACCCATGCCCCCAGACGGCAGAAAATACTACATGGATCGAGGGTAAGTTGATGTTACTTTTGAGAATTCTCAAAAGTAACGTCAAAAGAGCGGCAGAAAGGAGAAGGTCATGATCTCATTCAGGCTCAGTGGCTGACCCATGCCCCCAGACGGCAGAAAATACTACATGGATCGAGGGTAAGTTGATGTTACTTTTGAGAATTCTCAAAAGTAACGTCAAAAGAGCGGCAGAAAGGAGAAGGTCATGATCTCATTCAGGCTCAGTGGCTGACCCATGCCCCCAGACGGCAGAAAATACTACATGGATCGAGGGTAAGTTGATGTTACTTTTGAGAATTCTCAAAAGTAACGTCAAAAGAGCGGCAGAAAGGAGAAGGTCATGATCTCATTCAGGCTCAGTGGCTGACCCATGCCCCCAGACGGCAGAAAATACTACATGGATCGAGGGTAAGTTGATGCTACTTTTGAGAATTCTCAAAAGTAACGTCAAAAGAGCGGCAGAAAGGAGAAGGTCATGATCTCATTCAGGCTCAGTGGCTGACCCATGCCCCCAGACGGCAGAAAATACTACATGGATCGAGGGTAGGTTGATGCTACTTTTGAGAATTCTCAAAAGTAACGTCAAAAGAGCGGCAGAAAGGAGAAGGTCATGATCTCATTCAGGCTCAGTGGCTGACCCATGCCCCCAGACGGCAGAAAATACTACATGGATCGAGGGTAAGTTGATGTTACTTTTGAGAATTCTCAAAAGTAACGTCAAAAGAGCGGCAGAAAGGAGAAGGTCATGAACTCATTCAGGCTCAGTGGCTGACCCATGCCCCCAGACGGCAGAAAATACTACATGGATCGAGGGTAAGTTGATGTTACTTTTGAGAATTCTCAAAAGTAACGTCAAAAGAGCGGCAGAAAGGAGAAGGTCATGATCTCATTCAGGCTCAGTGGCTGACCCATGCCCCC
Source organism: Closterium sp. Naga37s-1 (assembly GCA_947471745.1). Taxonomy (NCBI): domain Eukaryota; kingdom Viridiplantae; phylum Streptophyta; class Zygnematophyceae; order Desmidiales; family Closteriaceae; genus Closterium; species Closterium sp. Naga37s-1. The sequence goes on along the minus strand of CANJKZ010000270.1, from coordinate 207,630 downwards.
AGACGGCAGAAAATACTACATGGATCGAGGGTAAGTTGATGTTACTTTTGAGAATTCTCAAAAGTAACGTCAAAAGAGCGGCAGAAAGGAGAAGGTCATGATCTCATTCAGGCTCAGTGGCTGACCCATGCCCCCAGACGGCAGAAAATACTACATGGATCGAGGGTAAGTTGATGTTACTTTTGAGAATTCTCAAAAGTAACGTCAAAAGAGCGGCAGAAAGGAGAAGGTCATGATCTCATTCAGGCTCAGTGGCTGACCCATGCCCCCAGACGGCAGAAAATACTACATGGATCGAGGGTAAGTTGATGTTACTTTTGAGAATTCTCAAAAGTAACGTCAAAAGAGCGGCAGAAAGGAGAAGGTCATGATCTCATTCAGGCTCAGTGGCTGACCCATGCCCCCAGACGGCAGAAAATACTACATGGATCGAGGGTAAGTTGATGTTACTTTTGAGAATTCTCAAAAGTAACGTCAAAAGAGCGGCAGAAAGGAGAAGGTCATGATCTCATTCAGGCTCAGTGGCTGACCCATGCCCCCAGACGGCAGAAAATACTACATGGATCGAGGGTAAGTTGATGTTACTTTTGAGAATTCTCAAAAGTAACGTCAAAAGAGCGGCAGAAAGGAGAAGGTCATGATCTCATTCAGGCTCAGTGGCTGACCCATGCCCCCAGACGGCAGAAAATACTACATGGATCGAGGGTAAGTTGATGTTACTTTTGAGAATTCTCAAAAGTAACGTCAAAAGAGCGGCAGAAAGGAGAAGGTCATGATCTCATTCAGGCTCAGTGGCTGACCCATGCCCCCAGACGGCAGAAAATACTACATGGATCGAGGGTAAGTTGATGCTACTTTTGAGAATTCTCAAAAGTAACGTCAAAAGAGCGGCAGAAAGGAGAAGGTCATGATCTCATTCAGGCTCAGTGGCTGACCCATGCCCCCAGACGGCAGAAAATACTACATGGATCGAGGGTAAGTTGATGTTACTTTTGAGAATTCTCAAAAGTAACGTCAAAAGAGCGGCAGAAAGGAGAAGGTCATGATCTCATTCAGGCTCAGTGGCTGACCCATGCCCCCAGACGGCAGAAAATACTACATGGATCGAGGGTAAGTTGATGCTACTTTTGAGAATTCTCAAAAGTAACGTCAAAAGAGCGGCAGAAAGGAGAAGGTCATGATCTCATTCAGGCTCAGTGGCTGACCCATGCCCCCAGACGGCAGAAAATACTACATGGATCGAGGGTAAGGTTGATGTTACTTTTGAGAATTCTCAAAAGTAACGTCAAAAGAGCGGCAGAAAGGAGAAGGTCATGATCTCATTCAGGCTCAGTGGCTGACCCATGCCCCCAGACGGCAGAAAATACTACATGGATCGAGGGTAAGTTGATGCTACTTTTGAGAATTCTCAAAAGTAACGTCAAAAGAGCGGCAGAAAGGAGAAGGTCATGATCTCATTCAGGCTCAGTGGCTGACCCATGCCCCCAGACGGCAGAAAATACTACATGGATCGAGGGTAAGTTGATGTTACTTTTGAGAATTCTCAAAAGTAACGTCAAAAGAGCGGCAGAAAGGAGAAGGTCATGATCTCATTCAGGCTCAGTGGCTGACCCATGCCCCCAGACGGCAGAAAATACTACATGGATCGAGGGTAAGTTGATGTTACTTTTGAGAATTCTCAAAAGTAACGTCAAAAGAGCGGCAGAAAGGAGAAGGTCATGATCTCATTCAGGCTCAGTGGCTGACCCATGCCCCCAGACGGCAGAAAATACTACATGGATCGAGGGTAAGTTGATGTTACTTTTGAGAATTCTCAAAAGTAACGTCAAAAGAGCGGCAGAAAGGAGAAGGTCATGATCTCATTCAGGCTCAGTGGCTGACCCATGCCCCCAGACGGCAGAAAATACTACATGGATCGAGGGTAAGTTGATGTTACTTTTGAGAATTCTCAAAAGTAACGTCAAAAGAGCGGCAGAAAGGAGAAGGTCATGATCTCATTCAGGCTCAGTGGCTGACCCATGCCCCCAGACGGCAGAAAATACTACATGGATCGAGGGTAAGGTTGATGCTACTTTTGAGAATTCTCAAAAGTAACGTCAAAAGAGCGGCAGAAAGGAGAAGGTCATGATCTCATTCAGGCTCAGTGGCTGACCCATGCCCCCAGACGGCAGAAAATACTACATGGATCGAGGGTAAGTTGATGCTTACTTTTGAGAATTCTCAAAAGTAACGTCAAAAGAGCGGCAGAAAGGAGAAGGTCATGATCTCATTCAGGCTCAGTGGCTGACCCATGCCCCCAGACGGCAGAAAATACTACATGGATCGAGGGTAAGTTGATGTTACTTTTGAGAATTCTCAAAAGTAACGTCAAAAGAGCGGCAGAAAGGAGAAGGTCATGATCTCATTCAGGCTCAGTGGCTGACCCATGCCCCCAGACGGCAGAAAATACTACATGGATCGAGGGTAAGTTGATGTTACTTTTGAGAATTCTCAAAAGTAACGTCAAAAGAGCGGCAGAAAGGAGAAGGTCATGATCTCATTCAGGCTCAGTGGCTGACCCATGCCCCCAGACGGCAGAAAATACTACATGGATCGAGGGTAAGTTGATGTTACTTTTGAGAATTCTCAAAAGTAACGTCAAAAGAGCGGCAGAAAGGAGAAGGTCATGATCTCATTCAGGCTCAGTGGCTGACCCATGCCCCCCGACGGCAGAAAATACTACATGGATCGAGGGTAAGTTGATGTTACTTTTGAGAATTCTCAAAAGTAACGTCAAAAGAGCGGCAGAAAGGAGAAGGTCATGATCTCATTCAGGCTCAGTGGCTGACCCATGCCCCCAGACGGCAGAAAATACTACATGGATCGAGGGTAATTTGATGTTACTTTTGAGAATTCTCAAAAGTAACGTCAAAAGAGCGGCAGAAAGGAGAAGGTCATGATCTCATTCAGGCTCAGTGGCTGACCCATGCCCCCAGACGGCAGAAAATACTACATGGATCGAGGGTAAGTTGATGTTACTTTTGAGAATTCTCAAAAGTAACGTCAAAAGAGCGGCAGAAAGGAGAAGGTCATGATCTCATTCAGGCTCAGTGGCTGACCCATGCCCCCAGACGGCAGAAAATACTACATGGATCGAGGGTAAGTTGATGTTACTTTTGAGAATTCTCAAAAGTAACGTCAAAAGAGCGGCAGAAAGGAGAAGGTCATGATCTCATTCAGGCTCAGTGGCTGACCCATGCCCCCAGACGGCAGAAAATACTACATGGATCGAGGGTAAGTTGATGTTACTTTTGAGAATTCTCAAAAGTAACGTCAAAAGAGCGGCAGAAAGGAGAAGGTCATGATCTCATTCAGGCTCAGTGGCTGACCCATGCCCCCAGACGGCAGAAAATACTACATGGATCGAGGGTAAGTTGATGTTACTTTTGAGAATTCTCAAAAGTAACGTCAAAAGAGCGGCAGAAAGGAGAAGGTCATGATCTCATTCAGGCTCAGTGGCTGACCCATGCCCCCCGACGGCAGAAAATACTACATGGATCGAGGGTAAGTTGATGTTACTTTTGAGAATTCTCAAAAGTAACGTCAAAAGAGCGGCAGAAAGGAGAAGGTCATGATCTCATTCAGGCTCAGTGGCTGACCCATGCCCCCAGACGGCAGAAAATACTACATGGATCGAGGGTAAGTTGATGTTACTTTTGAGAATTCTCAAAAGTAACGTCAAAAGAGCGGCAGAAAGGAGAAGGTCATGATCTCATTCAGGCTCAGTGGCTGACCCATGCCCCCAGACGGCAGAAAATACTACATGGATCGAGGGTAAGTTGATGTTACTTTTGAGAATTCTCAAAAGTAACGTCAAAAGAGCGGCAGAAAGGAGAAGGTCATGATCTCATTCAGGCTCAGTGGCTGACCCATGCCCCCAGACGGCAGAAAATACTACATGGATCGAGGGTAAGTTGATGTTACTTTTGAGAATTCTCAAAAGTAACGTCAAAAGAGCGGCAGAAAGGAGAAGGTCATGATCTCATTCAGGCTCAGTGGCTGACCCATGCCCCCAGACGGCAGAAAATACTACATGGATCGAGGGTAAGTTGATGTTACTTTTGAGAATTCTCAAAAGTAACGTCAAAAGAGCGGCAGAAAGGAGAAGGTCATGATCTCATTCAGGCTCAGTGGCTGACCCATGCCCCCAGACGGCAGAAAATACTACATGGATCGAGGGTAAGTTGATGCTACTTTTGAGAATTCTCAAAAGTAACGTCAAAAGAGCGGCAGAAAGGAGAAGGTCATGATCTCATTCAGGCTCAGTGGCTGACCCATGCCCCCAGACGGCAGAAAATACTACATGGATCGAGGGTAGGTTGATGCTACTTTTGAGAATTCTCAAAAGTAACGTCAAAAGAGCGGCAGAAAGGAGAAGGTCATGATCTCATTCAGGCTCAGTGGCTGACCCATGCCCCCAGACGGCAGAAAATACTACATGGATCGAGGGTAAGTTGATGTTACTTTTGAGAATTCTCAAAAGTAACGTCAAAAGAGCGGCAGAAAGGAGAAGGTCATGATCTCATTCAGGCTCAGTGGCTGACCCATGCCCCCAGACGGCAGAAAATACTACATGGATCGAGGGTAAGTTGATGTTACTTTTGAGAATTCTCAAAAGTAACGTCAAAAGAGCGGCAGAAAGGAGAAGGTCATGATCTCATTCAGGCTCAGTGGCTGACCCATGCCCCCAGACGGCAGAAAATACTACATGGATCGAGGGTAAGTTGATGCTACTTTTGAGAATTCTCAAAAGTAACGTCAAAAGAGCGGCAGAAAGGAGAAGGTCATGATCTCATTCAGGCTCAGTGGCTGACCCATGCCCCCAGACGGCAGAAAATACTACATGGATCGAGGGTAAGTTGATGTTACTTTTGAGAATTCTCAAAAGTAACGTCAAAAGAGCGGCAGAAAGGAGAAGGTCATGATCTCATTCAGGCTCAGTGGCTGACCCATGCCCCCAGACGGCAGAAAATACTACATGGATCGAGGGTAAGTTGATGCTACTTTTGAGAATTCTCAAAAGTAACGTCAAAAGAGCGGCAGAAAGGAGAAGGTCATGATCTCATTCAGGCTCAGTGGCTGACCCATGCCCCCAGACGGCAGAAAATACTACATGGATCGAGGGTAGGTTGATGCTACTTTTGAGAATTCTCAAAAGTAACGTCAAAAGAGCGGCAGAAAGGAGAAGGTCATGATCTCATTCAGGCTCAGTGGCTGACCCATGCCCCCAGACGGCAGAAAATACTACATGGATCGAGGGTAAGTTGATGTTACTTTTGAGAATTCTCAAAAGTAACGTCAAAAGAGCGGCAGAAAGGAGAAGGTCATGATCTCATTCAGGCTCAGTGGCTGACCCATGCCCCCAGACGGCAGAAAATACTACATGGATCGAGGGTAAGTTGATGTTACTTTTGAGAATTCTCAAAAGTAACGTCAAAAGAGCGGCAGAAAGGAGAAGGTCATGATCTCATTCAGGCTCAGTGGCTGACCCATGCCCCCAGACGGCAGAAAATACTACATGGATCGAGGGTAAGTTGATGTTACTTTTGAGAATTCTCAAAAGTAACGTCAAAAGAGCGGCAGAAAGGAGAAGGTCATGATCTCATTCAGGCTCAGTGGCTGACCCATGCCCCCCGACGGCAGAAAATACTACATGGATCGAGGGTAAGTTGATGTTACTTTTGAGAATTCTCAAAAGTAACGTCAAAAGAGCGGCAGAAAGGAGAAGGTCATGATCTCATTCAGGCTCAGTGGCTGACCCATGCCCCCAGACGGCAGAAAATACTACATGGATCGAGGGTAATTTGATGTTACTTTTGAGAATTCTCAAAAGTAACGTCAAAAGAGCGGCAGAAAGGAGAAGGTCATGATCTCATTCAGGCTCAGTGGCTGACCCATGCCCCCAGACGGCAGAAAATACTACATGGATCGAGGGTAAGTTGATGTTACTTTTGAGAATTCTCAAAAGTAACGTCAAAAGAGCGGCAGAAAGGAGAAGGTCATGATCTCATTCAGGCTCAGTGGCTGACCCATGCCCCCAGACGGCAGAAAATACTACATGGATCGAGGGTAAGTTGATGTTACTTTTGAGAATTCTCAAAAGTAACGTCAAAAGAGCGGCAGAAAGGAGAAGGTCATGATCTCATTCAGGCTCAGTGGCTGACCCATGCCCCCAGACGGCAGAAAATACTACATGGATCGAGGGTAAGTTGATGTTACTTTTGAGAATTCTCAAAAGTAACGTCAAAAGAGCGGCAGAAAGGAGAAGGTCATGATCTCATTCAGGCTCAGTGGCTGACCCATGCCCCCAGACGGCAGAAAATACTACATGGATCGAGGGTAAGTTGATGTTACTTTTGAGAATTCTCAAAAGTAACGTCAAAAGAGCGGCAGAAAGGAGAAGGTCATGATCTCATTCAGGCTCAGTGGCTGACCCATGCCCCCAGACGGCAGAAAATACTACATGGATCGAGGGTAAGTTGATGTTACTTTTGAGAATTCTCAAAAGTAACGTCAAAAGAGCGGCAGAAAGGAGAAGGTCATGAACTCATTCAGGCTCAGTGGCTGACCCATGCCCCCAGACGGCAGAAAATACTACATGGATCGAGGGTAAGTTGATGTTACTTTTGAGAATTCTCAAAAGTAACGTCAAAAGAGCGGCAGAAAGGAGAAGGTCATGATCTCATTCAGGCTCAGTGGCTGACCCATGCCCCCAGACGGCAGAAAATACTACATGGATCGAGGGTAAGTTGATGTTACTTTTGAGAATTCTCAAAAGTAACGTCAAAAGAGCGGCAGAAAGGAGAAGGTCATGATCTCATTCAGGCTCAGTGGCTGACCCATGCCCCCAGACGGCAGAAAATACTACATGGATCGAGGGTAAGTTGATGTTACTTTTGAGAATTCTCAAAAGTAACGTCAAAAGAGCGGCAGAAAGGAGAAGGTCATGATCTCATTCAGGCTCAGTGGCTGACCCATGCCCCCAGACGGCAGAAAATACTACATGGATCGAGGGTAAGTTGATGTTACTTCTGAGAATTCTCAAAAGTAACGTCAAAAGAGCGGCAGAAAGGAGAAGGTCATGATCTCATTCAGGCTCAGTGGCTGACCCATGCCCCCAGACGGCAGAAAATACTACATGGATCGAGGGTAAGTTGATGTTACTTTTGAGAATTCTCAAAAGTAACGTCAAAAGAGCGGCAGAAAGGAGAAGGTCATGATCTCATTCAGGCTCAGTGGCTGACCCATGCCCCCAGACGGCAGAAAATACTACATGGATCGAGGGTAAGTTGATGTTACTTTTGAGAATTCTCAAAAGTAACGTCAAAAGAGCGGCAGAAAGGAGAAGGTCATGAACTCATTCAGGCTCAGTGGCTGACCCATGCCCCCAGACGGCAGAAAATACTACATGGATCGAGGGTAAGTTGATGTTACTTTTGAGAATTCTCAAAAGTAACGTCAAAAGAGCGGCAGAAAGGAGAAGGTCATGATCTCATTCAGGCTCAGTGGCTGACCCATGCCCCCAGACGGCAGAAAATACTACATGGATCGAGGGTAAGTTGATGTTACTTTTGAGAATTCTCAAAAGTAACGTCAAAAGAGCGGCAGAAAGGAGAAGGTCATGATCTCATTCAGGCTCAGTGGCTGACCCATGCCCCCAGACGGCAGAAAATACTACATGGATCGAGGGTAAGTTGATGTTACTTTTGAGAATTCTCAAAAGTAACGTCAAAAGAGCGGCAGAAAGGAGAAGGTCATGATCTCATTCAGGCTCAGTGGCTGACCCATGCCCCCAGACGGCAGAAAATACTACATGGATCGAGGGTAAGTTGATGTTACTTTTGAGAATTCTCAAAAGTAACGTCAAAAGAGCGGCAGAAAGGAGAAGGTCATGATCTCATTCAGGCTCAGTGGCTGACCCATGCCCCCAGACGGCAGAAAATACTACATGGATCGAGGGTAAGTTGATGTTACTTTTGAGAATTCTCAAAAGTAACGTCAAAAGAGCGGCAGAAAGGAGAAGGTCATGATCTCATTCAGGCTCAGTGGCTGACCCATGCCCCCAGACGGCAGAAAATACTACATGGATCGAGGGTAAGTTGATGTTACTTTTGAGAATTCTCAAAAGTAACGTCAAAAGAGCGGCAGAAAGGAGAAGGTCATGATCTCATTCAGGCTCAGTGGCTGACCCATGCCCCCAGACGGCAGAAAATACTACATGGATCGAGGGTAAGTTGATGTTACTTTTGAGAATTCTCAAAAGTAACGTCAAAAGAGCGGCAGAAAGGAGAAGGTCATGATCTCATTCAGGCTCAGTGGCTGACCCATGCCCCCAGACGGCAGAAAATACTACATGGATCGAGGGTAAGTTGATGTTACTTTTGAGAATTCTCAAAAGTAACGTCAAAAGAGCGGCAGAAAGGAGAAGGTCATGATCTCATTCAGGCTCAGTGGCTGACCCATGCCCCCAGACGGCAGAAAATACTACATGGATCGAGGGTAAGTTGATGCTACTTTTGAGAATTCTCAAAAGTAACGTCAAAAGAGCGGCAGAAAGGAGAAGGTCATGATCTCATTCAGGCTCAGTGGCTGACCCATGCCCCCAGACGGCAGAAAATACTACATGGATTGAGGGTAGGTTGATGCTACTTTTGAGAATTCTCAAAAGTAACGTCAAAAGAGCGGCAGAAAGGAGAAGGTCATGATCTCATTCAGGCTCAGTGGCTGACCCATGCCCCCAGACGGCAGAAAATACTACATGGATCGAGGGTAAGTTGATGTTACTTTTGAGAATTCTCAAAAGTAACGTCAAAAGAGCGGCAGAAAGGAGAAGGTCATGAACTCATTCAGGCTCAGTGGCTGACCCATGCCCCCAGACGGCAGAAAATACTACATGGATCGAGGGTAAGTTGATGTTACTTTTGAGAATTCTCAAAAGTAACGTCAAAAGAGCGGCAGAAAGGAGAAGGTCATGATCTCATTCAGGCTCAGTGGCTGACCCATGCCCCCAGACGGCAGAAAATACTACATGGATCGAGGGTAAGTTGATGTTACTTTTGAGAATTCTCAAAAGTAACGTCAAAAGAGCGGCAGAAAGGAGAAGGTCATGATCTCATTCAGGCTCAGTGGCTGACCCATGCCCCCAGACGGCAGAAAATACTACATGGATCGAGGGTAAGTTGATGTTACTTTTGAGAATTCTCAAAAGTAACGTCAAAAGAGCGGCAGAAAGGAGAAGGTCATGATCTCATTCAGGCTCAGTGGCTGACCCATGCCCCCAGACGGCAGAAAATACTACATGGATCGAGGGTAAGTTGATGTTACTTTTGAGAATTCTCAAAAGTAACGTCAAAAGAGCGGCAGAAAGGAGAAGGTCATGATCTCATTCAGGCTCAGTGGCTGACCCATGCCCCCAGACGGCAGAAAATACTACATGGATCGAGGGTAAGTTGATGTTACTTTTGAGAATTCTCAAAAGTAACGTCAAAAGAGCGGCAGAAAGGAGAAGGTCATGATCTCATTCAGGCTCAGTGGCTGACCCATGCCCCCAGACGGCAGAAAATACTACATGGATCGAGGGTAAGTTGATGTTACTTTTGAGAATTCTCAAAAGTAACGTCAAAAGAGCGGCAGAAAGGAGAAGGTCATGATCTCATTCAGGCTCAGTGGCTGACCCATGCCCCCAGACGGCAGAAAATACTACATGGATCGAGGGTAAGTTGATGTTACTTTTGAGAATTCTCAAAAGTAACGTCAAAAGAGCGGCAGAAAGGAGAAGGTCATGATCTCATTCAGGCTCAGTGGCTGACCCATGCCCCCAGACGGCAGAAAATACTACATGGATCGAGGGTAAGTTGATGCTACTTTTGAGAATTCTCAAAAGTAACGTCAAAAGAGCGGCAGAAAGGAGAAGGTCATGATCTCATTCAGGCTCAGTGGCTGACCCATGCCCCCAGACGGCAGAAAATACTACATGGATCGAGGGTAAGTTGATGTTACTTTTGAGAATTCTCAAAAGTAACGTCAAAAGAGCGGCAGAAAGGAGAAGGTCATGATCTCATTCAGGCTCAGTGGCTGACCCATGCCCCCAGACGGCAGAAAATACTACATGGATCGAGGGTAAGTTGATGCTACTTTTGAGAATTCTCAAAAGTAACGTCAAAAGAGCGGCAGAAAGGAGAAGGTCATGATCTCATTCAGGCTCAGTGGCTGACCCATGCCCCCAGACGGCAGAAAATACTACATGGATCGAGGGTAGGTTGATGCTACTTTTGAGAATTCTCAAAAGTAACGTCAAAAGAGCGGCAGAAAGGAGAAGGTCATGATCTCATTCAGGCTCAGTGGCTGACCCATGCCCCCAGACGGCAGAAAATACTACATGGATCGAGGGTAAGTTGATGTTACTTTTGAGAATTCTCAAAAGTAACGTCAAAAGAGCGGCAGAAAGGAGAAGGTCATGATCTCATTCAGGCTCAGTGGCTGACCCATGCCCCCAGACGGCAGAAAATACTACATGGATCGAGGGTAAGTTGATGTTACTTTTGAGAATTCTCAAAAGTAACGTCAAAAGAGCGGCAGAAAGGAGAAGGTCATGATCTCATTCAGGCTCAGTGGCTGACCCATGCCCCCAGACGGCAGAAAATACTACATGGATCGAGGGTAAGTTGATGCTACTTTTGAGAATTCTCAAAAGTAACGTCAAAAGAGCGGCAGAAAGGAGAAGGTCATGATCTCATTCAGGCTCAGTGGCTGACCCATGCCCCCAGACGGCAGAAAATACTACATGGATTGAGGGTAGGTTGATGCTACTTTTGAGAATTCTCAAAAGTAACGTCAAAAGAGCGGCAGAAAGGAGAAGGTCATGATCTCATTCAGGCTCAGTGGCTGACCCATGCCCCCAGACGGCAGAAAATACTACATGGATCGAGGGTAAGTTGATGTTACTTTTGAGAATTCTCAAAAGTAACGTCAAAAGAGCGGCAGAAAGGAGAAGGTCATGATCTCATTCAGGCTCAGTGGCTGACCCATGCCCCCAGACGGCAGAAAATACTACATGGATCGAGGGTAAGTCGATGTTACTTTTGAGAATTCTCAAAAGTAACGTCAAAAGAGCGGCAGAAAGGAGAAGGTCATGATCTCATTCAGGCTCAGTGGCTGACCCATGCCCCCAGACGGCAGAAAATACTACATGGATCGAGGGTAAGTTGATGCTACTTTTGAGAATTCTCAAAAGTAACGTCAAAAGAGCGGCAGAAAGGAGAAGGTCATGATCTCATTCAGGCTCAGTGGCTGACCCATGCCCCCAGACGGCAGAAAATACTACATGGATCGAGGGTAAGTTGATGCTACTTTTGAGAATTCTCAAAAGTAACGTCAAAAGAGCGGCAGAAAGGAGAAGGTCATGATCTCATTCAGGCTCAGTGGCTGACCCATGCCCCCAGACGGCAGAAAATACTACATGGATCGAGGGTAAGTTGATGTTACTTTTGAGAATTCTCAAAAGTAACGTCAAAAGAGCGGCAGAAAGGAGAAGGTCATGATCTCATTCAGGCTCAGTGGCTGACCCATGCCCCCAGACGGCAGAAAATACTACATGGATCGAGGGTAAGTTGATGCTACTTTTGAGAATTCTCAAAAGTAACGTCAAAAGAGCGGCAGAAAGGAGAAGGTCATGATCTCATTCAGGCTCAGTGGCTGACCCATGCCCCCAGACGGCAGAAAATACTACATGGATCGAGGGTAAGTTGATGTTACTTTTGAGAATTCTCAAAAGTAACGTCAAAAGAGCGGCAGAAAGGAGAAGGTCATGATCTCATTCAGGCTCAGTGGCTGACCCATGCCCCCAGACGGCAGAAAATACTACATGGATCGAGGGTAAGTTGATGCTACTTTTGAGAATTCTCAAAAGTAACGTCAAAAGAGCGGCAGAAAGGAGAAGGTCATGATCTCATTCAGGCTCAGTGGCTGACCCATGCCCCCAGACGGCAGAAAATACTACATGGATCGAGGGTAGGTTGATGCTACTTTTGAGAATTCTCAAAAGTAACGTCAAAAGAGCGGCAGAAAGGAGAAGGTCATGATCTCATTCAGGCTCAGTGGCTGACCCATGCCCCCAGACGGCAGAAAATACTACATGGATCGAGGGTAAGTTGATGTTACTTTTGAGAATTCTCAAAAGTAACGTCAAAAGAGCGGCAGAAAGGAGAAGGTCATGATCTCATTCAGGCTCAGTGGCTGACCCATGCCCCCAGACGGCAGAAAATACTACATGGATCGAGGGTAAGTTGATGCTACTTTTGAGAATTCTCAAAAGTAACGTCAAAAGAGCGGCAGAAAGGAGAAGGTCATGATCTCATTCAGGCTCAGTGGCTGACCCATGCCCCCAGACGGCAGAAAATACTACATGGATTGAGGGTAGGTTGATGCTACTTTTGAGAATTCTCAAAAGTAACGTCAAAAGAGCGGCAGAAAGGAGAAGGTCATGATCTCATTCAGGCTCAGTGGCTGACCCATGCCCCCAGACGGCAGAAAATACTACATGGATCGAGGGTAAGTTGATGTTACTTTTGAGAATTCTCAAAAGTAACGTCAAAAGAGCGGCAGAAAGGAGAAGGTCATGATCTCATTCAGGCTCAGTGGCTGACCCATGCCCCCAGACGGCAGAAAATACTACATGGATCGAGGGTAAGTCGATGTTACTTTTGAGAATTCTCAAAAGTAACGTCAAAAGAGCGGCAGAAAGGAGAAGGTCATGATCTCATTCAGGCTCAGTGGCTGACCCATGCCCCCAGACGGCAGAAAATACTACATGGATCGAGGGTAAGTTGATGCTACTTTTGAGAATTCTCAAAAGTAACGTCAAAAGAGCGGCAGAAAGGAGAAGGTCATGATCTCATTCAGGCTCAGTGGCTGACCCATGCCCCCAGACGGCAGAAAATACTACATGGATCGAGGGTAAGTTGATGCTACTTTTGAGAATTCTCAAAAGTAACGTCAAAAGAGCGGCAGAAAGGAGAAGGTCATGATCTCATTCAGGCTCAGTGGCTGACCCATGCCCCCAGACGGCAGAAAATACTACATGGATCGAGGGTAAGTTGATGTTACTTTTGAGAATTCTCAAAAGTAACGTCAAAAGAGCGGCAGAAAGGAGAAGGTCATGATCTCATTCAGGCTCAGTGGCTGACCCATGCCCCCAGACGGCAGAAAATACTACATGGATCGAGGGTAAGTTGATGCTACTTTTGAGAATTCTCAAAAGTAACGTCAAAAGAGCGGCAGAAAGGAGAAGGTCATGATCTCATTCAGGCTCAGTGGCTGACCCATGCCCCCAGACGGCAGAAAATGCTACATGGATCGAGGGTAAGTTGATGTTACTTTTGAGAATTCTCAAAAGTAACGTCAAAAGAGCGGCAGAAAGGAGAAGGTCATGATCTCATTCAGGCTCAGTGGCTGACCCATGCCCCCAGACGGCAGAAAATACTACATGGATCGAGGGTAAGTTGATGCTACTTTTGAGAATTCTCAAAAGTAACGTCAAAAGAGCGGCAGAAAGGAGAAGGTCATGATCTCATTCAGGCTCAGTGGCTGACCCATGCCCCCAGACGGCAGAAAATACTACATGGATCGAGGGTAGGTTGATGCTACTTTTGAGAATTCTCAAAAGTAACGTCAAAAGAGCGGCAGAAAGGAGAAGGTCATGATCTCATTCAGGCTCAGTGGCTGACCCATGCCCCCAGACGGCAGAAAATACTACATGGATCGAGGGTAAGTTGATGTTACTTTTGAGAATTCTCAAAAGTAACGTCAAAAGAGCGGCAGAAAGGAGAAGGTCATGATCTCATTCAGGCTCAGTGGCTGACCCATGCCCCCAGACGGCAGAAAATACTACATGGATCGAGGGTAAGTTGATGCTACTTTTGAGAATTCTCAAAAGTAACGTCAAAAGAGCGGCAGAAAGGAGAAGGTCATGATCTCATTCAGGCTCAGTGGCTGACCCATGCCCCCAGACGGCAGAAAATACTACATGGATCGAGGGTAAGTTGATGCTACTTTTGAGAATTCTCAAAAGTAACGTCAAAAGAGCGGCAGAAAGGAGAAGGTCATGATCTCATTCAGGCTCAGTGGCTGACCCATGCCCCCAGACGGCAGAAAATACTACATGGATCGAGGGTAAGTTGATGCTACTTTTGAGAATTCTCAAAAGTAACGTCAAAAGAGCGGCAGAAAGGAGAAGGTCATGATCTCATTCAGGCTCAGTGGCTGACCCATGCCCCCAGACGGCAGAAAATACTACATGGATCGAGGGTAAGTTGATGCTACTTTTGAGAATTCTCAAAAGTAACGTCAAAAGAGCGGCAGAAAGGAGAAGGTCATGATCTCATTCAGGCTCAGTGGCTGACCCATGCCCCCAGACGGCAGAAAATACTACATGGATCGAGGGTAAGTTGATGTTACTTTTGAGAATTCTCAAAAGTAACGTCAAAAGAGCGGCAGAAAGGAGAAGGTCATGATCTCATTCAGGCTCAGTGGCTGACCCATGCCCCCAGACGGCAGAAAATACTACATGGATCGAGGGTAAGTTGATGTTACTTTTGAGAATTCTCAAAAGTAACGTCAAAAGAGCGGCAGAAAGGAGAAGGTCATGATCTCATTCAGGCTCAGTGGCTGACCCATGCCCCCAGACGGCAGAAAATACTACATGGATCGAGGGTAAGTTGATGCTACTTTTGAGAATTCTCAAAAGTAACGTCAAAAGAGCGGCAGAAAGGAGAAGGTCATGATCTCATTCAGGCTCAGTGGCTGACCCATGCCCCCAGACGGCAGAAAATACTACATGGATCGAGGGTAAGTTGATGCTACTTTTGAGAATTCTCAAAAGTAACGTCAAAAGAGCGGCAGAAAGGAGAAGGTCATGATCTCATTCAGGCTCAGTGGCTGACCCATGCCCCCAGACGGCAGAAAATACTACATGGATCGAGGGTAGGTTGATGCTACTTTTGAGAATTCTCAAAAGTAACGTCAAAAGAGCGGCAGAAAGGAGAAGGTCATGATCTCATTCAGGCTCAGTGGCTGACCCATGCCCCCAGACGGCAGAAAATACTACATGGATCGAGGGTAAGTTGATGTTACTTTTGAGAATTCTCAAAAGTAACGTCAAAAGAGCGGCAGAAAGGAGAAGGTCATGATCTCATTCAGGCTCAGTGGCTGACCCATGCCCCCAGACGGCAGAAAATACTACATGGATCGAGGGTAAGTTGATGTTACTTTTGAGAATTGTCAAAAGTAACGTCAAAAGAGCGGCAGAAAGGAGAAGGTCATGATCTCATTCAGGCTCAGTGGCTGACCCATGCCCCCAGACGGCAGAAAATACTACATGGATCGAGGGTAAGTTGATGTTACTTTTGAGAATTCTCAAAAGTAACGTCAAAAGAGCGGCAGAAAGGACAAGGTCATGATCTCATTCAGGCTCAGTGGCTGACCCATGCCCCCAGACGGCAGAAAATACTACATGGATCGAGGGTAAGTTGATGCTACTTTTGAGAATTCTCAAAAGTAACGTCAAAAGAGCGGCAGAAAGGAGAAGGTCATGATCTCATTCAGGCTCAGTGGCTGACCCATGCCCCCAGACGGCAGAAAATACTACATGGATCGAGGGTAAGTTGATGTTACTTTTGAGAATTCTCAAAAGTAACGTCAAAAGAGCGGCAGAAAGGAGAAGGTCATGATCTCATTCAGGCTCAGTGGCTGACCCATGCCCCCAGACGGCAGAAAATACTACATGGATCGAGGGTAAGTTGATGTTACTTTTGAGAATTCTCAAAAGTAACGTCAAAAGAGCGGCAGAAAGGAGAAGGTCATGATCTCATTCAGGCTCAGTGGCTGACCCATGCCCCCAGACGGCAGAAAATACTACATGGATCGAGGGTAAGTTGATGTTACTTTTGAGAATTCTCAAAAGTAACGTCAAAAGAGCGGCAGAAAGGAGAAGGTCATGATCTCATTCAGGCTCAGTGGCTGACCCATGCCCCCAGACGGCAGAAAATACTACATGGATCGAGGGTAAGTTGATGTTACTTTTGAGAATTCTCAAAAGTAACGTCAAAAGAGCGGCAGAAAGGAGAAGGTCATGATCTCATTCAGGCTCAGTGGCTGACCCATGCCCCCAGACGGCAGAAAATACTACATGGATCGAGGGTAAGTTGATGTTACTTTTGAGAATTCTCAAAAGTAACGTCAAAAGAGCGGCAGAAAGGAGAAGGTCATGATCTCATTCAGGCTCAGTGGCTGACCCATGCCCCCAGACGGCAGAAAATACTACATGGATCGAGGGTAAGTTGATGCTACTTTTGAGAATTCTCAAAAGTAACGTCAAAAGAGCGGCAGAAAGGAGAAGGTCATGATCTCATTCAGGCTCAGTGGCTGACCCATGCCCCCAGACGGCAGAAAATACTACATGGATCGAGGGTAAGTTGATGCTACTTTTGAGAATTCTCAAAAGTAACGTCAAAAGAGCGGCAGAAAGGAGAAGGTCATGATCTCATTCAGGCTCAGTGGCTGACCCATGCCCCCAGACGGCAGAAAATACTACATGGATCGAGGGTAAGTTGATGCTACTTTTGAGAATTCTCAAAAGTAACGTCAAAAGAGCGGCAGAAAGGAGAAGGTCATGATCTCATTCAGGCTCAGTGGCTGACCCATGCCCCCAGACGGCAGAAAATACTACATGGATCGAGGGTAAGTTGATGCTACTTTTGAGAATTCTCAAAAGTAACGTCAAAAGAGCGGCAGAAAGGAGAAGGTCATGATCTCATTCAGGCTCAGTGGCTGACCCATGCCCCCAGACGGCAGAAAATACTACATGGATCGAGGGTAAGTTGATGCTACTTTTGAGAATTCTCAAAAGTAACGTCAAAAGAGCGGCAGAAAGGAGAAGGTCATGATCTCATTCAGGCTCAGTGGCTGACCCATGCCCCCAGACGGCAGAAAATACTACATGGATCGAGGGTAAGTTGATGTTACTTTTGAGAATTCTCAAAAGTAACGTCAAAAGAGCGGCAGAAAGGAGAAGGTCATGATCTCATTCAGGCTCAGTGGCTGACCCATGCCCCCAGACGGCAGAAAATACTACATGGATCGAGGGTAAGTTGATGCTACTTTTGAGAATTCTCAAAAGTAACGTCAAAAGAGCGGCAGAAAGGAGAAGGTCATGATCTCATTCAGGCTCAGTGGCTGACCCATGCCCCCAGACGGCAGAAAATACTACATGGATCGAGGGTAAGTTGATGCTACTTTTGAGAATTCTCAAAAGTAACGTCAAAAGAGCGGCAGAAAGGAGAAGGTCATGATCTCATTCAGGCTCAGTGGCTGACCCATGCCCCCAGACGGCAGAAAATACTACATGGATCGAGGGTAGGTTGATGCTACTTTTGAGAATTCTCAAAAGTAACGTCAAAAGAGCGGCAGAAAGGAGAAGGTCATGATCTCATTCAGGCTCAGTGGCTGACCCATGCCCCCAGACGGCAGAAAATACTACATGGATCGAGGGTAAGTTGATGTTACTTTTGAGAATTCTCAAAAGTAACGTCAAAAGAGCGGCAGAAAGGAGAAGGTCATGATCTCATTCAGGCTCAGTGGCTGACCCATGCCCCCAGACGGCAGAAAATACTACATGGATCGAGGGTAAGTTGATGCTACTTTTGAGAATTCTCAAAAGTAACGTCAAAAGAGCGGCAGAAAGGAGAAGGTCATGATCTCATTCAGGCTCAGTGGCTGACCCATGCCCCCAGACGGCAGAAAATACTACATGGATCGAGGGTAAGTTGATGTTACTTTTGAGAATTCTCAAAAGTAACGTCAAAAGAGCGGCAGAAAGGAGAAGGTCATGATCTCATTCAGGCTCAGTGGCTGACCCATGCCCCCAGACGGCAGAAAATACTACATGGATCGAGGGTAAGTTGATGTTACTTTTGAGAATTCTCAAAAGTAACGTCAAAAGAGCGGCAGAAAGGAGAAGGTCATGATCTCATTCAGGCTCAGTGGCTGACCCATGCCCCCAGACGGCAGAAAATACTACATGGATCGAGGGTAGTAGCTGGGGAGGGAAACATGAAAGATTGGACTGTGACTGCTAAAAAAAAAAGTGGCGATCAGGCACATAGACAAGGCGATTGACCAGGAAGGTATCAGGAAAACACAAAAAAAGGTATCACAAATAGAATTCCGGCAAACTTGTCTCGTTGTGATTTTTGAGACGTCTCAAAAATCGTCTTGTTGTGATAGACAGGGCTTCGACGAATGAACAGCATGATTGGCCAAACGCAACTTCTGAGAATTCAAAAAAAGATGACCTCAACGGATCCGTCTCTAAACCACGTATCGTTTTCAGCCACAATACTAAACTAAGTCCCAAATCCATGTTGCCCACACAACAAGAAAGGGAATAACTCACTAGGTCCGCTTGCCTCGTAAGTAACGACTAGCTTGTTAGGGTCATCTGTAGTACGGACCACCTCAGGACCCAGCGCTGACCGTCCCATGGCCATCTTTGCAATACTTGTATATACGCCGTGGCAATCGGGAATCCAAACAAATCCTTACCGCGGGAAGAATAGAGGTCGCTGTGAAATTCTAGGGAACTCTGCCAAGAACGCAAGGCTATTAAGTACGCCGCTCAAACCAGAGGGGGGGTAATAACGAGAGAGGGTAACCAGGAGGGGGGGTAATAGGGGGAGAGAGGGTAACCAGGAGTGAGGGTAACCTGATTGACAGCAGATTCGCCTTACCATGATCAGAGATTGACGTGGACGATCAGGATTGGATGCTGAAGATTTTCTCTAGACGCGTTGCGACGAAAAAACTATCACGGTTGCCAAAATTTATGGTCAAGGACCTAAATCGATCAACTGAGGAAGCTGTTGCAACTACCGTAGTTCTCCTAGCCTACTTCTAAGTCTCGTCGCGAGCTTCGCGCGCCCAACAGGACGATCGAGCCCTCTACAATTCTCAAACAACTGGCTCGCTCTGATACACTCAAGGTAGCTTCAGCTGCTAGAGTCAACCAAGTGCTTGCTCCGACGACGAAAAAGTAACTGAAACGTGAATGAGTAACTAACCAAGTGAGGGAACTGAAGTGGCGGGTTTGGATGAATTTGACAGCACTCGCTAGGATGCTGTTGGTCTCTTCTCGTTGCCGTTGTCCTGGCCTGGGAATTCTCCTCCGCAAACCCAAAACGACCGCAGGCGCTTCCAGTGTGTGATCCGATACAATACATTAGCATGAGAGGCTGTTCTTAATATGTGCATAACTGAAGCGACTTAGCCAACACTTAGTTTCAATCTCCAACCATAACAGGATTTTCTTCTTACGAATCTGGTTCACATTTTACATACATTTTATTGAATTACAGCTTGCACAAAGAAATGAAACAAAACAGCATAGTTCCACATTCACATATCAAAACGTCAACAAGCGATCACTAGAGTAACCCATCCCCTCCAGCAAAGGCGTCATCGCCCTGATCATGGGCGGAGGGCCACACATCAGCGCCAGGCTGTCCTCCCCGCCACGTGGCAGCCTCTCATTGGCCATTGCAGCAGTGACAAACCCAATCCCATACTTCCACCCTTCAGGCACAGGCTCGCAAATAGTGTACCAAACATGGAACCTTCCCGGGTACTGTTCAACCCACCGGTCCATTTCGTCTTGTAGCAGCACGTCAGCCACCGACCTGTTTCCGAACAGCACCCACATCTCCGTCTTATCCTCCGGATCAGCCAGAATCGCTTTTGCCACCTGATAAATGGGGGTAATTCCGGTGCCTCCCGCCAGCATGGCCAATTTCTTCCCCTGCTTCTCCTCCCCACTTACCAGGAACTTTCCTCGCCCGAGATACTCTATATGACCCAAAGGTCCCTTAATCTCGATAGTGTCACCGACCGATAGTGACTCTAGGTGCTGTGACATAACCCCGCCGTCGGGAAACTGCGGAACTACCCCCTTAAAATAGACCTTCACCACCAGGTCGAAATACCCCACCCCGTCTTCGTCCGAGGTGGTCGGCGTGTACGCGCGCATCACCAGTTTGCCGCCCACCTTGGCACAAACAAACAAGTGCTTGCCGACCGGGAGCCCGAGGATGTGATTGGCCGAGGGGAGGGCGAAACGGAAGCGACGGACGTCCGGCGAGAGGGAGACCTTGGAGAGGAGAGGCACGGAGATTCGCTTCTTGGGGTCGAGTGTGGTGGGGTGGAGGGCAGTGGGTGAGGCAGGGAGAGGAGTGGGGGCGGGCGTTGCAGCAGGAACAGTCACAGCAGCAGCAGCAGAAGGCCCCTCCTCCTCGCCCTCTCCCGCCACATCCCCTATATAGTACTCCTCGAGCATCTTCTTAGCCTTTTCCGAGTGAATCGCATCAAACTCCTCTGTGACATCCGTGCCCGCATTGATGGTGATGCTCTCGCTGCCGCCCGGGTGGTCCTTGAGAAACTTGGTGCAATCATACACCCTCCCATGCACCACGATCCACGGTGACGATTCGTCCGCGTGCCGCTCGATCTCAGCCATTGAGATCTTCCGAACAGCCGCACCGGACCTCTCTCCCGAACCTGCCACCGCTGCCGAAGCTGCAGGAGCAGGAGCAGGGCCTGGCTTGGTTTGAGAAGCCCCAGCAGCAGCAGCAGCAGCAGCAGGAAGATCTGCTGCCTTGAGAACAGCAGCAGTTGACCCTCCTGCTCCTGCTGCTCCTGCTGCTGCCATATTTCCCCCCGGCTTGCCGTCCCCTGGAGCGTCATACATCCAGCCGCCAGGGAGGTTGCCGGGGCGGGTGGGGTGGATGAACTGCAGGCCGATGGAGCCTTCTGGCGTCACCGTGGGGGCCACTCGCACTCGGAACCAGCAGTTGTTCATCATGCCCTGGTGGGGGGGGGGGGGGGGCGGGGGTGTGGAGGGGGGGATGGAAGAGGGAGGAGAAGAGGGAAGATGAGAGGGCAGGGTGCGGTTGTCGTGATTTTCTAATCGACTCAATATCAGCCCGCACTCACGATGGCATGCCACGTCAGCAGCCCTCACTCATGATGACATGACACATCAGCAGCCCCCACTCATGATGGCATGCCACGTCAGCAGCACTCACTCATGATGCCATGCCACGTCAGCAGCCCTCACTTATGATGCCATGCCACGTCAGCAGGCCTCACTCATGATGCCATACCACGTCAGCAGGCCTCACTCATGATGCCATGCCACGTCAGCAGGCCTCACTCACGATGGCATGCCTCGTCAGCAGCCCTCACTCATGATGGCATGCCACGCCAGCATACCTCACTCACGATGGCATGCCACGTCAGCAGCCCTCTCTCATCATGCCATGCCACGTCAGCAGCCCTCTCTCATCATGCCATGCCACGTCAGCAGCCCTCTCTCATCATGCCAT
This sequence comes from Closterium sp. Naga37s-1, assembly GCA_947471745.1. NCBI lineage: Eukaryota > Viridiplantae > Streptophyta > Zygnematophyceae > Desmidiales > Closteriaceae > Closterium > Closterium sp. Naga37s-1. Next base: position 186,163 of record CANJKZ010000270.1, on the reverse strand, counting down.
GCCACGTCAGCATCCCCCACTCACCATGACGTTCCAGGTCAGCTTATCGGGCTGCGTGTTGGTGGCATCATCCCACGCCCGAACTGCAACCTCGCTCGCCCCCACCAGGTCGATCACGGGGACTTCGGTTGCCCACAGGCTCCACGTCCAGTGCTTGCCGTGGCTGGTGGGGGGGAGGGATGGGAGGGAGGGGATGGGGGGAGGGGATGGGAGGCACAGATGAGGGAGAAGAGAGTGTGAAGTCGTGGCATAGTGAGGGGACGAGAGAGAGAGGCAAGACACGAGAGAGAAAGGTGGGGAAAGAGGCAGGGCTGGGAAGTGGGGGGCGGTGGTGAAAGGGAGTACTCACCGAGTGGGAGGGCTGGGGTGGGTGATGTCACACAGCCGCCACGTGCTCCCTCCATCCAATGTGATCTCGACACGTGTCACCCTCCTGCCGCCACCCGAGTACGCGTACCCCTTCATCGTCACTACCTGCCGGCCCGCGCCGCCCTCCAAAGCCACCACGTCACCATGATCCGGACTAACTATCGCCGAATTAATCGCCAGCTCGTTGCAAATATACTCCTTTTTGCGCCACCACCCATCCTTCATAGCAGTCTCAGCGTCCACATGTGAAGGCAGCACGCGGTTGTCGTGAAAATGGTAGTAGTTTTGAGATTCTTCCCGGGTAACTTCCACTTTTTTCAGCCACTTGACCATCCGCCCGCCGATAAATCCAGGGATAATTACCCTGACCGGAAACCCGTGGTCCGGGGAAAGCTCCTGCCCGTTTTGCTCGTACGCCAGGAGAACTTCGTTTGCAGGGTCCATTACTCTCCATAATTCCATGCTAGTTCCGTAAGTACTCCCTCCTCCTCCCGGCAACGTTTCCGCCCCTTCGAAGCACACGAATTTCCCCGCGTTCTTCCCTTTTAGCTGAACGCCGCACTTTATAAGCACATCTCTTAGCAAAACACCCTTCCACACCGTCGTTGCTGCCGCTCCCGCTCCCCAGCTGAACCCAATCGTCTGCTTGACCGCGTTTTGCTCTTTCCGCCTGTTCCCCACGCACACCAGCAGCACGGGAAGCTTCCTGGAAGGCATCGCGAGCAGATCCGCCATTGACAGGCTGGCAGGCTTGCTGACTAGACCGGAGATGTCGATTCGCCACGTGGAACAATCCAGGCGCGGCACGTAGCCGTGGTTCCGAACGTAGTGGAGAGGCACGGGAGTGATGAACCCCGAGGCTGGATCCGAGCGGGAGCCGGGAGCCGCCGAACCTGCCGCCAAGCCTGAATCAGAAGCAGAGCCCGAGCCTAACCCGGAGGTCAGGAGGCGGGAAAGCGGCGGCTCGCAGTTGAAGGGGTGCTTTCCGGTTAGGCGCACGAGGGAGGGATGGCGGGGGATCCACCTGGGGGGAAAGGGAGGGGGAGGGGGAGGGTTGGGGGAAGGGGGAAGGGGGGTGGGGGAGGGGGGGAAGAAGAGGGGAAAAGCGGGGGAGAGGGGGGATGTGGGAGAGAATGGGGAGGGGGAAGGGACGGAGGGAAAAGCGGGATGAGAACGACGGGGAAGCGAGAGCGAGGATGGGACGGGCGAACAAGGTAGATGGCACGAGGCAGATGCGATGAATTAGGTGAGAGGGGAAGGGGAAGTGAAGAGGTTTCGTGTGGGAAGGGGGGAGTACCGATAGGCAGGAAGGGTGGATGACTGGGAGGAAGGGGGGGAAGACGGAGGGAAATGCGGAATCTACTACATACTAACGGGGAACGTGGGGCGAGAAAAGAGACTCCTCGAATCACGGGTCTCGGGGGTCTCAACGAGAATGCAACGTCAATCCTCAACGAAATTCTGACCGAATCCTCAAGCTCCGGCCGACGTACTTGTCAGGCGTGTTCGCGTCGCGGGCGTCGATCGAATCGGGTTCATCCGCCACTACCGGATACTCGTACTGCTCCTCTTCTTCCTCCTCGTAATCCTCATCATCCTCCATTGTCTCCGCATCATTCTCCTTTCCATTCTCCGCTTTCTCCGTTTCACTCTCCTTCTCCTCATCCACCTTCTCCGATTTGTTATTCTTCCCCTCCACCGGAACGATGCTGTCTGCTCCGACGTTCACAATCGTCTTCTTCAGCTCGTTAAACGCATTCTCCACGTTTGCGACAGCGTTGGCGATGGTAACCCCATTCGCGACAGGTCCGTCACTTTCGTAACTTTTCGCCAGCACGCCTTTCGCCGAAACGCCGTTTGGGACGGTGCTGGCGACGAAAGCCGCAGCGGAGACGGCAGAAGATTCCTGATGGGCCACCATTGTGACGACCAGCAACGGCAGCAGCAATTAGAGCCGCGAAACCGAAATGAAACCCGAGCGAAACTCAAATGAAACAAGAGCGAATATCTAGAAGTCGTTTCAAACGAGCAAACTATGAACGAAGAGTTGTTTTTCCTGAAATAACATCCCTAGCACTATGCGGCACGGCGACCTGCGCGGAATTCCGCGGGACGGAGAAGGAAGCTAAGCTGCAAGAGGATTTCGCGCAGCTGAGCTACTACGACATAATCGAATCCACTCTTATGCAGCTGCAGCTCGCAAGGAGTTTCTCGCTGCGAGGTGATTTCTGAGTCGACTCTCGAAAGGAGTCGCTCTCCGTGACGAGTCAGGAGTCACGACACGACGAGAGGTGAGGTGAGGTGACGCGATAGACGCGGAAACCGGCACGGATTCAGAGGAGAACCGATCACCGACCAGCTGACTCGGAAGCTTTGCTCTGATTGGTCGGCTGGCAGCAGTGGATTGGAGCCGAGAGGGCGTGGGGCAGCGACGGACGGCTGGCTGAAGACGAGGTGACGTTTTAGAGCGTGGATACACATTTACACGAACAAGCTGGCGGTACGGCTTACGACTGATTCTAGCCGCAAAGCATGGTTGGCTGTCCCTGGCGGCTCCTAAATTTGATGGCTTTTCGCGGCTCCTACGCTTTGACGACCTTTCGAGCATGCATTGTGTACGGTTAGGGTTGCGCGAGGGGTTTCCCATTTCGCCGATTCCTGACTTACCTCGCTTTCGCGAAAACCCATGGAACTCTCTTGGAAATGGAAGGGTTGTTTGGATGCCGATCGTGGCCGTTTGCAGGAATCGCGAGTCCATAGAAATCGGATGCACGTGCACTAGGAGAATCACATCCATGGAATAGAGAACCCGATACCGAATATCCTGCCAACTGGAGCCACCAGTTTCCTATGCTTGGCTCTTTTGGATCCTCAAAAGCGGTTTCGTACACGTAGAAGTGATGAAGCATGAGTGGATTGGATTAGGAGCATTGTAGGAGGAAGAACAAATCCGTGGTGTGAGAAGAGCAACTGTACTTTATGTATTCTAAAACCAACACGATAGGTAGAAAGGTGAGGGGACAGAGGTTGCCGCTTTCACTGATTCGCTAACTCGCTGCGGCCATGGCTTTTTGGGCTGAGTTCCAGCCTCCAGGAGGTCCCAAGGAGATGCGAAAAGACATGGTGGAAAGGAGAGACATATGTTTTGAGGTTACCCTAGTATCGCGAAGCCCTACTTGTCTGGAGGAAGGGTAGATCCGCTGTTGAGAGTTAAGTGACAGCTAAGTGACAAGCATAAAATTCCAGAATTCACAGTGTGAAAGATAAATTCAACCGCTTACAACTGACGTATCAAGTTAGTGTTAACCACTACAAGACGGAAGAGTTTGCGCGTAATCCTTCTGCCCGCATTATCACAACTCCTGGACGTTAACATTTTTGGAAGGACAGGAGGACACTAAACAGCCAATCCGACTAACAGGAAGCTGTTTGCACACTGTTTACTGATTGGGCGCAAGAGAAGCGGGTCATGGAATCAATCAAGAACCACCAATGAAAGGCGTCCCGGGTGATGTCAAAACAGAGACCATAGAATGAGGTAGCTTTGGTGAAATCGTTTGCTGCCTATGAGAAACTTTTCATATCAAATGGTGTACCATTCCGTAAATTCACATTTCTACGTATTTACAACACTCCTCATCCTCAGCCTTCTTCCTCCATAACCTCTTCACTGCCTTCCTCCCCATCGGAATTATCACTTTCATCCTCAGAAGAATTACTCTCATCATCTTCGGACTCTTCATCTGCAACCAAGCACGACACCCTAATGGAGGGAAATTCTAATATCGTGCGCCCTGCAAGTTGTGTCCGAAGGGTTTGCCGGATGTCAAGATCAAACAGCTGTCAGAATTCATGCAAGAAGCGTGTAAGGGAGAGAGGGGGTTGGGAGAGACGAGGGGCCGTGGGGGAAGAGAGGGGGTTTGCCGGATATCAAGCTCACACAGCTGCCAGATTTCATGCAAAAGCAAGCGGGTGCCTGCCTGTGGCATGAAGCATGATAACGAAGGGGAAAGATAGAAAAACACAAAAACCATGCCTGGGAAGGAGGCACTACTTTGCTGCGATCTCAGCCGCCACAAGATCTTTCCTAAATAGTCATGGGACACATCACAAAAAGTAACACATGAGAAGATACCCATGGAAAAGCAGAACCATACCTGTGAAGGAGGCGTTTCTAGCTGCAGTCTCAATCGCTGCAAGACCTCTCCCAAAGAGGCTGCTGGATGCGAAGACGAAGGAGAAGTTGCGAGTTGCGATGCAGGTACCACCAATTCTGCCGTTTCTGTTGCTGTTGTTGCTCCTGCTGGTGGTTGTGGTGGTGGTGGTGGTGCTGCTGCTGCTGCTGATGCCGTTGCTGTTCCACCTGCTGCTGCTGGAGGTGCAGTTGAAGCTGGTTGTGCTGCTGCAATTTGGCCTTTCAGTGCCTGTCTTATGGCTGCTTCAGCTGCTGCTATAAGAGGATCATTCTCTGATATTCTGAGAGCATGGGAATAGAAATAGCAAGGCAAGAAAGAGGGAGATGAACAAGAGATGAAGTCTTGATGCACGGCTGCGACTGAGGTTACTAGTGCCTGGCTTATGGCTGCTTCAGCTGCTGCTATACGCGGCTCATCCTTAGAGATTCTAATAGCAAGGGAAGGGAGATATCAAGAATGAAAAGGGAGAGAAACAAGAGGGTGCGGTCTGCTGCAATAGGGGCTTTCAGTGCTTTTCTAATGGCCGCTTCAGCTGCTGCTATAAGCAGCTCATCCCCTGAAACTCAAAACAAGAGTACGGAATGGGGATATGAAGGCAAGAAAGGGAGAGAAACAAGAGGGTTAAGTTATTAGGGTTAAGTTATTAGGGCTTTCAGTGCCTGCCTTATGGCTGCTTCAGCTGCTGCTATAAGCGGCTCATCCTTTGGAAACTCTAAGAACACGGGAATGGGGATGTTACAAAGAATAAAAGAGACGAAGAAGAGGCTGAAGTAGATATGTGAACAGGCAGTGCCTCAAAGAAACATGCAAAAACTCCAGGTGAAGCAGAACTTTTGTGAAAGGCAGGAGAAAATTACCTGAGTTCCACAAAAGTTGTGGAACTCAAAATACAAGAAAATGAGACGAGGCACCCAAAAGCAGAGACACTGGATTCGAACTGACCAGTGAGAAGATGTGACTTTGCTTTGCGATTTTCCGTCTGACTGACTTACATTGAGTCTATCGTGTGTGGCAGAAGGAACGTTGAAAGCGAGGCTGCTGTGCTCCCATTGGCAAGCACGTGGTTGTCGTTGTTGTTTTCATCCATGCGGATGGATCGGATTGCAAACTGCCATCGCACATGCCACATGATGCACCGCTTCCTGCAATGAGGGCATGAATGAACATGGACATGTTCACATCACACAGAAACACAAGTTATTGGCATGCATGTGGCTGTTGTTGTTCTCATCCATGCGGACGGACCGGATTGCAAACTGCCATCGCACATGCCACATGATGCACCGCTTCCTGCAGTGCAGTGCGCATACAAATTCACAGATACACACATATACACATTAGCATTCATGCTTATGGACCTGAATGCAAACTGCCATCGTACATGCCACATGATGCATCGCTTCCCGTGGTGAGCACATGCACAAACATGCACATGTCCACACAGAAGCACGGGTTAATAGCATGCATGTGGCTGTTGTTGCTGGCACCAGCATAAGGTTGCCAGGCCAAATGAGAAGGCAACACAGCAAGAGAGGGAGAGGAGGAGAGCGGGCAAGCGAGGGGGAAGCTGGGTATGTTTGTGAATAAAAAAAGGTTCTGGGGTTTCACAGGCTCTGGACCGCACCGCGCCTGTGCCGAAACCAGGTTCAGTCGGCCTTGTGCTCTGACCAGCATCACCAGCATCACCAGCATCAGCAGAAGCAAGACAGGGGGTGCCTGTTGTGGTTGCAACACATACCTGTGCTGAAGTTCGTTCGGTTCGCCTTGCGTTTGAACATGCCTGGTGGCATCAGCAGCAGCTCAATGCCAAGGCATTATATGGATGATTTGGGGTGTGTGGAGTGACTGTGGGTGTGCGGGGGTACCTGTGTTGAAAGTACGTTCGGTTGGACTTGCGCTTGGACATGCCAGGAGGCATCAGCAGCAGCTGCACGCCTCTCTGCCTGGCTGTCTGCTGCATTCGCCCCCAGTGCTTTCCCACCTGGTATACAGAAGAAGAGAAACGAGGATGGCACACGGTTGAAGGGGTAAGAGAGCGGTTGAATGGAGTGGAAAACGGTTGAAGGTGCAATGGTTGCAGCTGCACGTCCCTTTGCCTCGCTGTCTGCTGCATTCGCCCCCAGTGCATTCCCACCTGGTATACAGCTGAAAAATATAAGAGGGTGGTTGAGTGGAGTGGAGGGAGGTTGGAGAAATGGTAGCAGCTGAATGCCCCTCTGCCTGGCTGACCGCCCCATACTTACTTGAGAGAGTTTTTTGCTACCCATACTTACTTCAGAGACGTTTTTTCAGCTTACTTTGAATGGCACTCCTGATTGAGTGAGAAGGAACCTTCTGCCCTGTTTCCTACCTGTGCCTCGTAGCGGACCCCTAGAGCCGTGCGCGTGCGCTTCGCCACGTCATACTGCAGCAACGCGTCTTCCAGGAAACGCAGGTCTGGTGGTGGTTGCAAGGAAAGGGATGTGGAGAGGGGGGAGGGGAGGGGGTGTGGGGGTTGGGTAAGGTGGGGTCTTGAGGAGGGGTCTTTGCCACGTCATATTGCAACAACGCATCTTCCAGGAAACGCAGGACTGGCGATGGTTGGAGAGGAGGAGGGGGGTTCAGGTGGAGGGGGGGTGGGGGTGAGGAGGGCAGGGGGAAGGGGGAGGAAGGGTGGGCAAGGAGGGACCTTGGAATAGGGCCTTAGCCACGTCATACTGCAGCAGCACATCTTTCATGAAACGCAGGTCTCGTGATGGTTGCTGGGGAGGCAGGAGAGAAAGAAGTGGGGGAATGCGGACAAAGTGAGGCCATGGGGTAGGAGCCATATGGGGGGAGGAGGAGGGGCGGGGAAGGAGGGTCCATGGGGGAGGAAATCTTAGCCTACACATCTTCCAGGAAACGTAGGTCTCGTGATTTCTCGCACCATAAATAGCAGACGATTTATGCTTGTAACAAGGGTTGGGGTTCCCAAGTTTTACCCCGCAAGACTTTCTAGAAATATGAAGTCTAATTCAGTTCGTGAGGGGATTATCCGGGTTTTTGCAGGGCTTTTTCGATGTTTTGCAGGGTTTCAGGGTTGCAGAAAAGCTAGATACAAAGCGAAGCCTCGTTACAAGTTTCTACCCCGTTGTGGGAGTAGTGAAACTGCAGCAAAACCCGCGGTACACGCTCACCTGATTCATTACCACACTGCCCATCATGACACCGTCCTGATTCTACAGTCACACCTGACACCAGCTGGTTATCGTCGAACTTCGTTATTGGAACAAATTCCGCGCGGTTGCGCTTCCCCGTGCATCCGCTCGCCGTCTTGTGCGCTTTTACGCACAGCACGCTACACGTGGCAGCACTACAGCCAGGACACCTGTACTTGGCGGGGTCCTGCTGACACTGAGAGCACATCGTGCGCGGAGCTTGCGCCGATGAGAACCCCGCGGCAAGCGCCAGCTCCGCCATCGCGGGAAGTGTAAGTTCCCCTACTCTCGTTTCCGCAGGTGTTGGTGGGGCGTTCCGCGCTCGAAGCTCCGTCATTGCGGAAACTTCGCGAAGGACAATATTTCAACCGTAAGTTGCACGATACCTCTTAAAAGTAACGCGCGGCGCTAGCCCTGGCAATTTAACTATTCCGCTACGGATGACTAAAGTTGTCGCTCAGGAAGAGCTATGGGCTTCGTAACGGTTTGAGCAAAAACACCGATCGCTTGAGGAGGTTTTTGAGCGATAACGAGAGGGGCTCCACATCAGTGCGCAGTTGAAGCCCTTCAAAATCCACATAATACGAACGATATCGTACTAAAACGTTTGTCACCGAAGAAATATACATCGCAAGTTTGGCTTCAAGCCAACAAAGTGATCGATTGCCCAAGCCCAAGCCTTGCTCATTTGCCCCATGAAACATGGTGACTGACACCAAAGGCCCCGAGGGCGTGCCCGTAGATGTTTCTGTGAGGTTCAGGTCAACGTTTTGTTACGAGGCCGTGGCGGCACCACGAAATTCCTTCCAGCTCCCAACAGGCACGCCACTGCGCGCCGTGGAGCTCACGGTGTGGACCAGTCATCAGACACGGACGACGCTCGAGTCTTGGAACTCTTCGCCAGCGTCACCTAACCAATGATGCAGTTCGCACAATTGTCGTTTGCTGCGGTAACAGATGTTTTATTTCGGCCACAGACATAACCTCCACGTAACTCAAACCAGAACCCGAGGTCCGGTTTCCCGCTACAACTTCGCCGGACATCGGTGCACCTAGGGTGACCGCACCGAAACGGTCATCCCGCCGATATTACCGAGCCAGAAACGAACCAGCTGAATTCACCTGTCAAATCAGCGATCACCCGAACGTCGCAACCTGCCCTACCTCGCCAAACCAACTTCACCTACTAGCCAGTGCCTCCTCCCTCCAGTGCACAGCATGCCTAGAAAACACCGCCATCTGCTTGCCTCCAGTGTGTGCGTCGAAGCTAAATTTTCGCTCTCGTTGCAGCTCAAATTTGTTAGTCTTCGCTGCAGAAGCATTTCAACTAGTACCACTGCCAACTTCAGTTCTTCCCTCCGCGTCTTAGAGCTCTTCCTTCTCTGAATAGCCTGCTAAGTCAGTGCGATCATCTCAAAAAGGTTGTACGCTCGTGCAATTTTCGACCGATCCTGCTTGCTCTGAAGGCATGGCCCCTGAACCACAAGTCGTCGTCGAAGGTGTTGAGGGAGGTTCTGTGAATCCTCAGGTTGCTGCTGTGAAGGCTTCTCTAGCCAAAGTTTCCGAGTCTTTCCAAGCAGCGATCGCTCAGCAGCGTCCTTGGTCCGAAGTAGCAGACAGGTCTCAGATTGCCAAACCTGAGGGTTTCAACGATGCAGTCAGCAGGATGCGAAAGAACATCGTGTACTTCAAAGCCAACTACCTCGCTATCATCATCGGCATGGTCGTTCTCAGCATTCTATGGAACCCCGTTTCCATATTCTGGCTCGGAATTCTGGGTGCAGCCTGGGTCTATCTCTTCATGATCCATTCGCAGCCGCTGGTGATTGGAGGAAGGGTTTTGAGCGAAACCGAGAAGTTACTGGGCATGATCGCGATCTCAGTCCTGGTGATCTTCGGTCTGACATCCGTTGGGTCCGTCCTTATGTCGGGTGTGACACTAGGACTCGTCGCGATTGCCGTCCACGCTTCCCTGAGAGTGCCTGATGACTTGTTCATCGACCAAGGCCCCGCACCTGGCAGCTACATGTCGTTCCTGGGAGGAATCAACAACCAGCAACCTGTGTCCGTTGGAGTTTAGGCGTCGTTAGCTGGGAGGAATCAACAACCAGCAACCTGTGTCCGTTGGAGTTTAGGCGTCGTTAGCTGACTTTTGAGCTTGGCTGGTCCTAGTGCTTCTCTGTTATGTAAAGCCCTTGTGCATGCAAACGCAAACTTGTCAGAAATCTCAAATCTCAACAATGATACTGTCTTAGAATGAGCTTTGTTGGAGCTGATGATAGGGATACGTCAAAAACTTCCTGGCATGGCACATGTCGGATTTAGCAAACCAGAAAGTTCACTTCCTACTTTCAGCAAGCAGTCACGGTGGTCGTCATGATGTACAATTGTCTAAACCGGACTATTGGTTGCCCAATCTGAGTATGTGAAGGAAAGAAACAGGCCAAAACATTATGATTTCATTATTCAGCACTAAACAAATAACCACTCGAGCAGCCCCATGTATACCTTCCATCAACTAATGGGGCCCCTCCCTACTTAACTTGCACTAAACACGTAACTAGCTACACGAGAGATAATAACTCTACAGCATGCGCACGAACTGTTGGTGCTCCGGGTGGCGCTTGTAACGCTTGTAGAGGAAGAAGGCGGAGTAGGACAGGAAGCACACCACCACCAGTACCACCAGCACCAACCCCACGATCGCTCCCGCATTGGCCGCGCTGCTGCTGCCACCACCACTGCTGGCACTAGCACTCTGTGCATTTTTGCTTGCCTGCAGGACAGGCAGCCAGTGTAAGAGGAGAAGAAAACATCAGTAGGTGCATGATCCTATGTTTGGAAACCTGACAAAGGGTGCGCTGGAAAAACGTGATGTGGCTGTGATGTATCATTGCACTGCACAGCATGTCAATCAGGAGCATACCTCCACCTGGTTGTACGTCACGGCAACGCCAATCTCCGACATCTTGGGAATGATCGCCTGAGGGGCCTCCATTTGAAGCGTCAGATTGCCCCTCCAACCCGCAGGCAGAGGTCCGGGCCGAAGCACGTACTGCAGGTCAGGGTTAATGTCCTTCTGGTTCAGCACCCACTTGCTCTTCTCCTTCCACGTCTGGTCAATCAGATTGTAGAAGCCGTACTCGGGGGTCTGGGCCTCCGAGTCCCTCTCTCCAGTCACATTATTGAACGACATTGTGCCTGACGCTCCGTTGAAACGCAGGCACCCAGACGGCTTGTCCTTGAAGCAGTCAATCACTGCTGCTGACGTCACATCGTCCTCTGCGAGAGGGAGAGCGAGAGAGAAGGATTGAGAATGAGTGAGAATGCAACAGGGGTATCAGACAGAGACAAGGACCAGTGTATCTGAAACGTCTCATAGCTCCTCTCAATCATCAAGGCTGCAGAAAGTTTAGAGCACATACTGTTGACGGAGATGATGTGGCTGAACGCCTGGTAGAAGGCCCAAATGGCATCCACCAGGTTGGTGACGTACGCACGAGCTTCAGTATACTGGAGATAGAAGAACAAAGCGAGAGATGGAAAGAGTGGGGGACGAAGGATTATTAGGCCAAGGAAATTGTTTTTTCAAGTGGACAAACTGAATAAGTGCAAGGAATGAGCAAAGAAACGAAGACCGGATGTGCGACTTGAGAAGTGATTGGTCACATTGTAACTCACCCTGGGCGAGACGTCGAGGCTGAGCAGGCCGGGGTACGTTTCGTGCGACTTCTCCTTCCAGAAGTCCATGAACCGCACGAAGGGAGAGTTGCGGGGGTTGTAGTTACCCTCTGCAAGGGGGAAATTTAAGGGTAGACACATATGTTCAGAAGTGGGTCAGACTCGTGCGAGTTCATCCCATCCAACAGAATGAACGAGAAATTGTCGGTAGCCACCGCATACGGAAGATTTGTAGTTATTTTCGTGCAATTTTCTAAAACTCGCATGATGGATGTGGGGAAAGAGAAAACTCACTGTACGGCGCGACGCCCATCTCGCCCTGCAGCGCGTGCGTCAGGTGGTTGAGCTCATCACCGTCCGTCACCAGATCGAACGCCACAGCACCGTCGGATCCGAGGTACCACCACGGGAACTTGGTGTAGTTCTGCGGGGAGGGGAGAGAAGAGACGAGGTGAGTATAGGGTTCACCAAAAGCCTCCAACATATAGTGTTCTATCACGAAAGATGCAGACCAGAGTCATTGTTCCAGCAAGCGATCAGGCTCTCGCGGTTAGGTCCGCCGGATTGTGCGCTAACTAATTTGAAGAGATTGTAAATATGAGAATAATTATTTGGAAGTGCTCACCAGGTTGTATGCAGCCTTCCAGAGGTTCTCGGCGACGTTGGGGAGGGTGATGAAGACGTTGATGGTGCCCTCGTTGAACTTCACGCCATCGAAGTAGGGCTCGTAGTCCACGGGGTTGTCCGTCCCGGGATACGCGATCTCGATCTGCGTCGCCGCGTCTCCGAGCGTTCTCTTGAGCACGCCCGATAGCGATCTGCCGTAGAGCTCGGCGGAGTGGAAGAGGTTGACCTGCTTGAAGTTGAAGTACTTAATCTGCAGAGTACAACAATGAGAAAAACAAAAACAACCCACGAGAAAAATAAGAAACCCAGGCGAACCAGGGAAGCATAGAGCACGATGGCAGTGAACTACGCGTTCATATAACGGGGTGCTTGTAACGCACCACAGAGAGCATCGCGCGCGCCTGGTGCTGGTCCGCGTACACCGTGCGGAAGAACGTGGGGAACGCCACGTCGTCGGCGAACGCGTCAGCAGTAGCGGCGAACGAAATGAACGGAATGCCGGCCTCCTTGAAGACCGTGTTGGCTCCCGCGACCGCCTCGGAGCATGCCGGCCCCACCACGCCCATCACTCCACCCGCCACCAGCTCCTGTTATGGAAGAGTTGAAGAGTGCAGGGATTGAAAGTAGAGGCAAAAACATTAGCGGGAACTTTGAGCGAGACGATGTTATTTCATCTCGTTCATTGATTTTGACCCTTCAAAAAACGCACGAGTGATAATTCTTCTAGGGACTGGACGGTCCGTGGCATCTGCAGCGGCAGCGCAGGCAGCAGCGACGCTGTTGCACCTGGATTACTCAGTGGACCGCTCGGGATTTCCTGCACATTTTTTATTGGGCAAACTGAACGAACCTTAGCAGCTTCAGCAGCAGCGGTGCTGTTACATCTCGAGTTCTTCACGAATGGCTCGACAAGAAACGCGCCCTCGTAGTCGGGAGCCAGCACCTCCATAGCAACGCGAACCGCCGAAATCCTGCAATGTTTGAAACGTCGAAAGATCAATGAGTCAGACTAAATTGAATTGTTGAATTGCAACGCGAGAATCCTCATGTTCTTCTGTTGTCCTTCAAAATCGCGTGCTCGTGGCTGGTAAAAAAATAAGCAGCAGAGGCCAGGTGGTGCATGAATTGTGATTTCAAGTCAGATGAATTCGTACGTCAGGCGTAGATTTCTCACCATTCGTTGGCTAGCCTTTCTGGAACCGCGCTGTCGCCCTCGGGATACGGCAGCAGAAATCCTAGCCTGACGACTTTCTGCGCGTGGCAAGCGGATCCTAGGAGAAGCAGCAGTCCGAGTAGAGCCACACACGAGGACCACGGCGACATGGCTTCGAGACGCTCTGGTCTAGATCGCATCGATTGCGACGTTCGTGATTCGAAAGGTAACAAGAATGATTCCGTTAAGTGAAAGAAAATGGAGCAAGGGCTCCTCTCAGAAACGCTACAGAAGCTGCACAGCGAGATGCTGTGTGTACGTGAAGAATATGGTAATGAGCTAGAGCTTGCAGCAACTGAAGGTTTTGAAGAGCAGTCAGGCGAATTTGACCATCATGAGGCAAGACGAGCCTCGATTGGGGACAGTTTGGAACGCGAAGCAAACCGCTGGACCTGGGCCTTCAGGAGGGTATGGTTTGGGGGGCTTAAAACGGATTTCCAGAGAGTGGAATAAGGTGTGATGGGATGGGGCTGGGTGGGCCTGGATCCCACACCACACTGCCATGACGGTCTGTCATCTCCTCGTCATCCCCCTCTGCCCAGGGTGCAGGAAAGCAAACGGGCAGCAGCCAAGCTTGCCGCGCTGCCGAACCGAGGAAGTCTCTTTGGGGAGACATCCTGGGCTTGGCTGTGGAGTGCTGGGCGCGGCAAACCGAGCAGAGGGGCGTGAAGGGCGGGAGGTGTGGGTGATGGACGAGACGCGCAGTCAGTCTGGTCAGGCCAGAGGTTTGGAAAGAAGTGCGGGCAGCTGGAACATAACAAAAGCTCGTGGACGAGAGTGTTACCCGAATTATGCGCTTCTCGGTCAAGCCAAGCGAAACTCAGGAGGTTTGGCATCCTTTTTCCACAAATGACAGGGAGGGAACTGAGGTGGTCTGGGAGGCGTACCTCCCGTGTCGCGGGCAGCAACCACGGGAACATACCATGACATTTGGTATGGGAGGGCAAACTACGGGCATGTAAGGGTGATGCGCGGCTCCATGAATCTGAAGCGCAGCGATGCCTGATGAAGCGGCAGACTGGTGTTCACCTAACGAAAATAGGGAAGGGCAGAGGGAAAAGTCGCAGAACATGAACCTCGCAGACGGGCGCTTCGTGCTGAATGACAAGTCAGTTGGATGAACCATTTCTGAGCCATCCAAGGAACTGGATGATAACGTCGTAGGTGTACATATGTACGCAGCAAAATCTTCTTCTATATGTACATATATGTAGTTGTTAACGTGCATTTTCTCCGGGAATGGCTCTCGAAAATATCTGTACAGATTAAATGAATACACATGATAATTTCTATGAATAAGAGTTGAATTGGAAATTCCGATTATATTGGATGTTTTGAAGCTGAATCATCACATTATAAGGTAGATTTAAACCAGAATTGTGAATCGTAGGTTTGGATAGTCAATAATGGGAGATTTCATATATTTCATAAATGAAGATAAAGTATGGTGAATTTCATGGATTTCATGTTTTCCCTCCTAATTTTGAGTGAGCTGCGGCTTGAAATGAGACCCCAACCTTCCGGTATGATATCCCAATTGCAGTGATTGTCGCATGCGGGAAAAGTGGTCCCCAATGGACGAGAATCCGCCCTTGACGTCACGCGGTTTTCTCGAAGGGAATTGCTGCTTGTGGCAGCACCAGCAGCCAAAGCTGCCATCCATACGGCAGCATTTCGTCCTCCATTCAAATCCCTCGCGATTGACAAGACAGACGCGTTCGCGACACCTGGTTCGTTCTGCTTTCTTTGGGGGGACGGGCAGGCAGCAGTTCTCTTTCATGCTGGTCGAGCTGACTGTCATGTGGAGGAGGACAAGCCAGCACTGCCATAGATACTGCATGCGCACTGTAATTTTCATTTGTACAGCATTTCCATAACTGCTCTGCAATGTGAGTAAATACATATTTCAGAAGGTTGCTGTCTAGACTCGACTGGAGGTTGGGTGCTTTCTATGCCTCCACCCTTTTTCTCAGCAGCTAATCTCCTAAGTGTTTTACTGTAACCTAAGCATCATGCAAAACCAGGTTCTGGATGACTACACAAAGAGGCCAATTTTCAACTTATGGGGCTAAACCCAGCAAAATTACTGAAGATATTTTCCTCTCTGTCTCACCACCATGCCCGCCTTGTCCTTGAAACATTTGCTGCTGCCAGCCAGCCGACAACTGAGAAGCAGAAGAGCCTGTCGAACCCAATCACAGGTCAACCGCGTTGTTTAGGGCGTATCCACTGTTCGGGCCATGAGCACTGTTCTGGCTACTGTTCGGGTCATGCGGAATTTGCGCATAACCCGAAGTGGGCTGCCGAGCCGTGCGCGGCCCCAGCTTTGGGTCAATGTGCAGGTGTTGGGCGACTGACGTGCACGACCCACCCCCAACCAATCACCTGGTTGCACGATTCTGGATTTACTGCCAGAATTTGGCGGTCGTCATTCGAGTGTCACAAGTGGGCAATGTCACACGTCTTACACCTCTGCACCCAACCACTCGGCAAATTGACCCTAGTGACCATGAGTGGGTCAAAAAAATACCCGCGTCGCGCTCCCAACATTTGGGGATTCACGCCGGGAATTTTGACGATTGTGTTTATTCGGTGGGTTCCGCGTGGCTTCGCGTGGGTCTTGCTAAGGATGTTTCGAACTGTTCTGGCATCCCTCCATTGGATGCGACTGTTGTGGGGAGCGTGATTTTGGCGCTAAAACTTTCGCGGCTCTTTGGGGGTCGCATGAGTTCGGAGGACCCAAACTGGCGTTTTATGTTGTTCGGGTCATCCGCAAATTGCAGATGCCCGGAACAGAGCCCATGACCCGAACATGGATACGCCCTTATTAGAGTTCGTGCGCTTCCAGCAAGCTGTTGACAGCGCCGCAATGCTCGCAATTTTCAACTGACAGATTCCAGTTGTCTTGTTTTCCTTCCACTCCTCCACTCTCTCCTCCACTCTCATATTTTCTCTCAAGTCGATTCGAGTCGACTGGACCTGATTAGGGCACTCGTAAGAACGCAAATGCCATCCGTAGTCCACACTGACAAATAATTCAGAAGCTCAATTGTTTGATTTCAGCTGAAGGTTGTTTGATTGTTTGTTATCTACAAAGACGAGGTGTGACAATTTGTCAAGACATATCAGCACCAATAAAACATTCTCGAGCACCACTTCCCTCCCTTCTTTGCTAGAGTTCACTCTCATGAACTATCACTTTCCGAGAGCAAACCCGTAGACCAAGCAATAAGAGCCCTTAGACTTCACCCTTAACTTTGAGTCTTCTAGACTTTTCAAAACATGGCGCTCTCTTCACCCAAGAGCGCATCTGCCTTCGTCCCGCCCTCCCTCTCGTCTTCATCTCTCGACGAACGTAACTGGAACGCCTCTGCAGCCATCACCGAGTTTTACCGCTCCCCAATCAACTCAACCACTGGTTCGCGAGATGCGCAGAAGAATCCGGCGCCGCGGCCTCCGCTAGCTAAGGCCCTGACTCCCGGGTCGCGCCCGACGCAGTCTTTCAACGGTCGATCGCGGGGCATGTTTCAGGTACGGACGCTCGACGCGGAGCGGGATTCGCGGGAATGGGAGGGGGATGTGGAAGTGCGAAGCGGTGGCGGAGCGGAAGAACGGAGCGGGAGCGGGAGCGAAGCGGGCGGGGGCGGGGGCGCGGCGGTACGGAGTGGGCGCGAGTTGGGCCGTTGTGGCAGCGAAAGGACCGCTGCGGACCGCGCCGAAGGGAACGACTTCTCGTTTTCAACCAGCTCGTCGTTTCGCGAAACGGTGTCGTTGAGTACCGATGCGGTAACTGTTACATCGCCGACGCCGCAGCCGGAGTCTCGTCGCAGCCGAACACTGCCGTGCGGAAGCCGAGCCCTGCACAGCGCGCCAATGGTTCCTCGCGACGACATTTTCGAAGATGCGACGAATGACGACTGCGACGAAGACGATGCGGCTAGCGACGGCGGTCAGGACGCGGAATGGGCGACGACGAGTCGTTCTCGCGACGAATCGTCCTCACGGAGAGAAGGACGTTCGTGGTCGAGCGTTCTGCGCTCCGCGTCGCCGTCGAGAGTCCTGCGTCGATCGAATTCCTCGTCTGAATCGCGATCCGCGGCACAATCGGCGGCAGCATCTGCGGCGCGGACTGGGCGGGCGGAAAGTCGGAGCAGCAGCGCCGTCGAATCGAAAAGTCGCTCCTCCCGCGCGAGAAGCGCGTCGCCTTTCCGCCGTCGCGCGCCGTTTTCCGGCCCCGTCGGCATCATGCTTTCGATGATTAAAGCCTCCGCATCTTCCGCGGCTCCTCCCCCGCCAAAAGCGGACGACGACGACGAACCGCTTTCCCCCACGGGCCAGGTCGCGTGCACGCTGTCCGTGTTCGCGTCGCGTCTGCCGCCGCTAAAAACGTCGTTCGCTTCACACCGCCATAACAACAGCCAGGAGAACCTCGCGTCGCTTCGAAGCGCGTACAACGCATCGTTCTCGCGCACGCCGCCGTCTACCACCACGCCGTCGTGCATCCCGCCGTTGTTCTCCCCTCTCTCCGCATCCCTCGCCGCGTCGTCGCGTCGCGGCTCGCTCTCCCCTACCCCCTCTCCCTCAGCGTCCCCTTCCCCGTCTCCCACCCGGTCCCCCTCAGCTTCCCCCTCCGCTTCCCCCTTGCCTCTCTCCCCGCTCTCTAAAACAACGCCGAACTTGCGCCCTTTCCCCGCTGCCAACGTTAGACGCAGCACGACGGACACTACTGGCCCCGCCAGTGGCAGCAGCAGCAGCAGCGGTAGCCGCAACGTCAGCGCGGAGATTAACATCACAAGCGGGAGCAGCAGCAGCGGCGGCTCTAGCGGCGTCATTGCCGGCGGGAATCGCGGCGCCGATTCGCGCAAGGTAGCAGGTGCGGCTCCAGCAGCGGGAGAAAATCAGAGTGGCATGCAGGTTCGTTCGCGTAGTTTCAACGGTAACGTGGACGGGCCCGTGTCGCCTCTCGCCGCGTCGCCAGTTCCCGTGTCACCCCTCTCCGCGCGGTTCGAACCATCTCGTCGCAATGAGTTTTCGCGCCGCGACGACTCGATTGGAAGTGCGACCTGCATTTACGCTCACGCTCACACTTTCACGTCGGCTAATCCTCCCCTCTCCTCCTCCGGACCGCGCTCCGCGTCGCTCGAGCGCAGCCCTGAAAGCTACGGCGTGAAGAGCGCCGTGAGCAACGCCGACATGTACGCCTTCTGCCCGCTCGCCGTCGCGAGCAGCACCCCCGGCCGCCGGCCCCCTCGCAGGGGGCCTGGCGGAAGCGGAAGCTTCTCCGGGCGGTACGCTCGCTCCCCTTCTCCACAGCGCGCCGCTCAACCAGCTGCCCCGGTCGAGCCCCTCCGTCTCGGCCCGCTAATTGCGGCGATTGGTCAAGCGGACGTCACCGCGATCCGCGACGCGGTGAAGGCGGTGCGCGCGGCGATTAAGGCGACCCCGGAGAATAAGAAGCGGTTGATTCAGGCCGGCGGGGTCCAGTTCCTGATTAATCTCGTCGCCGAGTCGCCTGACGGCGACACAGTGGAGCACGCGGTGACCGTTCTATACAACGTATGTCGTGAGGAAGGCGGGCGCGACGCGATCGTCAGCGGCGCGGAGGGCGGGCTGGAGGCTCTGGTTAAGGCGCTTCGGGCGGAGAAATCAGCGGCGCGGGAAAACGCAGCGGCTGCGCTTTTCTGCCTTGCTTGGGGCATCCAGACTGTCAGTAGCAGCGGAAATGGCGGCGGGAAAGGCGGAAGGGGGTCAAGGGGGCCGTCGCCGTCGCGCCCGACCCGGGGCCGATCCACGTCAGTTGGCGCTGTGTCCATGTCACCATCAGTATCCGCCAGGTCATCACCGCACACCCCGTCCCTCCCCCCTTCCCCAGCTTTAAAGTCCCCTACAGCGTCTACCGCGCTTCTGCGTCCCTCCTACGATTCAAGGGAATTCTCAGGTGTTTTTTCAGGTGCCGGCAACAGTCCCAGCCAGCCTGAGGGTGCACTTCAAGCAGCAGCAGGGGTTAGCGACGCTACTGCCGGAGCAGGGGAAGCAGCAGGGTCAACAGAGGCTGCTGCAGCAGGCGAGGGTGCAGCCGCGACAGCCGGGGTGGGGGCAACAGCTGGGGCTGCGGATGCCACAGCCGGGGCAGCGGATGCTACAGCCGGGGCAGCGGATGCTACAGCCGGGGGTGCAGACGCTATGGCGGATGGGGCTGGGGAGCAGGGTAAACTGGAATCGACGCCCCCACAGTCATCCACACCTTCCGCCGAAACAGCTGTTTTAAAGGCTCGGGAGCAGCTAGCAGAAATTAAGCTGCGAATTGGGAAAGCCGGAGCCATCCCTGCCTTGGTTGAAATATTCCTTTCGGGCAGCACGCGGGGGAAAATCGACGCGGTGTTGGCAGTACTCGCTTTGCTAAGCGGCGGCGAGCATCACCGGGAGTTGTTAGAGGAGTTTTTAAACTCCGCTGGGCTGAATATACTGTTGAATATGGTTCAGGAATCGAACGAGGATCTGGAAAATAGAGCGATGGCATTAGTTTCGTTCATCGCTTGTTCCTCGACGGGCAGGCGTGCAATTAAGGAAGCGAAATCCGCGAACGGTAACGGAGGGTTGGAGGTAATCGCGGATGTGTTAGATTTAACAACTTCGCAGAAAGCTAGGCAGGAAGCTGTAAGCGCGCTGCTGCTGCTGGCGAGGCACGACGAGGAGGCGAGGAAGGTGATTGGCCGCGAAGGGGTTGTGCCTGCGTTGCATAGGGTTACCCGCGAGGTGACGGGTTCGGCAGGGGACAAGGCGAAGGAATTGCTGGTGTTGCTGCGAGAGCAGTCCGCCGCATCTGGACAGCTGCAGGCAGCAGCTTGAGTGTAGCCTGACAGCAGTTTGGCTGTCGACAGCCACTGAGATTTTCACAGGGGTCCCCTCTTTCACGCCTCCCTGTCCTCCTGCCAGTTCCCCTCCTGTGCCTTCCTGTTCCCTCTCCTTCCATTCCCCTCTCTGCCCCACCTCCCTTCCCTGACTGTAAAAACTTTCTGATTTGGTTTTGTAGGCATTGAGTGATATGATTTACGGTATAAGTGGGTAGCTTTTTGAAAATTCCAAAACTGCTACAAATTCCTTACCAGCTAGGGTGATCATTATAATGCAACCCTGTATTACCTGTTCACATATTTTTTCCAATCAATGGTTTGTGGTTTAAAGCCGGCAGCCCAAATTGCACAAATTGAGAAAGCTTGCTTCCGTAGCAATTGGCATCGTTCTCATCGTTCTCATTGAGAAAGCGTTAAACGCTTAGAAAATTTTCATGTTTTAAAAGCTTGTGTTGGGGTTCAACGGGTTGCGAGGGGTGTGAGAGTTCTCGAATTGTGCTGCGAACTGCCAAGTCAAACAACAGAAAACCAGCCAATAGAAAACGTCGCACATCTAGCCACACATCGCCACCCAAAATCACAAGCCTCTCAAAGGAGGGACAACACAACACTTGCGCATTTCGAGCGCTGTCGCACACACACAAGAGATAACGGCACCCAGGGCTGACTTTATCAGACTAAAATAGTCTGATTGTCTGAAATCTCAGGGTATTTTCCTACGGATCCTGATTTTTCAGACTTGTAAGATTTTCAAACATGAGTGCCTCAGACTTACTTGGTTTTGGATCCTGAGATTTTCAGAGTACTGACTTAGCCGATAATGGGTCTTCATACTACAGGGAGTACGGATCCTGAAATGCGGATCTGTGATTTCTACGTACATTCCGCTACGTCATATGTTGCCAGTGTACGAACACACTTCATGGCGCTGTCACGCGCAGAATCTGTCCTTGGCAACTTTTGCCACCCTTTTCCCTTAGAAATCTGCCAACTTGGCTCACTCTTCCACTCACGCGGGACCATCACTGCAGCTACGCGGTGTCAGCGAGGGAAACTGGTTAGCGTTGCGCCCCACGTGCTACATTTGTGGCAGTACTGTACTGCAGTGGTTGTAGTGTGTTCTGAGTACTTCAGACTTGTGTTTTTGCGGAACCTGAAAAATCAGAGTGGCCATTCTCTGGGAAATATGCCTCAGACTAAAAATTTTCAGAGCCCCCAGAACATCAGACTGGATTTTTTTGAATAGTCAGCCCTGACGGCACCCACGAAATGGTGCCCCACGAAGGTACGCAAAAGCCGCCAACAACCTCCATTAGGGGCACGGAAAATTCTGAAAGTAGCGGTATGCACCTTCCGGCAAACGCAATTCCGGAATGGCATGGTCTAGGGCCAGTATAAGCCTATAAGTACGGTACATTACTGTCACGCAGGCGGCGAGGATGCAATGTCAGCCATATGCTACGAGTGACTGCGTGACACACAGTTTCGAAAGTCACGTAACAAGGATGTAAAAATAGTGATGCTACCGCCGTCTACGCCGCCTGGCGCACGCTCCTCGAAAGAAGCCCTTCACACCGCGGTTCGGAATTTCCAAACGCCACGATTCCCCCATCCATACGCCACCCACTCCCGTCGCCTTAGCTTTCCCCTCCCGTCGCCTTAGCTTTCCCCTCCCGTTGCCTTCAATTCCCCCTCCCGTCGCCTTCAATTCCCCCTCCCATCGCCTTCAATTCCCCCTCCCGTCGCCTCCACTTCCCCCTCCCGTCGCCTCCAATTCCCCCTACCGTCGCCTTCACTTCCCCCTCCCGTCGCCTCAACTTCCCCCTCCCGTCGCCTCCACTTCCCCCTCCCGTCGCCTCCACTTCCCCCTCCCGTCGCCTCACCGCACCCCCTCCCGTCGCCTCAGCTTCCCCCTCTTGTCGCCTCCACTTCCCCCTCCTGTCGCCTCCTCTTCCCCCCTTCTTTCGTCTTCACTTTCCCGTCCCTTCGACTTCACTTTCCCCTCCCGTCACCTCCACTACTCCCCCCCCCCCCCCCCCCCCCCCCCCCCCGCCCCCGTCGCCTCCGCTTCCCCCCCCCCCCGTCGCCTCCACTTCCCCCTCCCGTAGCCTTCACATCCTGCTCACTCTCTTCACCCCATTTTCCCCCTTATCGCTCTCTTTCCCCCTCTGCTCACTCCTCTTTTCCCGGCTCACTCCCATGCCCACTCTCTCCACCCTGTTCACTCTCTTTCCCCCTTTGCTCACCCCCTTCTCCACCCTGCTCACTCTCTTTCCCCCACTAAAACCCTCCCTTTCCCCCACTCCTACCCTCCCTATCCCCCACTCCTACCCTCCCTTTCCCCCGCTCCTACCCGTCCAATCCCCCACTCCCCCCCGTCCAATCCCCCACTCCCCCCCGTCCAATCCCCCACATCCCCGATCCAATCCCCCACATCCCCGATCCAATCCCCCACATCCCCGATCCGATCCCCCACTTCCCCCCCTCCAATCCCCCACTTCCCCCCCTCCAATCCGCCACTTCCCCCCCTCCAATCCCCCACTTCCCCCCCTCCAATTCCCCACTTCCCCCCCTCCAAACCCCCACTTCCCCCCCTCCAATCCCCCACTTCCCCTGTGAAGCTTTCCCCACTCCAGTAGGGCCACACAGAATTTCCGACCGTGCATGCCCTCCGCTCACCTCTCCTATCGTTGAGTGACTCATGTTATCGTCCCTTCCCCCTACTACCCCTTTCATCCTCCCTTCCCCCTACTATCCCTGTTATCCTCCTTTCCCCCTACTACCCCTGTCATCCTCCCTTCCCCCTACTACCCCTGTCATCTTCCCTTCCCCCTACTACTCGCGTCTGCCTCCCTTCCCCCTACTACCCGCGTCAGCCTCCCTTCCCCCTACTACCCCTGTCATCTTCCCTTCCCCCCACTACCTATCTCATCTTCCCTGTCAGCTTGCTACCCCTGTCATCTTCCCTTCCCCCTACTACCCCTGTCATCTTCCCTTCCCCCTACTACCCCTGTCATTTTCCCTCCCCCCTACTACCCCTGTCATCCTCCCTTCCCCCTACTACCCCTGTCATCATCCCTTCCCCCTACTACCCAAATCATCTTCCCTTCCCCCTACTACCCCTGTCATCTTCCCTTCCCCCTTCTACCCCTATCATCTTCTCTTCCCCCTACTACCCGCGTTAGCCTCCCTTCCCCCTACTACCCGCGTCAGCCTCCCTCCCCCCTACTACCCGCGTCATCTTCCCTTCCCCCCACTAACTATCTCATCTTCCCTTCCCCTTGCTACCCCTGTCATCTTCCCTTCCCCCTACTACCCCTGTCATCTTCCCTTCCCCCTACTACCCCTGTCATTTTCCCTTCCCCCTATAACCCCTGTCATCCTCCCTTCCCCCTACTACCCCTATCATCTTCCCTTCCCCCTACTACCCACGTCATCCTCCCTTCCAACTACTACCACTGTCATCCTCCCTTCCAACTACTACCCCTGTCATCCTCCATACCCCAACCCCACTCACCTCTCTTCCCTCCCTTTGCCCGCCACCAGGCAGACGATAAGACTATCAGGGGCTTGGCATTTGGCGGGGCCTCGTGTGGTCACCTCCCCTCCCTCCCCACTCCCCTCTCCTCCCTCTGTTTGCCACACCCCCCACTCCATACCATCCTAAATTGGCAAGAAGACAAAGGATACAGCTGCAGCGGGGCTTAGTGCCGAGCATGACAAGGCCACTCACGGTATATCCAAGCATATGCGCCCAGTCATATGCCTTCAACGCTGCAGATTGTCGGCACTGATGGGAGGCAAGAGCGAGGCTACAACATCGGATGTGCTGTACTATTTCATGATGAATGCTCCAACCGCATATAAAAGGCTGATGCGGGCAGCCAAAGCCGCAGGTACATGGGAGAAGCGATTGTGGGAGGGACTAGAGGTTTACGGTTGATTGTTGCGAGGATAACATGGGGCCCAGACCATACACATTTGCCTCTGCTCATCTACAACCCATTCTTGTTGTCCAGGTGCACACGGGGGAGAAGCAGTAGCAACAGCGGAGCTGCACCTTGAGGCATACGGGCGACAGTTCGACGCACGGGTGAACAACGGGCCTAATGCAGTGACAGGGATAAATGGGAAAGAGGACCTCCAAATTGAGGGTCTTGTCTACAACTTCCCGGCCTACAAACAGGACAAACGGGGCAAATTACGCCCAGTCCGTGGGGTTGGTTGGGGAGGGGCCCGAAAGGGCAAGGCCTATGAACGTGCGCGCACACAAGGTGAGAAAGAATCAGTAACTTGGATTGGTTATACATAGTGTCAGACAGACGGATGTGTTGTTCGCATATACGAACACCACTGCAAGTGCATGTATATTCTAATGTTTTTTATAAATGACGTGTGTGCAGGGGTTGCCCAGTCAACCGGAACTGAAACAGAGGGCGTTGCACCCAGCCTGCAGCCAGAAACATTCACGATTGCTAGATCCGAAAGCAGCCAAGAGCACGCTGTACTCCATAAGGCCGGAGTACCAGATCCGGCCCAAAGGTGCGAGTGCGTAGATGGGGCTGTCAAATGAGGTGTAAAACCAGGGGTGGTATTGAAACCGCACTCCACATCCCATGCGTGAGGAAGGGAGCGAGAGAGACTGGGTGGAGAAGGAAGGGAGCAGCAAGAAGAAAGGAGGGGGGAAGGAAGGGGGAAGGATGAGAGAAGGAGCAGGGAACGATGGGAGAAGGAGGTGAGAAGGTGTGGGTGGCTGGTGTGGTGTGGGTGGTGGCTGGTGTGTTGTATATGACCTGTAATTGTGGTTGGTGTGATACGAATGACCTCTGGGGGTTTGTGGTGTGGTGTGAATGACCACCATGCTTGGTTGGAGTATGGTAAACTTGCTGCAACTGGAGATTGTGCGCGCTGGAGTGGTGTGACCGACTTGAGAGAGGGGCGAGTGTGGACTGAGTTGGGTTCGTGTTTGCGCTGTGTTTTGGGCATGGCTGAAGTGGTGGGTATAATGAGTTTTTGTCCACTCCTCATTGTTGCTTGAATGTGCAACTACCTCCAGGAATACTGATCAGGATGGGGCCTCCAAGGATACCTCAGTTCCGGCCCTGAGAGGGTGGCCACGTGCACCATCCGTCACGGATATGTCACCGTACATGGTATGTTTCCTTGAGCCAAGGCACATTCTGGAAGCATTAGCACCACTACGGATCAGTTGCACAAGAAAAGACTGCGGTGGGAGCATGTCCCTCGTGTCATGGAAAACTACGTGGGCGTCTCTTGGTCTTTATTGGCACTGTAGTATGTGCCCTAGCCGCACGGAGATATGGACTAGCCCCAAAAAAGAAAACGATCAACATGGGAAGCGGATCGGGCCAAGGTCTATACAGCTTATGCAAAAGTTTGTGGGTGCGTTTGCCCTCGGAGGGGTAGGGTTTCAAGTGATGTGGGAAGTGTGTTGCAATCTTGGACTGCCAAATCCTGGAAGAGGAACATTTTACCGAATGTTGCAGGGTGAAAAGGGTTTGTGGAAGGCCATCATTCGTGCAGCCCAAGAATCTATGGCATCAGTGCGTGATAGCCTGTCTAAGAGGGAAGGTGGCATGGGATACATTAGCGTAGATGGTAGATTTTCACAAGCTCGTGAGGCTGAGTATTGCACTGTGTCATTTCTACATCCCGAGAGTAGGAAAATATTGCACACAGAGGCTACGAAGAAGTATGTCAATGATCCGTCGTCTCCTAGGCTAGAAAGCGTTGCCTTCATATGGGCATGGACTTCTTCAAGAATGTGGGGTTTGAAGTGGCTGGTATTGTTACGGATGAGGGTAGTATGTTTCAGACTGTGGCTGCGGACAGAGGGATTGGACACCAGCACGATTGGTGGCACAAAAGGCGATCTGTGGTCAAGAGCTTTGAAAACGAATTGCAAAATCGTGTGAGGGATGTGGTCGAAATTGATAAGGCAAAGGTTGTTGAGAACCTGCATATGCATATGGTCGTGAAGCTAAAAGGGTGGTTGCAGAAGAAGGCCCTACGCAAGGTGGGTGGGTCCAATGGAAAAGACAAATTGATCGAGGACATTTGCTCTGAGCTCGGCATCGAGTACCGGTTTGTGGATCCGGCAGATGCAAAATGGGAACATCCTGACTTGCAGCAGGTTGTGAGCGCAACAAACGCGCAAGGGGCTGGTCAAGGTGTGGGGGAATTAGAGGAGCAGGATGATGAGGAGGCTGCAGACAAAGTGGACGTACCTGTTATGCTTTTGCTAATACATAGTCGAGGCATGGGCCGTCATCAGGATGGGCTGGAAGAGGGTGAGGGTGCAGTGGCACTGCTAGAAGGGCCGGTATCGGTGGATGTTTCCTGGCCGGATGTGGAAGAATTATGGCAATATGACATCCACCCAGTGCATGGGTTGCGACCATCATCTCAGGCGTCATTGGTGGTCACACTTGCGTGCAATGGCGCACGCGCCGAGGCGGATTTCATGGAGCGTGTGGCAGATATCTTACCTGGGACTGCCCATCAATCAGGTGCGAATAGCACTCCTGCACCCACTCAATTTGCTGAAACATGCCGGTCACACCATTTCTGCCACTCACACAGCTCACTACCACCAGTCTGCCCCATACACACCTCATTACCACCAATCTGCCCCACACACACCTCATCATCACCACTCCAGCCCCTCACACAGCTCATCACCACCACTCTGCCCCACACACCCCTCACTACCACCACTCCAGCCACACACACACCTCATTTCCACCACTCCAGCCCGTTCATAGATCATCATCACCACTCCAGCCCCTCACACAGCTCATCATCACCACTACTGCCCCACACATACCTTATTACCACCACCACTGTCCCACACACACATCATTACCACCACTACTGCCCCTCACACAGCTCATAACCGCCCATTACTTCCCCACACACACCTCAATACCACCACTCTGCCCCACACACCCCTCACTACCCCCACTCCAGCCACACACACACACCTCATTTCCACCACTCTAGCCCGTTCATAGCTCATCATTGATGCGCATGGCAAGTGTGGTGTGCACGAACACAGCACACAATCAGCCGCTTCTGCCCTGATGCTGTTACGTTGGGGACTTGCAGGAGAGCAAGCTGGCATCTCCACCATCAAGAGCAAGGAGCAGCGACGGTGGTCAAAACGCAGCTCAAAGAAGCGTGCATGTGGGGAAGCTACCAATGCGACCCTTGCTGGAGAGAGCGATGGAAGCAAAAAGCCGGTGTTCACCGTTGGTCAACGCTTTAGTGTGCATTTCAAGCACTGCATGATGCGGAATGCCACCAAGGCCAGCGAGGGACACCCAATGACGCCGGCGCAGGTGTCCGAGAAGTTGGGGCTTGCTGCAGATCACTGGGCAGGTGACCATACTAGCTACCGACGTGTGGGAACAACGCCGCCACACTGTATTTCAAAAGGGTGGGGGGAAGAGAGTGCTGTATACGCTTTTGGATCACCAACCCACTTGGCTGTTTGTGAATGGTTCAAAACACGGCTGGGGCCAGATCAGGTGGCATCGTTGATTCTTGGCGCAAACAGCTCACTGAACGAGTCTTTCCACTCACTAGTATGCAAGTATGCACCCAAGCGACTGCGGTTCAGAGGCAGCATGGAGGCTCGCATAGCCTTGGCCGTGCTGCATCGGAACAGCTGCATGGACCGGCTCGTCAAGGCATACTGCATCCAGGTGCGGAAATTGACGCGTGTGCAGAGGGGCCGAAAGGAGAGGATATTAGGACCCATGGACTGGTCCTGGGTGGACAACATTATGCGAGAGTGGTTGGCACAAGGTGCAGCTGATGTTGGGGAGCCTGAGAGGAACGGTGGGGGAGAGGGTTCTGATGGTGCTGACGATGAGGAACGAAGTGAGAACACCCGTGCGCAGCGCCAACGCACCTTGACCGAACCCTCCAGCACCGTTTCAGTTGAGCCTGAAGGCAACAGCCCGATCATGACCACTGATCTCGTATTTTCGCCGGGATGCCAGGTCAGCACGTCTCGGCCTGGTGCACCCAAACCCAAGAAGCGACCTACACCAGCCCGTCGCTGCTTGCTGGGTTCGTTGTCGTGCTTCAAACAGGCAGTGCTAATTCCGTAGCCACATTGGCAAGTGGCACAGTTCACTTATGTGTACCACATGCCTTCTATTGACCCCTCTTTGTTGCTATAATCCCTCATGCCATCTGCCACTTGCTGGGCAACGTGGTCAAATGGACATATGGTACACTAATGCTCAATGTGCCCTTTCCCCACCACACTCCCACAGGGGAAATGCCAACCAATCTGCGCTGATGCAAGCGGCACGAAATGGCTTTGCGGGCGTAAACGCAAGTCTCAACATGCATACGAGGATACTCTGCGCATGGTTGGTGAGCACACCTTGCCACACCGGTATGTGAGTAGCTTATGGCTCAGATCCCCTCAAACTGCAGCACATGGTTGCTCGCATTTCCAGCCTATTTCAGCCGAACAGTCTCGATTGCCTCTCCTCCCCCGCCGCCGCGGCCCCAGCCGCATCCGCCCCGCCAGCTGATCCTGAGTCAGCGGCGGGCTCGCCGGGGCGGCTCACTGCTCTTGTTGGGCAGCGCCTGTCTGGGAGCTGCCTTGGTTCCATCCACCTGGTGGGCGGGAGAGGTGGCGGTTGGGACACCAGTGGTTTGGGGGGCGAATTGATTTATGTGGAATAGAGCACTTTGAATTCGACCGTGATAATCGACCCGCACATATGTGCATCGTGCCATTCACCTTCATGTGTGAGTAAGGGTGGATGAGTGGGGGGGTGGGAGAGGAGAAGGACAGGGGAACTGAAAATCTCGGGAGCAATGGGAAGATCATAGTGGTGGGGCTGTTGGTGACACCGTGTGACGAGACGTGTCATGCGGGGTGTGAGATGGGGTGTGTAGGAGGGTACAGGGTGGGATGGAGGCGGCGCCAAAGGGGGCCGCCTGACATACCCCACCATGCCATGCTGAACGCCTAAACCATGGATTGCAACACACACAAGATGAACGAATAGTAGGGAATCAGCGAATAGTGGGGAATCAGCGAACTCGCATATGACTGGAAGCCTTTGAGATGTGCTGAGTGGGGTGAAGTGAGCATGAAAGGGTACAGTACTGAATGCAGCGAGGGTACAACAGACCTCAAGTGTGCGTCATGCTGGCTTCCGGACGGCGCCGCTGCTAATGAGACCGCGCGCGGTTGGTCTAAGACCAACCAACCACACATGCCAGAGCGTGTGGATCACATGCTCATGTTGCGGTGGCCGCGCCATCAGGGCTGCATTGAGGGGAGAGCACCATGCTGCTGTGGCCTGAGAGCGCTACTATGAGCTGCCCACTCATCGCCACACGAGCGATGGCTGGGAGAGGGCGGGGCACGGGCATGGAGACAGTGGGGACGGATATGAGGGGGTGCGGCAGGAACTCGAGGCGAATGGTTTGGGCCACGCGATGGTGGCCCAGACGGCCACGAGCCAGTGTCGCAATCACTTGTCGGCGTTGCTCCGATCATCTCAAACTAGGGCGAGTGTTTTGTAAGCGATGCGCGCATTACTGCAGTATCGCTCACGCTTATCGGGTGGCGATACGGCTTGTTACGCTTCCGAGGAGGAGAGAGAGATTTCGTCTAGCTTTTTTTTCATTTCCCCCTCCACTTCCCTGTCAGCTTCTTTAAACACAGCGTGAGGGAACGCAGCGCGACGGGCTGGGGCGCGACGGGATGCAGCGCGACCGAACGAATCGTGACGGGCTGCAGGGAGACCGCATGCCTCGCGACAGGCTGCAGCGCGACCGAACGCATCGCGACGTCCGAAGCGGCGAGCAGCTTCAGCGGCATGGCAAGTCGACGGCACGTCGCTATGGATGTGTTTGTCAAATGTTATATCTGCTATATATGTTTAGGCTCTAGTGGGGTAGCCAATATGGGGTACAACCCCTTTTAGGGTTTCATACTTGTACCCAACTCTTTCATAGTTCAATCATTCCTGCTGCTAGATTCTAACATGGTATCAGAGCATGAGTCTGACCGCACCCGTGCTGCTCACCCTACTGTCACGCGTCTGCTAGCCACAGTTGTCACTGACCCGTCGTTTGAGTCTACTGATGCGTCTGTCTTAGTCGCTGAGCTTGTTGACTTTGCTCCTGCCTGTCGTCTAGACTACGCCGCTAGTCTTGTTGCTGAGTCTGAGTCTGTCTGTCCTCCATCCGTCGGGGGTGAGTGTGCTCTTGGCACGGACGTCCTTGAGGACAGGCAGGAGGACCTTGAGTGTCTTGCAGCCGCTGCGCCTCATCTCGTGTCCATGCTGCTTGCCTCTGAGGGAGACCCGGATGCTCCAGACATCCCGACCCCGCGCTCTTACGCTGAGGCGATCGCGGGTGAGTACTCCTCTCAGTGGCAGACAGCCATGGACGCAGAGATGGCATCCTGGAAGTCCACAGGCACCTACGTTGACGAGGTTCCCCCTCTTGGGGCGAACATTGTCAGTGGCATGTGGATTTTCAGGGTGAAGCGGCCGCCAGGTTCTCCGCCTGTCTTCAAGGCTCGTTATGTTGCTCGAGGTTTCAGTCAGCGAGAGGGAGTAGACTTCTTTCAGACCTTCTCCCCCACCCCGAAGATGACCACTCTTCGGGTACTGCTGCACGTTGCCGCTCAGCATGACTACGAGCTTCACTCTCTTGACTTCAGCACAGCTTTCTTACAGGGCAGCCTGCACGAGGAGATCTGGCTGCGCCGCCCACCTGGCTTCACTGGGTCGTTCCCCCCTGGTACCCAGTGGAGCCTCCGGCGTGTCAAACTTATATGCTATAGTCTGTGTAGGCTGTAGTGGGGTAGACAATATGGGGTACAACACTTTTAGGTTTTCCTACTTGTACCCACCTCTTTCCTAGTGCATTCATTCCTCGTTCTTTCACATGGTATAGGGCAGGTTCCCTAGTGGGAACGTTTCCTAGGGCCCACCGAAAATCGATTTTTTTTTTCCTGCCCGGAGCGCGCTTCGCCCCTGCCCAAGTCGCGCCCCGTGTGCCTGCCCTCCCGTCGCGTCCCCTGCCCTTAGCGGCCCGTCGCGCCCTCTTCCGGCCCCGTAGCGGCCCCTCTCACGGCCCCTCGCGGCCCCTTCGTCGCTCCCTCGCGGCCCCTCCGCGGCCCTTCGCGGCCCCTCTCACGGCCCCTCGCGACCCCTTCGCCGCTCCCTCGCGGCCCCTTGCGGCCCCTCGCGGCCCCTCTCACGGCCCCTCGCGGCCCCTTCGCCGCTCCCTCGCGGCCCCTTGCGGCCCCTCGCGGCCCCTTCGTGGCCCCTCGCAGCCCCTTCGTGGCCCCTCGCGGCCCCTTATCGGCCCCTTCGCCGCCCTTAGCGGCCCCTTCGCGGCCCCTTAACGGCCCTGCCGCCCCGCCGCCGCCGCCAGCAGCAGTCGCCGCCGCCGCCGACAGCAGCAGCCGCCGCCACCGCTGCCGTGTCAGCCGCCGCCGCCCCTGCCCCGGCCGCAGCAGCCGCCGCCGCCGACAGCAGCAGCCGCCGCCGCCGACAGCAGCAGCCGCCGCCGCCGCTGCCGACAACAGCAGCAGCCGCCGCCGCTGCCGTGTCAGCCGCCGCCGCCCCTGCCCCGGCCGCAGCAGCCGCCGCCACCGACAGCAGCAGCCGCCGCCGCCGAACAGCAGCAGCAGCCGCCGCCGCCGACAACAGCAGCCGCCGCCGCCGCTGCCGTGTCAGCCGCCGCCGCCCCTGCCCACCGCGGCTCCCTGGCCCCTGGAGCAGCCGCCGCTGGTGCAGCCGCCCCTGGCCCCTGGAGCAGCCGCCCCTGCAGCAGCCGCCCCTGGCCCCTGGAGCAGCCGCCCCTGCAGCAGCTGCGGAGCCCTCGTCCTGCGGTGGTAGCGGCCTCGCCATTACCGCTGTTGTACACCTGCCCTTCTTGCCACTGGTGAGCACTGCTGTTACTGCTATTACTGCTGCTCTTGCTGCTACTGCTCTTTCTACTGCTACTGCTGCTCCTTGCGTGGCCAGATGCAGCTCCAGCGCCGTCCGCGTGAGTCCCTCACGCCCCAGCAGCTTCGTGAGTGGTACGCTACTTGGGGTTGTCGGGGTGGCCGTAGTGGGAGTCGTCCTGGAGTGAGTAGTTCGGGAGCTGCTTGTAGTGGCCAGGTGCAGCTGCAGCGTCGTCCGTGTGCGGTCCTTTCGCCCCAGCAGCTTCGTGAGTGGTACGCTCAGAGTGGAGGGTCACGGAGTACTGCTCACTGTCCATACGTCATTCGCACTGGTGCTCGGACTGGTCAGCCTTGCGGGACGTTAGGTCACACTGAGTCCCGTTGCTTCGCCCGTCTGAGCGACGTCTGGCGTACGGAGTTTGGCGACACGGCTGAGCTCCCCGACTGGGTGCAGCTGCTTGGGCAGAGGGTAGATATCTATACTCTTGACTATGATGCTATCCTCATTGCCATGTATGCATTGCCTACTAGTGATGAGGGTGACTGTTACCTGTGTGTTCCGCCTAACCCGGGCATTGAGGCTGCTGCTCTAGGTACTGGTGAGGCAGCTGCTCTAGGAGCCAGTGCGTCTGCTACTCCAGGTGCTGGTGAGTCTGCTGCTCCAGGTACTGGTGAGTCTGCTGCCCCAGGTGCTAGTGAGTCTGCTCTCTCCGGCACCACGTCGGCTCAGGTGTTGCACACCTTCACCCTTGACTCGGGTGCTTCCCGCTCCTTCTTTCGAGACCACACCACACTCACGCCGCTTAGTCGGCCGGTTGCAGTCTCCCTGGCGGACCCCTCTGGGGGTCCTGTCCTTGCCCACTTTTCCACTGTCTTACCGTGTCCGGCGGCCCCTTCTGGCACCCTGTCAGATCTTTACCTCCCCTCGTTCTCTACGAACTCGGTGAGTGGTGCTGACCTACAGGATAGAGGGGTTGACCAGTTCACTCCTGCGAGTCAGCGAGTGACCCACTGTACGTGTGCTCGGACGGGCCGACACTTGGCCACGTTTACCCGTCAGCCGGGGTCGAGCCTGTACACACTGACTACTGAGTCTCCTCCGGTTGCTGCGTCTGGTCAGGTAGCTGCGTCGGGTCAGGTGTTTGCTGCAGCATCCAGGTCTGGTCCTGAGTCTGCCCCCTGCTCGTGTCGTCTCCTGTCTCACCAGACTCTCCTCTGGCACCACCGCCTTGGTCACCCCTCCCTGCCTCGTCTCCGAGGCATGGTCTCTCGTTTCCTTGTCTCTGGTCTCCCCCGCTCCCTCCCTCCTCTTCCTCCGGGGCCTGCCCCTACCTGCGTTCCCTGTGTCGAGGGGCGGCAGCGCGCCGCTCCTCACTCCTCCGAGTTTCCTCCGACAGAGGCTCCGCTGCAGACGCTTCACCTGGACGTGTGGGGCCCCGCCCGCGTCCGTGGACAGGGTCACGAGCGTTACTTCCTGCTGGTGGTTGACGACTACTTGCGTTACACCACGGTCTTCCCCTTGCGCAGCAAGGGTGACGTCATTGAGGTGTTGATCGACTGGATCCGGGCAGCTCGTCTCCAACTCAGAGAGAGTTTCGGCTCGGACTTTCCTGTTCTGCGTCTGCACTCCGACAGAGGCGGAGAGTTTTCCTCTGACCTTCTGCGAGCTTTTTGTCGTGCATAGGGCATCCGCCAGACGTTCACGCTTCCGGCCTCTTCACAACAAAATGGGATTGCTGAGCACCGCATTGGCATGGTCATGGACGTCGCTCGTACGTCCATGATCCATGCGGCTGCTCCCCATTTTCTGTGGCCGTTCGCGGTTCAGTACGCGGCGCATCAGATCAACCTTCAGCCCCAGGTCTCCATGCCGGAGACCTCCCCTACTTTGCTGTGGACGGGGAAGGTTGGCGATGCGTCTGCGTTTCGTGTCTGGGGATCTCGGACTTTTGTCCGCGACTTGTCTGCGGACAAGCTGTCCCCCCGTGCTGTTCCTTGCGTCTTCCTTGGCTTCCCCCCCGACGCGCCTGGTTGGCAGTTTTACCACCCCACTTCGCGCCGTGTTCTGTCCTCCCAGGACGTCACGTTTGACGAGTCGGTCCCCTTCTACCGTCTCTTCCCCTACCGCACTGCCCCGCTCCCCCCTCCGCCGCTCTTCCTCACGCCAGGTGCTGCCTTGGTAGACCCCCTGCCTCCCCAGGGTCCTGCTCCCTCAGGTGTTTCCCAGGTAGACCCGGTCGAGCCTGTCGAGGTAGCTGTCGACTCTGGTCCTGCGCGAGGTACTGCGCGTGCTGAGCCTGAGCGTGCTGAGCCTGGTGGTGCTGGGTCTGGGGGTTTGAGACTGGAGGTGCTGAGCCTGGGGGTGCACAGACTGGGGGTGCTGAGCCTGAGGGTGCGGAGACTGGGGGTGCTGAGCCTGGGGGTGCGGAGACTGCAGGTGCTGAGCCTGGGGGTGCAGAGACTGCAGGTGCTGAGCCTGGGGGTGCTGTCCCTGGGGGTGCTGCGTCTGGAGGTCCTGAGCCTAGGGGTGCTGCGCCTGGGGGCGCTCTCTCTTCCCAGCAGCTGCGTGAGTGGTACTCTCGGTACTGTCGCAGCCTCCGTAGTGCTGCTGGAGCTGGAGCTGAGGGCGCTGAGCCCTCTGGAGTTGGTGTTGCTGCTGACCCTGGGGTCGGCGCTGGAGGTGCTGGAGCCACTGGTCCTGGAGGTGCTCGTACTGGCGGTACTGGAGCTGCTGGGACTGGGGGTGCTGCTGGAGCTGCTGGAGCTGGTCCTGCTGTAGGTGCTGCTGGTGCTGCTGGAGGTACTGGAGCTGCTGGTGCTGCTGGGGGTACTGGAGCTGCTGGGCTTGGGGGTGCTCCTGGTGCTGGAGCTGCTGGCGGTGCTGGCGGTACTGGAGGAGTAGGTGCTGCTGGAGCTACTGGAGCTGGAGCTGCTGGGGGTGTTGGCGCTGGAGGTGCTGCTGGCGCTGGTACTTCTGAGGGTGCTGGAGTTGGTGCTACTGGAGCTGGAGGTGCTGCTCGCGCTGGTGCTGCCGCTGGGGGTACTGGTGCTGAGTCTGCTGGTTCTGAAGCGCACCATTACCCTGACTCAGTCACACATGGTGCAGCAGGTCCTTCAGCGCTTCGACTTCACGTACTCCTCGCCTCAGACCACTCCTTTGTCTACTCGCCACTCGCTCTCAGCTCTGCCTTCGGATGAGTCCGTAGAGCCGAGTGGCCCGTACCCAGAGCTTGTTGGCTGCCTCATGTACCTGATGACCTGCACTCGACCTGACCTTGCATACCCTCTTAGCATCTTGGCACGCTATGTTGCTCCTGGGAGACACCGACCAGAGCACATGGCTGCAGCGAAGAGGGTGTTGCGCTACTTGTGCAGTACGTCGGGCATGGGGCTAGTGCTTGGAGGGCGGCGTTCAGTGGTCCTCACAGGTCACGCAGACGCTTCTTGGGCTGACGACCAAGCTACGCAGCGGTCGTCACAGGGTTACACCTTCAGCCTTGGTTCCGGCTCGGTTTCGTGGCGGTCTACCCGCTCGTCTTCTATTCTCGGCTCCAGCTGTGAGGCTGAGATCTACGCGGGGGCCATGGCTGCACAGGAGCTACGCTGGCTCACCTACCTGCTGACTGACCTAGGAGAGCAGCATCGTTCTCCTCCAGTTCTGTACGTAGACAACAAGGCCATGCTGACCTTGTGTCGGGAGCACAGACTGGAGCACAGAACGAAACACATTGCTCTTCGCTACTTCCTTGCTCGTGAGCTGCAGCAGCGTGGTCAGCTGCGCCTTGCTTACGTGGCCTCTCAGGCCAACACTGCTGATATCTTTACCAAGGCACTTCCGCCTTGTGATCATCAGCGCTTTTGTACAATGCTAGGTGTTGTGCCTACTTGGCCTCACTTGCTCACTTCTTGACCTTGCTTGTACTGTGATCTATCTATACCTGCACTTGCTTGTTTACCTTTATATATAATCTTGCATGTGAACTGGCCTTGTGGCCTTGAACTTGTGCTCGGAATGTGTGGTGACGTTGTGATCCACCCTGAGCTTACTGTGCTTTGCTTGACTGGTCCTGTGACCTCTTGTTCTCCCCCACTTTGCATATGGGGGTGTGTCAAACTTATATGCTATAGTCTGTGTAGGCTGTAGTGGGGTAGACAATATGGGGTAAAACACTTTTAGGTTTTCCTACTTGTACCCACCTCTTTCTTAGTGCATTCATTCCTCGTTCTTTCACACGGCGGCCAGTCTACGGTCTCCGCCAGGCACCACGTGAGTGGCACGACACACTGAGGACTACACTTGCGGCTCTTGGGTTTGCTCCGTCGACTGCTGACCCGTCGCTGTTTCTGCGCAACGACACGTCGCTGCCGCCGTTCTACATCCTCGTGTACGTCGACGACTTGGTCTTTACCACTGCTGACACTGAGGCTCTCGCCCTGGTGAAGTCGGAGCTGCAGAAGAGACACACGTGCACAGACATGGGTGAACTGCGCAGCTACCTTGGCTTGCAGATCACCCGGGACAGAGCACGCCGCACCATCACACTGACTCAGTCACACATGGTGCAGCAGGTCCTTCAGCGCTTCGGCTTCACCTGGTCCTTGCCACAGCACACTCCTCTGGCTACAGGCCACTCGCTCTCAGCTCCACCTTCGGACGAGTCCGTAGAGCCGAGTGGTCCATACCCCGGACTAGTGGGCTGACTCATGTACCTGATGACCTGCACTCGACCTGACCTTGCGTACCCTCTTGGCCTTCTGGCTCGCTACGTGGCTCCTGGTCGGCACCGAAAGGTGCACATGCATGCTGCAAAGAGGGTACTGCGCTACTTGTGCGGTACATCGGGCATGGGGCTCGTGCTTGGAGGGAGGAGCTCAATTGTCCTCACTGGGCACTCAGACGCTTCTTGGGTTGACGACTAGGCTACACAGCGGTCGTCATAGGGTTACACCTTCAGCCTTGGCTCTGGTTCATTTTCTTGGCGTTCTACACGCTCGTCTTTTGTTCTCAGCTCCAGTTGTGAGGCTGAGATCTACGCCACAACCATGGCTGCACAGGAGTTACGCTGGCTCACCTACCTGCTGACCGACTTGGGAGAGCGGCCTCGTTGTCCTCCAGTGCTGTACGTTGACAACAAGGCCGCCATTGCCTTGTGTCAGGAGCACAAACTGGAGCACAGAACGAAGCACATCGCTCTGCGTTACTTCCTGGCTCGAGAGTTGCAGCAGCGTGGTCAGCTTCGTCTTGCTCACGTGGCCATTCGGGCCAACACTGCTGATATATTCACCAAGGCACTTCCGTCTGGTGATCATTATCGTTTCTGCACTTTGTTAGGCCTTGTGCCCACTTTGCCTCACTTGCTGTAGACTTTGCTTGTACTGTGATCTACATATATATATACCTGCATGCCTGCTGTGCTAGGTAGAGATCAATGCACTGTTGTTGTTGCGTTTTTAACCTCTGCATGTGAACTGGCATTGTGGCCCTTTGCTTGTGCTCAGTATGTGTGGTGACGTTGTGATCCACCCTGAGCTTGCTTTGGTTCTCTTGACTGATCTTGTGACCCCTTGCTCTCCCCCACTTTGCCTATGGGGGTGTGTCAAATGTTATATCTGCTATATATGTCTATGCTGTAGTGGGGTAGCCAATATAGGGTACAGCCCGTTTTAGGGTTTCATACTTGTACCCAACTCTTTCATAGTTCAATCATTCCTGCTGCTAGATTCTAACAGTGTTTACTATGGCTATGACGACTGACACGGAGATTCCTCCCATCGCCACAAATGCTGTCTAGAGTTGCGATCTGCGCTATAACCTTGAAACTGCCGATGTCAGAGCTGTACATAACCCTAGTTTCCGCTGGTTGCGCGCCATTTTCTGTCGAAATGTCGACAAATCGTACGTAGGCGGGTGCCATGGACGTTTCTGCACGAAGTTGTGTGTGGGTCGATGGTACGACTCAGTTGGCAGCTGGGAGGTTATTTGTGTGCTGAAGTCCCAAATTGCGCACGACGTTTTCAAGTTTTTGGGTGAGTGTTGGCAAGGCAATTTCTTCTCCACCCTAGTATGCGACGGAAGACATCCGTGTTCCATTTCATTGGTTCACTACCTCAGGGTGGTGTGTTCTCATTGGTTCACAACCTCTGTTGTGTCGCGCGGCCTACTGTCTCCCTGGTACTTGGTAACCCGAGGGCCAGGGCGTCATGTTTTAAAAGCTTGACACGCGCGGCTTGCAATTTGGGCCGCGGGCTTTAAGATGTACAAGCGAATTTGGAGTGGGGGTGTAAAATCTGTAGCAAAAAAAACCGTCGATCCGTGCAAAGCTCATGCGACTGGGTGTCAGAACGAATACCGGTATCTGACACGGTGAATGTGTCAGATTTCAAGTCTCACACAAAAATCGTTGCAGGACCCGAATTACCTCTAAAAGCTTACACGAAAGTGTTTTCAACTTAGAGCGTGTTCCTACAGGCCCCTATCGGGCCAGCCCCTTGTAAAACGCATTTTGTATTAGGGCGGGTCCGAAGTGAAGTCGACATCCGTTGACATCCGATGTCGGTAAATCCTGACGGTTGGAACTCTCGATCCGAGGGTTGACATTTACCAACATCCATCGACATCCATTCGACGCTTCACTTCGGACACGCTCTTAGATGTTTTGATCGTTTGTGAAGTGCACGACAAAATGCGTTGGGTGACGTGGCACTGCACAACGGTCCCGAACAGGCCTGTCGTTTCGTTTTGGCCCCCCCGGACAAATCAGGGGGCCCGGCATGTATGACCCTGTATTTAGCAGGGTTGGGGCGAATCTCGGCCCTTTAGGCTTCAGGGCTGGAAAAATTTCCTTCCTTGAATCAAGTTTGGCGCGAAAAAATCGGGAGCCTCATTTAAACTACCAAGCTTACAACTACGTTTGAGATGAACCACAAGCAAGCAAACACGACATAAAGAGAAAAAGTTAGCGTCATATCACTACGCACGCTTTGCAGGCTTCCTAGCTTTTGCAGAACCGATGATCGTCTGCACTTCTACTACCCAACCTTCAGGGTAGTTCTTGTGCACTTCTACCCAACCTTAACCGTCTACCCACTCCACAGAGAGCGAGCTGTGATTGGTTTAAGCACAAGTTCTAGGTTGAGTTGAATTTGTGGCCCAACCAAGCAACTCGAAATTTGCCTTGTTGGATGCAATCAGGTCAGAAACGAAGGGGAGAGGAGAGGGAGGAGTGTTATGGGGGGGGAGGGGAGGGGAAGGGGGGTCTCGAAAGATTTTGTTCCAGGGCTCGCCTAAATTCTGCCCTTTACACACCAGGCCTGAGCCCAAAATCAGCCCTGTAAAGAATCAGGGCCAGGATATTTCCAACCCATCAATTTCAGTTTTCAAGGGCAACCCAGCCCTGGAATTCAAGGTCTAGCAGGGCAAACGCCATGCAAGCGACAGCCCTGGTCCCGAAAGGTTGCAAAGGAAAAAAAATCTGAGTTTAGACAAATTCCAGGCGATTGAAACGTGTGTTTGACGGAAAATTCTTTGTATGTTTCATACCCGACAAAACAGCATGTGTGAAGAATTTCGCACGATTCCCTGACCATGGCTCGCTGAAACAGCACCTGCGAAAGATTTCGCGCGATTGCCTGACAAGGGTCACTGAACAACACGTATCAAAGATTTCGCTCGACCAATTCATCGAACAGCATTGTAATTTTTCAAGTCTGGAAAACGGTGTTAGGGCGTATTCCTATCCTCCTATCAAGAAAACCTCCTATCAAGCTCTCACTGGAAAATTCCCTAAACCCAAAATCTCTCGCTACTTTTACCAGGCAAAAGGTACAATCTTGATAGGAGGTTTCTTGATAGGAGGCCGTAGGAATCAGGGTTTTTTTTTGGATTTTCACTACTCTGATTTCCAGAGCTGTTTTCTAGGGAACTCTGAAATTCAGGGTTCATTATGAGAGTTACTCCGATTTGTCAGAGAAAACTTAACTTCTGAAAAATATACTTTGGGCAATCAGGGAGCTGGTTTATCCATTTTACAGTGTCCTCTCAAGTATTGAACCCAGGCCTACTGCACTCCTACCAAAACTATAACCGTTGTGCTACACGCTTCCTATCCAACGCTCTGCCGGAAATTTTTATAGCCGTAGTTAGTTTGACTAACCATCTTCCACCAATTGGGGGGGGGGGACTCGGTCGAAATGCCTATCCACTGTACAGAGAAAAATACATTCGCCACAAATATACACTTGTCTCTCAGAGTAGCTAAAATCAGAACCCTGACAAATCAGAGAAAACTTATCTTCCAAAAAAATTACCCAGACACGTCAGAGTGACCCCCTAAAAACCACTCTGATTTTCAGAGAAACAGAGTAATTTACTTTGATAAAAAAACCCCTGGTAGGAATACGCCCTTAATAACGAAATCGCTCGCATGCACCAGCCTGACAAGGGGTTATTAGCCTGATAGGGATCCGTAGGAACACGCTCTTACTGAAAGGGGGATCGTTCAAATGCTTTGCATTCAACTCTACAATGAGTACGATTCGACTCTACAATGCACACAGCAATGTTTTGATACGTGCATAAAAAAACAAGGACAACTACTGCATCCAAGCTAGGTTGGTCTTGAAACAAAATCTCATCCATTACCGGTATCACTGCATTCCCATTCTTACATGAGCTGAATCACTGCCACCCGCCAAACAGGTCACCACCAGGTCTTGGTGGTTAGCGTTCAACACCGTGACGAGTGGTAGATATGGCAATCCAAGGTGGGGCGGTCCTCACAGCCTGGTCGTAGTACCATCAACTTAGTGCAGCATTATCACATTTGGCCTCGCTGCTCCCTCTTGCGTTTCTGCCTGCCTGCCACCCTCACCCCCTCATCATCACCACCACCATCGCTGGTCCTCGTGTCCCCAACTCATCACTTGCAGCCATTATCGTTCACTCCCAACATCTCCGTGAACGCTCGCCCCCGCTTCTCCCTCCTACGTTCCCACCCGCCCCTCTCACCCCTCTTGCCCCTACCTCATCACTTGCTGCCATTATCACTCACTCCTAGCATATCCATGAACGCTCGCCCCCGCTTCTCCCTCTTCCGTTTCCGCCTCCCACCCTCGCCCTCATCATCATCACCACCAACACCACTCGCCTTGCCCCCCCCTCTAGGAAGGCTCTCTTCCTCATCTCCTCCCCTCAAACTCTCCACTCCTCTCACCTCCAAACTGCCATCTCTCTCCCTCACCACCATTCTTGACCGCTCTGCAACCCCTTCTCCTCCTGTCTCAGCTGCATTGTTTTCGACTGCTTCCTTCTGAGTCTCCTCCCGCAGCCTCTTCTTTTCATCCCTCTTTCTCTTCCCCTCCCTCACTCTCTTGCCCTTCCCATTTCGCGCTCTCTCCTCCCTCTCCTCCCCCTCCTGTTTTGTTCCTCCATCTGCCCTTTCCTCCCTATCCTCCCTCCCCTCTTCCTCCAAATCCTCCCTCTCTTCCATCCCCTCATCCCTTTCCGCCATCTCTTTAAACCCATTCTTCTTCTCCTCCGCTTCAACTCCCTCCCCTTCTTCCTCCCTCTCCTCCCTCTCCTCAGCCTGCGTCTCATCTACTAACACCTTCCGCTTCTTTCCCTTCCTCTCTTTCCTCTCCCCACCCACACTCTGCACACCCACATCCTCCCCACCGTCCATCCTCTCAGCACCACCACTCCCCTCTATATCCTCCCTTCCCTTCTCTCCCTCCTCCTTCGCTCTCCTTTCCTTCTCTCTCCTTTCCTTCTTGGCCCCTTTTCTCTTCATTTCACCCGAATCCTCCGCCTCTTCTACCAATTCAACCTGCTTCAACCCACCATTCTTCCCTTCCTCACCCTTCTCGCCCCGCCTCCCCTTCTTTGTCTTCTTCTCGCCCAGGCCAACCGCTTCTGCTTGCCCCTCCCTTTCTGCATCACAGCTGCTTATCACTCCACCCTGCTTCAACCCACCATCCTTCCTTTCCTCACTCTTCTCGCCCCGCCTCCCCTTCTTAGTCTTCTTCTCGCGCAGGCCAACCCCTTCTGTTGGCCCTTCCAATGCTGCTGCTGTTGCTTCATTTCCCTCCGTCGCAGCGGCTGCTGCAACATCCTTCTTCTTTCTTCCTTTCTTAGCCTTGACCGCAGCAGCAGCAGGAGCAGTGGCAGCAGTACTGCCAGCAGCAGAAGCACCACCAGCAGCAATAGCAGTGCCAACAGCAGCGGCAGCAGCGGCAGCAGTGGCAGCAGCACTATCACTCCCCATTCCACGGTTTCCCACAAGTGGTGGCGGCACCATTCTAGGTGGGGGCGGTCTATTCGCAATGGCTGACTCAAGACGTATCAGCCTAGCCAGCAGGCTGCCGCTGGCACTGCTGGCAGAAGTAGAAGCAGCACCAGCAGCATTGGTTTGAGATTGAGAGCGACTGGAGGTAGGGAGTGTGGGCGTGGTGAGCAGGTAGTGAGCTCGCTGAAAGGCAAGGCGGACCTGGTGGGGGAGAGAGAAAGGCAGGAAGAAGGGAAAGTTTGTAAGAGGCGCCTCAGTACTAAAGGAGTGTGGGTGTGGTGAGCAGGTAGTGGGCTCGCTGAAAGGCGAGGCGAACCTGGTGGGGGAGAGAGAAAGGCAGGAAGAAGGGAAAGTTTGTAAGAGGCGCCTCAGTACTAAAGGAGTGTGGGTGTGGTGAGCAGGTAGTGGGCTCGCTGAAAGGCGAGGCGAACCTGGTGGGGGAGAGAGAAAGGCAGGAAGAAGGGAAAGTTTGTAAGAGGCGCCTCAGTACTAAAGGAGTGTGGGTGTGGTGAGCAGGTAGTGGGCTCGCTGAAAGGCGAGGCGAACCTGGTGGGGGAGAGAGAAAGGCAGGAAGAAGGGAAAGTTTGTAAGAGGCGCCTCAGTACTAAAGGAGTGTGGGTGTGGTGAGCAGGTAGTGGGCTCGCTGAAAGGCGAGGCGAACCTGGTGGGGGAGAGAGAAAGGCAGGAAGAAGGGAAAGTTTGTAAGAGGCGCCTCAGTACTAAAGGAGTGTGGGTGTGGTGAGCAGGTAGTGGGCTCGCTGAAAGGCGAGGCGAACCTGGTGGGGGAGAGAGAAAGGCAGGAAGAAGGGAAAGTTTGTAAGAGGCGCCTCAGTACTAAAGGAGTGTGGGCGTGGTGAGCAGGTAGTGAGCTCGCTGGAAGGCAAGGCGGACCTGGGGGGAAGGGAGGGAGGAGAGGTGAGTCACAGGAGTGGTTTAGTTCAGAGGCTAGGAGAAGAAGAACAACTGATTGCTGGTAGGAGGGGAGACTGGGCGTGGTGAGGAGGTAGTGGGCTCGCTGGAAGGCAAGGCGGACCTGGGGGGAGGGAGGAGAGAGGAGGCACAGGAGTGATTTTGAGGCAACGAGAAGCACAAAGGAGGTAGTAGCTGTTCTCCTTCTCCTGCCCTTACATGGTGGATGGTGTGGATGCCCCTGCTCAGGTCGTTGGACGGCAGCTGGGGATCTTCTACCGCCAGCAGCACTGTGTTGCTCTATCATGCCCTTATCTTATCCTCTTCTTTCTCCTTCCCCGCCCCTTACATTGTGAATGTTGTGGCTGCCCCTGCTGAGGTCGTTGGACGGCATCTGGGGATCCACCGATGACAGTCAATGCCAGTCAATGCCAGTCAATGCCAGTCAATGCCCTTACATTGTGGATGTTGTGGCTGCCCCTGCTCAGGTCGTTGCTGGGCATCTGGGGATCCTCCACTGCCAGCATGAAGCGATTCTGCTGCACCATGCTGGGGTTGGGAAAGAACAAGGAGGAATAAGCGATTAAGTGCAGGCATTGACTAGCATTGACTGGCATTGACTGGCATTGAAACTGGCATTGACCGGCATTGACCAGCATCTGCGGATCCTCCACTGCC
Source organism: Closterium sp. Naga37s-1 (assembly GCA_947471745.1). Taxonomy (NCBI): domain Eukaryota; kingdom Viridiplantae; phylum Streptophyta; class Zygnematophyceae; order Desmidiales; family Closteriaceae; genus Closterium; species Closterium sp. Naga37s-1. The sequence goes on along the minus strand of CANJKZ010000270.1, from coordinate 142,215 downwards.
AGCATGAAGCGATTCTGCTGTACTGTACCATGCTGGGACGAGGGGGGAACAAGAAGAGAAAAGGTAAAGCGAGTTGACTAGCGTTGACTATCATTGACTACCATTACTATCATTGACCAGCGTTGACTATCATTGACCAGCATTGACAATTATTGACCAGCATTGACTATCATTGACCAGCATTGACAATTATTGACCAGCATTGACTATCATTGACCAGCATTGACTATTATTGACCAGCATTGACTGACACTGACTCCATCCACACTGCTCACCCTCTATCCCTCTTGACGAAGAATCTCCCCCCATGCCGATCCGACACCCCTACATCTGCTGTGTTGATGGGCCACGACCAGCATTGACTGGCGTTGACCACTGTTGACTGGCATAAACACTATGGAGAGGGATTGACCCCACATCACTCACTCACCCTCTATCCCTCTTGACGAAGAATCTCCCCCCATGTCGCGCCGACACTCCCACATCTGCTGTGTTGAGGGGCCATGACCAGCTTTGACTGACATTGAACAGCATTGACTGGCGTTGACCACCATTGACTGACACCAACCATTGACTGGCATTGACCCCATGCCACACTGCTCACCCTCTATCCCTCTTGACGAAGAACCTCCCCCCATGCCGCGCCGACACTCCCACGTCTATTGTGTTCAGGCCACGCCCGTACAAGTGGAAAAAGTCAATCTGCAAAACGGAAGAGGGGGGGGGGTTGTGGGAATTATGATGCAAAGGAGCAAAGGTGTTGTTTGATTTGAAGGGCTCACACCCCCACGTCTATTGTGTTGAGGCCACGGCCGTACAGATGGAACAAGTCAATCTGCGAGGGGGAACGACATGGAGCAAGGGAGTGGGGGATTGTGAGAACACGGCAGGCGGAAGCAAGGTAGCAGGCACACTCATGCCATCCACCACATCTGTCGTGTTGAGGCCACGGCCGTACAGATGGAAAAAGTCAATCTGCGAGAGGGAGGAGGGAGGGGTGGGAGATGACAGCCGAGGGACAAGCAAGCACAGGTGTTTGCTTGAAGCATTGATGCCACTGTGCTGAGCTTTTTGAGATGTCACGTGTAGAGAGGGTGTTTTTGAGACGTGTCAAAGACAAGCAAGCACAGGTGTTTGCTTGAAGCATTGATGCCCCTGTGCTGAGCTTTTTGAGATGTCACGTGTAGAGAGGGTGTTTTTGAGACGTGTCAAAGACAAGCAAGCACAGGTGTTTGCTTGAAGCATTGATGCCCCTGTGCTGAGCTTTTTGAGATGTCACGTGTAGAGAGGGTGTTTTTGAGACGTCTCAAAGACAAGCAAGCACAGGTGTTTGCTTGAAGCATTGATGCCCCTGTGCTGAGCTTTTTGAGATGTCACGTGTAGAGAGGGTGTTTTTGAGACGTCTCAAAGACAAGCAAGCACAGGAGTTTGCTTGAATCATTGATGCCCCTGTGCCGAGCTTTTTGAGACACTTTCACAAGGAAAAACGACACTGGTGGAAACCCGTCGCCCGTTCGAACGTGCGACGATCTTGAAGTTGGAGGTGACACGCCCTAAGGTGCGTGAGAGATGGGTGGGCCATGCGGGCCACAGATGGAAGAAGTCAAATCAAGGGAGGGAGGGAGCATGCATACTGCATGTGCTGTGCCAGACGCGTTGTGATTCCATTCCACCCTACCATGACCACAAGTGTACGCCCTAAAGCATCCCTCATTAGTAGGAACCTCACTACACTAATAACACCGCACTCTAACAGGACCTTGTTGCAATCTCCTCGCCAGCGATACGACTAGAGAAGAGATTCTCCTCAGGTTCTGCTCTAGCTTGAATGAAAACGAAACGGCCTCGCTTGATAAGCAACCAGGTTGTGTTACATCGAAAGAGCCGCGGCACGGCAGCAGCTCAAAACCAAGGCAAAGCGACAGGGTGTATTGAGGGACTCACCAGCAGGACGCACAGACTCTGTTCTGACCTGAAACGACCTCGCTTGAAAAGCAACTAGGTTGTGTTTCATCAAAAGAGCCACAGAAGCAGCTCAATACCTAAGCAAAGCGCCCAGGTGCATAAAGGGACTCACCAGCAGGGCGCCCAGGTTCTTCTGCTCTAGCTCGCAGCTAGAAAAGCGGTCGTGCTGGTTCTGCATATAGAAAGGAGGACTCACTAATGACACCCCACACCGCACTCACTCGCTCACTCACTCACTCACTCACTCACTCACTCACCAGCAGCACGCCCAGGTTCTGCTCTAGCTTCCCACTTGAAAAGCGGCTGTGGTGGGTCTGCATAGAACAACGGGTGGAGGGAAGAGGCACAAAAGGGAAAGGGGGAGGGAGGCGGGTTATCGCACCCACAACAGCACTTCTTTGCTTGCTGCTGCACTCGCCAGCAGTACGCCCAGGTTCTGTTCTAGCTTGCCGCTTGAAAAGCGGCTGTGGTGGATCTGCAAGAGGAAGGGAGGAGGCACGGAGGGAAGGGATAGAGGGATTCCAATTCATTTGAGCCCCCTCGTTAAACCAATAAAACAAGAGGTTCATGGTTACTTTTGAGTCGACTCAAAAGCCACCTCTTTTGAGTCGACTCAAAAGTCACCTCAAAAAGAACAAAAGGTTCATGATTCCGGGGCAGTGTGTGCCATGCCATGATCATAACCAGGAGGGCATCCGAGGTGCCTTGCCTTTGAGTCGACTCAAAACTCACCAGGAGGGCATCCGAGGTGCCTTGCCTTTTGAGACGTCTCAAAAAAACCCTCTCTTCTCTACACGTGACTTCCGGTTCAGTGTGTGCCACGATCATAACCAGGCTGGCATACGAGCACATCCGTTCTTCAGGCACAGTATGAGGAGAGGACGCACCTGCAGGTGTGTCATGACCATGACTAGGAGTAGGGTATGTTTTTTGAGAATTCTCAAGAAACATACCATGACCATGACTAGGAGGGTATGTTTTTTGAGAATTCTCAAAAAACATACCATGACCATGACTAGGAGGGTAGTAGAGGAACCAATCCCTCCTGTGGTCACCTCGTTGAGTTGAGGCCCCTCTGCTGCAGGAAGGAAGAGCTTCAGCACGAGGGATATGTGGGCGCAGTGCGTTGTGTCGTGCTGCACTGCACTGCACCGCACAGGACAGCTTGTAACCCCAAAGAACCCACCTGCAGGTGAGCCATGATCATGACCAGCAGGGCGTACGAGCCAATCCCTCCTGTGAACACCTCGTTGAGGCCCCTCTGCTGCATGAAGAGCTTCAACACAAGGGATATGCAGGTCAACGCACTGTGCTGCACTGCACTGCACCGCACAGGACAGCTTGTAACCCCAAAGGACCCACCTGTAGTTGTGCCATGATCATGACTAGAAGGGCATACGAGCCGATGCCTCCCGTGAACACCTCGTTGAGGCCCCTCTGCTGGAGGAAGAGCTTCAAGACGAGGGATATGGGGCGGGCACTGCGCTGCACCGCACTGCACCGCAGAGTACACATTGTAACCCCTTACCACGCACCTGTAAGTGCGCCATGATCATGACTAGAAGGGCGTACAAGCCAATGCCTCCCGTGAACACCTCGTTGAGGCCCCTGTACTGCAGGAAGAGCTTTAACACCAGGGAGATGGGGCGCTGCACTGTGCTCTCCTCTGCTGCACTGCACTGCACAGTACATACAGCTTGACTTTTGAGTCGACTCAAAGGTCAACTCTGCACTGCACAGTACATACAGCTTGTAACCCCCTACCACACCTGAAGATGCACCATGATCATGACTAGAAGGGCGTACGAGCCGATGCCTCCTGTGAACACCTCGTTGAGGCCCCTCTGCTGCAGGAAGAGCTTGAACACCAGGGAGATGGGGCGCAGTGCACTGCGCTGCACCGCACTGCACCGCAGAGTACACATTGCAACCCCTTACCACACACCTGTAGATGCGCCATGACCATGACTAGAAGGGCGTACGAGCCAATTCCTCCTGTGAACACCTCGTTAAGGCCCCTCTGCTGCAGCACGAGCTTCAACACAGGACAGCTTGTAACCCCAAAGAACCCACCTGTAAGTGTGCCATGATCATGACTAGGAGCGCATACGACCCAATCCCCCCTGTGAACACCTCGTTGAGGCCCCTCTGCTGCATGAAGAGCTTGAACACCAGGGAGATGGATCGAAGTGCACTGCGCTGCACCGCACTGCACCGCAGAGTACACATTGCAACCCCTTACCACACACCTGTAAGAGCGCCATGATCATGACCAGCAGGGCGTACGACCCAATTCCTCCAGTGAAAACCTCGTTGAGGCCCCTCTGCTGCAGAAAAAGCTTCAACACGAGGGATATGGAGCGCAGTGCACTATGCAGCACTGCACTGCACCGCACAGGACAGCTTGTAACCCCAAAGAACCCACCTGTAGGTGTGCCATGATCATGACCAGCAGGGCGTACGAGCCGATGCCCCCTGTGAACACCTCGTTGAGGCCCCTCTGCTGCAGGAAGAGCTTCAGCAGCACCAGGGAGATGAGGCGCAGAGCACTGCGCTGCACCGCACTGCACCGCAAAGTACACATTGCAACCCCTTACCACACACCTGTAGATGTGCCATGATCATGACCAGCAGGGCGTACGAGCCGATCCCCCCTGTGAACACCTCGTTGAGGCCCCTCTGCTGGAGAAAAAGCTTGAGCACCAGAGAGATGGGTCGCAGTGCTGGCATGGCCTTCATGGATTTCTGTGTAGGGGGGGCAAGACAAGTGGGTACAGAAAACGGAATGCGAAAGAGTGTTGGATAGAGAATTCTCATACGTGGGAGGGAAATGTGTTGCAGCGCGTGTTTTTTGAGAATTCTCATTGGAAAAACCCTCTGCTGCATGCGAAAAAGAGCTTGAGCACGAGGGATATGGGGTGCAGCGCTGGCATGGCCTTCATGGATTTCTGAGAAAAGACGGGGGCAAGACAAGAAGGTAGGGAGGAACCAAATGCAAACGATGATTGAGACGTGTCATTCAATCAACCCTCTGCTGGAGGAAGAGCTTGAGCACGAGATAGATAGGACGGAGTGCTGGCATGGCCTTCATGGATTTCTGGATAAGGGGTGACAAGACATTGAGCAACAGAGGAAGGGAAAGCAAACAAGGGTTGGGTTGTTGAGACAGCTAAACCCAACCCCCCCTCTGCTGGAGAAAAAGCTTGAGCACGAGAGAGATAGGGCGCAGCGCTGGCATGACCTTCATGGATTTCTGTGTAGGGGGGGCAAGAGAAGAAGGAACAGCCAGAGAATGGGAGAGGAGTACAAAACAAGGCTTGGGTCGTCTCGTTCGACCGCCTGGTGCAAGAAGAGCTTGAGCACGAGCGAGACGGGGCGCAGCGCTGGCATGGCCTTCATTGATTTCTGTGTAGGGGGACGGAAGATAAGGAACAGGGAAGAGGTGGGAGATAGACTTGAGATGCTTCAATCACTCAACCCTCTGCTGCAAGAAGAGCTTGAGCACGAGCGAGACGGGGCGCAGCGCTGGCATGGCCTTCATGTGTATGAAGAAGTGTTTTGAGACGTCTCAAAACAATGCCAGCATGGCCTTCATGTGTATAAAGAAGTGTTTTGAGACGTCTCAAAACAATGCTGGCATGGCCTTCATGGATTTCTGGGTGAGGGAATGTAGGAGGAGAAGGAGGAGGAGAAGGAAGGAAGGAACAAGGAGCAGAGATGAGATATACTTTTCAGACGCATCAAGCAACCGTCTGGTGCAGGAAGTGCTTGAGCACGAGGGATATGCGGTGCAGCGCTGGCATGGCTTTCATGGAGTTCTGCTTTTGAGTCGACTCAAAAGCAGCGCTGGCATGGCTTTCATGGAGTTCTGAGAGAGGGAAGGAGGAACGAGGAGAGGAAGTGCGGAAAAAGGATTGACACATACCACCGCTCTGGTGCAATTCCATTTTCCCTCCCTCCCCTCCTTTCTCACTTGATCCGTGCCCTTTTTTCAAAGAAGAGCAAATTGCAAGGGGAACAAGAAGAAGGGATTGCAAGGGGAACTTACCCGGATGAACTTGGCAGTCTCTGGTCCGTTGGACGTTTCGAAACTGGGAGGAGCAAGTTCGGGGGGGCGGAGGGGAGGGGAAGGAAGGGGAGGGGAGGGGAAGGAAGGGGAGGGGAGGGGAGGGTGGGGCAGAGCTAGGATGAACTTGGCAGTCTCAGGTCCGTTGGACGTATCGAAACTGCCAAGAGCATTCAGATAAAGAGACGGAGGAAAGGGGCAGGAGGGGGAAGAGGGCCGGGCATTCAGACAAAGATAAAGAGGAGGAAAGGGGCAAGAGGGGGAGGAGGGCCGGGCATTCAGACAAAGATAAAGAGGAGGAAAGGGGCAGGAGAGGGCCGGGTAGTTCTTCAGACATCTCAAAACTGGAGTAAACCTGGCAATTTCTGGTTCAGGAACATGCGTGCGAGTGAACATGCACATGCGTGCGAGTGAACATGCACATGCGTGCGAGTGAACATGCACATGCGTGCGGGTGAACATGCACATGCGTGCGGGTGAACATGCACATGCGTGCGGGTGAACATGCACATGCGTGCGGGTGAACATGCACATGCGTGCGGGTGAACATGCACATGCGTGCGGGTGAACATGCACATGCGTGCGGGTGAACATGCACATGCGTGCGAGTGAACATGCACATGCGTGCGAGTGAACATGCACATGCGTGCGAGTGAACATGCACATGCGTGCGAGTGAACATGCACATGCGTGCGAGTGAACATGCACATGCGTGCGAGGAGCGGCGGGGAGGAAGAGATGAGGCAGTAGCTAAGTGCCTGGCGGCGAGGGAGAGTAGGAGCAGCCGCGGCGAAGTGTCTTGCAGCGAGGAGAGGCAGTGGCGGCGGCAAATTGCCCGCAGCGAGTGAGTAGAGGCGGCGGAGGCGAAATGCCCCGCGGCGAGTGGGAGCAGTGGCGGCGGCGGCGAAATGCCCCGCGGCGAGTGGGAGCAGTGGCGGCGGCGGCGAAATGCCCCGCGGCGAGTGGAGTAGTGGCGGCGGAGGCGAAATGCCCCGCGGCGAGTGGGAGAAGTGGCGGCGGAGGCGAAATGCCCCGCGGCGAGTGGGAGCAGTGGCGGCGGCGGCGAAATGCCCCGCGGCGAGTGGGAGCAGAGGCGGCGGCGGCGAAATGCCCCGCGGCGAGTGGGAGCAGTGGCGGCGGCGGCGAAATGCCCCGCGGCGAGTGGAGTAGTGGCGGCGGAGGCGAAATGCCCCGCGGCGAGTGGGAGCAGTGGCGGCGGCGGCGAAATGCCCCGCGGCGAGTGGGAGCAGTGGCGGCGGCGGCGAAATGCCCCGCGGCGAGTGGGAACAGTGGCGGCGGCGGCGAAATGCCCCGCGGCGAGTGAAGCAGCGGCGGCGGCGGCGAAATGCCCCGCAAGGAAGAAAAGCGGTGCGAGAGTAGTGGCGACGGCGGATAGGTCGCGGCGATTGAGACGCCGGCAGCTGAGAACGTAAATGCGGCGGCAGGAGCTGAGGCGAGAAATTCGCCTTACGAGAGATAGAGTAGGAGCTGGAGGGAGGTGGTGACTGGTTGTACTTTACGGAAGATTGAACTTCAACCAAGTCAAACCCACGCAACAAGTTGCATGGGCAGGACGGAAGGGTCCTGACGAGCGGGGAGGAAAAAAAAACTTGAGAGAAAGAGGTCGAGAGGGGCGTTTGCCAATTGGCTCTGAATACCATGAAAGAATCTCAAGTGTTGTCTTGATTAGAAAGAGTGTCGGTACATATAGGAGATGAGAAGTTTTGGGAACGAAGTGGGGTACCCTCAGCATTTATTGGTGGACCAATCAGATTGGGTCGACCAACAATTGCTGGGGTAACCAACAATCGTTGGAGGGGACCATTATTGCCCCCCCCCCCGTCAATTGCGGTCGAGTTGGGTTTGGGGGCGCCCAACCAAAATTGGTTGGGTCGCCTTGACCCAAAGTGTACACCCACTTTAGGGTGTAACACATGCACAAATATAAACATACATTATGCTATATTCTAACACGAGTGAACATGCACATGCGTGCGAGTGAACATGCACATGCGTGCGAGTGAACATGCACATGCGTGCGAGTGAACATGCACATGCGTGCGGGTGAACATGCACATGCGTGCGAGTGCGGGTGCTGTTATTAGTAAAAAGGTGGGCTGCGAGTGCACATGCACATGCGTGCGAGTGCGGGTGCTGTTATTAGTAAAAAGGTGGGCTGCGAGTGCACATGCACATGCGTGCGAGTGCGGGTGCTGTTATTAGTAAAAAGGTGGGCTGCGAGTGCACATGCACATGCGTGCGAGTGCGGGTGCTGTTATTAGTAAAAAGGTGGGCTGCGAGTGCACATGCACATGCGTGCGAGTGCGGGTGCTGTTATTAGTAAAAAGGTGGGCTGCGAGTGCACATGCACATGCGTGCGAGTGCGGGTGCTGTTATTAGTAAAAAGGTGGGCTGCGAGTGCACATGCACATGCGTGCGAGTGCGGGTGCTGTTATTAGTAAAAAGGTGGGCTGCGAGTGCACATGCACATGCGTGCGAGTGCGGGTGCTGTTATTAGTAAAAAGGTGGGCTGCGAGTGCACATGCACATGCGTGCGAGTGCGGGTGCTGTTATTAGTAAAAAGGTGGGCTGCGAGTGCACATGCACATGCGTGCGAGTGCGGGTGCTGTTATTAGTAAAAAGGTGGGCTGCGAGTGCACATGCACATGCGTGCGAGTGCGGGTGCTGTTATTAGTAAAAAGGTGGGCTGCGAGTGCACATGCACATGCGTGCGAGTGCGGGTGCTGTTATTAGTAAAAAGGTGGGCTGCGAGTGCACATGCACATGCGTGCGAGTGCGGGTGCTGTTATTAGTAAAAAGGTGGGCTGCGAGTGCACATGCACATGCGTGCGAGTGCGGGTGCTGTTATTAGTAAAAAGGTGGGCTGCGAGTGCACATGCACATGCGTGCGAGTGCGGGTGCTGTTATTAGGAAAAAGGTGGGCTACGAGTGCACATGCACATGCGTGCGAGTGCGGGTGCTGTTATTAGTAAAAAGGTGGGCTGCGAGTGCACATGCACATGCGTGCGAGTGCGGGTGCTGTTATTAGTAAAAAGGTGGGCTGCGAGTGCACATGCACATGCGTGCGAGTGCGGGTGCTGTTATTAGTAAAAAGGTGGGCTGCGAGTGCACATGCACATGCGTGCGAGTGCGGGTGCTGTTATTAGGAAAAAGGTGGGCTACGAGTGCACATGCACATGCGTGCGAGTGCGGGTGCTGTTATTAGTAAAAAGGTGGGCTGCGAGTGCACATGCACATGCGTGCGAGTGCGGGTGCTGTTATTAGTAAAAAGGTGGGCTGCGAGTGCACATGCACATGCGTGCGAGTGCGGGTGCTGTTATTAGTAAAAAGGTGGGCTGCGAGTGCACATGCACATGCGTGCGAGTGCGGGTGCTGTTATTAGTAAAAAGGTGGGCTGCGAGTGCACATGCACATGCGTGCGAGTGCGGGTGCTGTTATTAGTAAAAAGGTGGGCTGCGAGTGCACATGCACATGCGTGCGAGTGCGGGTGCTGTTATTAGTAAAAAGGTGGGCTGCGAGTGCACATGCACATGCGTGCGAGTGCGGGTGCTGTTATTAGTAAAAAGGTGGGCTGCGAGTGCACATGCACATGCGTGCGAGTGCGGGTGCTGTTATTAGTAAAAAGGTGGGCTGCGAGTGCACATGCACATGCGTGCGAGTGCGGGTGCTGTTATTAGTAAAAAGGTGGGCTGCGAGTGCACATGCACATGCGTGCGAGTGCGGGTGCTGTTATTAGTAAAAAGGTGGGCTGCGAGTGCACATGCACATGCGTGCGAGTGCGGGTGCTGTTATTAGTAAAAAGGTGGGCTGCGAGTGCACATGCACATGCGTGCGAGTGCGGGTGCTGTTATTAGTAAAAAGGTGGGCTGCGAGTGCACATGACCATGCGTGCGAGTGCGGGTGCTGTTATTAGTAAAAAGGTGGGCTGCGAGTGCACATGCACATGCGTGCGAGTGCGGGTGCTGTTATTAGTAAAAAGGTGGGCTGCGAGTGCACATGCACATGCGTGCGAGTGCGGGTGCTGTTATTAGTAAAAAGGTGGGCTGCGAGTGCACATGCACATGCGTGCGAGTGCGGGTGCTGTTATTAGTAAAAAGGTGGGCTGCGAGTGCACATGCACATGCGTGCGAGTGCGGGTGCTGTTATTAGTAAAAAGGCCACTCCACTGATGTCAAACGCCACTCCACTGGCGATCTTCAGGAACATGATGATCGGCACACGTGCACTCATACACATGCGCATATACACACATGCACACGCATCATACATACACATATACTCATTGCTAACTCCCCCACTCCCAGAATCACCCTCTCACCTCATGTCAAACACCACTCCACTCTCAATCTCCAAGAACTTGATAATCGGCACTCATGCACTGATGCGCATACACAGGCATGGATGCACACATGCACATTCATGCACTCTCTTTCATTCACTCACTCCCTCACTCTCCACTCCCTCTCAACTGATGTCAAACGACACCCCACTGGCGATCTCCAGGAACTTGATGATCGACACACGCACACTCACGCACGCCCTCACACACACACACACACACACACACACACACACACACACACACACACACACACACACACACACACACACATATATTTGTACTCACTCACCCCCTCGCTACCCCTCTCACCTGATGTCAAACGACACTCCACTGGTCATCTCCAGGAACTTGATGATCGGCACACGTGCACTGATGCGCATAAACACAGGCACGGATGCACACACATGCACGCATACATACATACACACGTGTACTCACTCACGCACTACGTCTCTCCCACCTGATGTCAAGTCAAATGACAATCCACTCTCAATCTCCAGGAACTTGATGATCGGCACACCCCCGCACGCACACATGCATGCACTCATGCAAACACGCACACGTGTCGTCACTCACCCACTCATTTACTCCACTCCCTCCCACCTGATGTCAAATGACACTCCACTCTCAATCTCCAGGAACTTGATGATCGGCACTCGTGCTTGCCCGATGACCTGCAGGGGGGAAGGCAGGCAGGAGGGGGGGCGAGTGAGTGAGATGAGAGATTTGATAATCAGCACACGCGCTTTCCAATGACCTGCAGTGGGGGAGAGGTGGGCAAAGAGAGAGGAAGAGAAGGGAAGAGAGAGAAAGATAGAAAGGGGCTGGAAAAGGAGAGGAGGAACTTGAAAATCGGCACACGTGCTTGCCCAATGGCCTGTAGGGGAGGAAAAGGTTGGAGGGGGAGGGGAGAGGAGTGAGATAAGGAGGAACTTGATGATGTGCGCACGTGCTTGCCCGATGACCTGCAAGAACAGGAGGAGACGCGACCAGGGAGGGAAGTAGTGAGAGAGTGTGAGAGGAGCGAGGGAGAGGGGGAACCTGATGATGGGCACTCGTGCTTGCCCGATGACCTGTAGGGGGGGGGGTGGGGGTTGGAGGCGGGAAGAAAGGGAAGGAGTGAGAGGCGTGAGGCGGGCGAGAAGAGGAACTTGATGATCGGCACTCGTGCTTGCCCAATGACCTGTAGGGGAGGAAAAGGTTGGAGGGGGAGGGGGAGTGAGGAAAAGGAGGAACTTGATGATGGGCACACGTGCTTGCCCGATGACCTGTAGGGGAGGAAAAGGTTGGAGGGGGAGGGGAGAGGAGTGAGGAAAAGGAGGAACTTGATGATGGGCACACGTGCTTGCCCTATGGCCAGTAGGGGAGGAAAAGGTTGGAGGGGGAGGGGAGAGGAGTGAGGAAAAGGAGGAACTTGATGATGGGCACACATGCTTGCCCTATGGCCAGTAGGGGAGGAAAAGGTTGGAGGGGGAGGGGAGAGGAGTGAGATAAGGAGGAACTTGATGATCGGCACACGTGCTTGCCCGATAACCTGCAAGAAAAAGGGGGAAAGCAGGCAGGGGGGGAAGGAGTGAGAGGAGAGGCGTGAGAGGAGAGGAGTGAGAGGATGGGATTTATTATCGGCACACGTGCTTGCCCAGTGACCTTCAAAACGGCAAGGTGAGGAAACAGAGAGAGGAGAAGCAAGAGGAAAAGTGGCAGGAAAAAACAAGGGACTGTTACAATGCACCCTGCACCCTCATCTCGTCTCCTCTCCACGTGCGTACCTTCATGTTGCGAGCCACTCTCCTCCCCACCAGCGCCTTTGCCAGTGCTCTCAGCGCCCTCTGCACATGTTTTGCTAACCAACATTCCACTCAGTTTCATGCCCAATCTCCCCCTACCTTCATGTTGGTTTTTGAGAATTCTCAAAAACCAGCTCGTTTCATGCCCAATCTCCCCCTACCTTCATGTTCCGTGCAACTCTCCTCCCCACCAGCGCCTTTGCCAATGCTCTCAGCGCCCTCTGCACGTCCGGGCAGCCCGAGTGCAGCACTACCATCTGCGGGAGGGGAAGAGGGGCAGAAGGCGAGAAAGGAGAACAGAAGACGGGGCACGGCTTGGGGTGGGTGCAGGACAAGAAATCCCTTCAGTCCCACCAGTGCCGAGCCCTCTGCACGTCTGGGCAGCCCGAGTGCAGCACTACCATCTGCGGGAGGGGAAGGGAAGCGGGGTTGAAGGGGTGCGGGCAGTGCCTTGCGTGGGTGCAGGACAGGGAATCCCTTCAATCCCACCAGTGCCTTCGCCAGTGCTCTCAGTGCCCTCTGCACGTCCGGGCAGCCGGAAGAGGGGCAGAAGGAGAGAGCAGAGAGCAGCAGATGGGGAAGGGCTTGGGTGGGTGCAGGACAAGAAATCCCTTCAATCCCACCAGTGCCGTAGCCAGTGCTCTCAGTGCCCTCTGCACGTCCGGGCAGCCCGAGTGCAGCACTACCATCTGATGGGAAGAAAACGAAAAGAGTGGAGACGGGAAAGACAGGGGTGGAGAGAGATCGAAAGGCGTACGATACGAACCAAACAGACAGTATCAGGGCAGTACTGGCCTGGGGGTGCCCAGATGCCCCCAGTTGCACGGCCATGGGGTGGGGGAGCTTGCCTTGCCCAGATGCCCCCAGTACCACGGCCATGGGGTGGGGGAGCTTGCCTTGCCCAGATGCCCCCAGTACCACGGCCATGGGGTGGGGGAGCTTGCCTTGCCCAGATGCCCCCAGTACCACGGCCACCGTGCCCTACACTGCACTTACATCCACGTCGCTGGTCCGCAGGTACACGCCCGTGGCGTATGAACCAAACACCTCCCCACGTGGCTGGCAGTGCGGCTTCACCAGGAAATGGTTATGGGGTGTGAGCTGGTACTCACATCCACGTCGCTGGTCCGCAGGTACACGCCCGTGGCGTATGAACCAAACACCTCCCCACGTGCCACTGCCCCTCCCCCACGAGATGGGTCTGGGGCGTGAACTGGTATGGTGGGCTGTCACACCTCCCCACGGCAGTAAGGCTTCACAAAGGGATGGGTCTGGTGTGATGTGGTGTGGTGTGTGAGTGAACTGGTTTGGTGAATTGTGATACTCACATCCACGTCACTGGTCGGCAGGTACACGCCCGTGGCGTACGAACCAAACACCTCCACGTGGCAGTGCGCCCAGATGCTGTGGATGACAGCTGTCACCCGCCCCACCGCCTCCGCCCGCGCCTGCTTCTCCTGCTCCGATGCTTCGACAAACCGGCAGAACTCCACGATTTCTGGGGTAAGAGAAGGGAAAGTGGGAAACATCCACATCTCAGATCCCTGTGCTGTGAATGACACCTGTCACCCGCCCCACTGCCTCCGCCCGCGCCTGCTTCTCCTGCTCGGACGCCTCCACAAACCGGCAGAACTCCACGATCTCTGGTGTATGAGAAGGGCAGGAGAGTGATGGGAACACCACAGTGGCTGTACGTGTTGGTGCCCTGTGCCGTCCTCTCAGTGACACCCCCCACCCGCCCCACCGCTGCCTCTGTCCGCGCCTGCTTCCCCTGCTCCGACGCCTCCACGATCTCTGGTGTGGTGTTGGGAAAGGGACGGGGTTGCAAAAGCACGAGGTTGAGGGTGGTCATTCGTTCGCCCCACCGTCTCCGCCCGTGCCGGCTTCTCCTGCTGCTCCGACGCTTCAACGAACCGGCAGAACTCCACGATCTCTGGTGTTGGGAAAGGGACGGGGTTGCAAAAGCACGAGGTTGAGGGTGGTCATTCGTTCGCCCCACCACCTCCGCCCGTGCCGGCTTCTCCTGCTGCTCCGACGCTTCAACGAACCGGCAGAACTCCACAATCTCTGGGGTTCGGAAAGGGGAAGATGAACGGGAATACAGTGAGGGTGAGAAGGAGTTAAAAAAGACCCTTCTCACCCTCACTGTATTCCTGTCCTCGCCTGCTTCTTCTGCACTGACGCCTCCACAAACTGACGGGAACAAGGTTAGGCAAGGGGAAGATGAGCGGAAACACGGAGGCGGCACATGTTGCAAGGGCCGGGGTCGTCGTGAGGGGTGAAATGAAGCGGGCGGGGGTGACGGTGGTAACCACCAGGTGATGGTGATGGTATCCCGGCCCCACTGCCTCTGCCCACCCTTGTCTGCTTCTCCTGCTCCGATGCCTCGAAAAGATGACAAAACCCCACAATTTCTGAGGTTTACGTGTTTAGTAAGGGCCGGGTGATGGGGACATGGTGGCTGTTCATGCACAGGGTTCAGGGTTTACGGTTGTCCAAAGGGAATATCAAGGCTTGCCTTGGTGCAGGCGCAGGAAGGGGCTGCGCGGATGCCCCTCCTGGTGGCCCACGCTCCACGGCGCTGCAGGGTCCGCTGCTGGTTCAGGGGCAGGGTTTCAGGGGGTTCAGGGTTTTGAAGGGTTCTTGCCTTGGTGCAGGCGCAGGAAGGGGCTGCGCGGATGCCCCTCCGGGTGCCCCAAGCTCCACGGCACTGTTTATATTAGGCCGCGGGTTCAAGGTTTAAGAAGGTTCAGGGCTCAAGGAGGTTGAGGTTCAAAGCTTGCCTTGATGCAGGCGGAGAAAGGGGCTGCGCGGATGCCCTTCCGGGTGGCCCACGCTCCACGGCGCTGCAGGGTCCGCCGCTGGCGCAGGCTTTCCGCTCCGCGTTTCTGCCATTGGTGCTTCAGGCTCCGCCACTGGCGCTTCAGGCTCCGCCACTGGCGCAACACGCGCAAGCTTTCCGCTTCTTGCTTCCCCCGCTTCTCCCGCTTTTGCGGCCGCTTCCCCGTCCGCTCCCTCCTGCGCTTTCCTCTTCCTCTTATCCTCAGCCACTTCCTTATCCTGCGATACGCCGTCGTCTGCTGACGCAGCTCCCTGGTCCCCGCACGAAGCCTGTCCGCCGTCCGATCGAGCTTCATCTTCTACTTTTTCTGACTGATTCATATCGAGGTTTGTTGTACCGAGATTCGTACTTTTCGCAATAGGTGTGGTTACCACATCTACTATGTCGACGAGGCGAATAACAAGTTCGTCCTCCGCGTCACCGTCGCTGTCGTCATCCTCGTCGTGTTCGCCATCTATAGCCGCAGCGCGTGCGCTAGTATCGGGTACAGAAGGATGCGTGGCGGACGGCGATCCTGCCGAAGAATATCTCGCGTCCAGCTCAGCAACTAACGCGGCAATCGCTCGACTAGTATCGGCAGGCAAGGAGGCACTCGTACCGGGCGTCGTCGATAACAAATCAGCCAATAACGGATCACTCACTAACGGATCACTCACTAACGGATCACTCACTAACGGATCACTCACTAACGGATCACTCACGAACGGGTCGCTCAATGTACTCGTTCCGATAACGGTACGAAGCGTTCGATAGAGGAAACCCGAGTCGTCCGGGGTCGCCATGGTAATGCACGTCGCCCACACGCGAGTTAACGAGCTATCAATGTTTGAGAATTCCAAACCCAATGCAGGTTGCCCAAACCTCTCATAAAAAGTGCGAGTAAACGCTTAACCCTGGGCAATTAGCGAACCGACGCCACGCTACTATTCTGGTTACGACTGTCTTTAGAAACTTATCTAGTGGTAGGAACTACTGCCAGCGAAGCAGGTGACGCAAAATCAAGGCTGCAAGGGGAGCCAGGAACAGGAAAGTACGCATTGAGAAGGGCCTCGGTACTGACATGTTCTGCTGTATCATATAGTTATGGCGCATTACATTCAATCTATCATTCAGTAATGCCAGGATTTACTAGATTATAAGCACACCCCCTGGAAAAACGTGTTTTGTTAGAAGCGCATGTGCACTTATATCCAGGGGAAAAAAATAATCCCCAAATATAAGACAATAACTCATTGTTCTGCCTGGCTCAAAAACATACAACCACAGGTCCCAACACATCCTTGAAGCTCTTATCAAAATTCTCAGGGAACTTCTGACTAGCCAGCTGGCCATTGTTCTGTCTTGAGAATTCTCAAAAGTGATTTCATTATAACTTCCGACTAGCCAGCTGGCCATTGTTCTGTCTTGAGAATTCTCATAAGTGATTTCATTATAACTTCCGACTAGCCAGCTGGCCATTGTTCTGTCTTCTTCAAGAGTAGTCAAGCACTGGGCGCAACACATCCTTGAAGCTCTTATCGAAATTCTCCTCGGAGAATCGCTTGGCCCGCTCCCTGCCAGCTGTCGCTATCCGCTCCCTCTCCTCCGCTGACATGGCGAAAACCGCCCGCATGGCAGCAGCGTATTCGTCCTCGGTCGTCGCCAAATACCCTACAGGACAGCCTGATGAGTCCGCTTCTAGCTGGCCCTTCCAAATCAACGGCTCTGATTGCTCCCCTTCGCCTCCCTCCTTGTCTCCCTCCCCATCTCCCACCTCTCCCCCCTTCTCCTGCCCGTCTTCTTTTCTCCCCAGACCAGCATGAAAGGCCGGCACGACAATGTCCATTTTCGGGCCGGCAGAGTTGTGGGCTGCAAGAAGCAACAGAGCAGACAGAGGAACAGATATTGGAAACACAGCAGTGTGGGTGTGTGAGACGGTCATCTCCCTCCTCACCTCCCCTCTTCTCCTGCCGATCTTCTTCTTTGCAACCAGCATGGCAGGCCGGCACGACAATGTCCATTTTGGGGCCGGCAGAGTTGTGGGCTGCAAGAGGCAACAGAGGAGGCAATGGAAACACAACAGTGTGGGTGAGACGGCCATCTCCCTCCTCCCCAGACCAGCATGGCAGGCTGGCACGACAATGTCCATTTTGGGGCCGGCAGAGTTGTGGGCTGCCGGGAAGAGCAGAGCAAACCAAGGAACAGCGGAACGAGACACACAGGAGAAGGAAAAAGATTGTGTGGGTAAGATGGGTCTTCCTTGTCCTTCTCATCTCCCTCCTCGTATCCCAGAAAGACGGGGTGATATGGGTTTCCCTGTCCTCCTTTTCTCCTGTACCCAGCATGGCAGGCCAGCACTAGAATGCAATGTCCATTTTCAGGAGCACCACACGCGCCGACTTTCGAGTCGACTCAAAAGTAGCCAGCACTGCAATGTCCATTTTCGGGAGCACCACACGCGCCACCTTCCCTACAGGTAGGGGAGCACCACACGCGCGATGGGTGTGTGTGGCATGTAATGTACCTGCAGGTGGCACCTACCATGCAATCGAGCTACACTGGTGCCAAAATGCTCATCCCACATGGTGTGGTGTGGTGTGTAATGCATCCCACGGGTGGCACTGGCACCTACTGTACCAGTCACCAAGCCCCTGCTGCCACCCAGCACCCACCTATGGGGAGGGCTCCGGCTGCCATGCAATTTTTGAGACACTGATGCCAAAATGCTCCGGCTGCCATGCACTCGAGCTACACTGGTGCCAAACTGCTCATCCCACATGGTGTGGTGTGGTGTGGTGTGTAATTAACCTTACACGAGGCACCTTCCCTACCTGTCACGAAGCACCACATGCACGATGGGTGTGCAATCCTATGGTATGGAATGATAAACAAACACCCACCGATGGGCACAGCCCCTGCTGCCATGTATTCGACCATGCTGATGCCAAAGTGCCCATCCCACATGGTGTGTATGCCGCAGGTGGCGCCTACACCAGGTGATGCCTACCCGAGTCGTAGCCATTACCTTGCAGCGGATGCACCCACCTATGGGAACAGCCCCGGCTGCCATGTATTCAACGACGCTGATGCCCATCTCGTCCCACATGCTGTGTACCCCACAGGTGGTGCCTACCCGAGTGGTGGCACCGGTTGCCAGGCACCAGTTGACCTCTGGGTACAATAAGCGTACCGCTACAATAGACCCACCGATGGGGACAGCCCCGGCTGCCATGTATTCGACCACGCTGATGCCAAAGTGCTCGTCCTACATGGTGTGTATCCCACCCACAGGTGCCATTTCCCCTAGAAGTCGCCAGATCCAAACACCTTCTGTCCAGGATACGCACCTATGGGAACAGCCCCTGCTGCCATGTATTCGACCACGCTGATGCCAAAGTGCTCGTCCCACATGGTGTGTATGCCGCACGTGGCGCCGCCTAACAGCTGTTGCAGCTCCCTGCCATGCAATGACAAACACATGGGTGCAGTGCGGTAGAAGGAAGAGTAGAAACGCGAACACATGGGTGCAATGCGGTAATAGGGAGCAATGAACACCCAGGCACATGGTGAGTAGTAGTAGCCCGCAGGTGGCGCTGCCTCGTAGCTGGTGCAGCTCCTGCTCCAGGGAGACTTTTGAGTCGATTCAAAAGAGGTGACTTTTGAGTCGATTCAAAAGAGGTGATTTTTGAGTCGACTCAAAAGAGGTGACTTTGAGTCGACTCAAAAGGCGCCTCGTAGCTGGTGCAGCTCCTTCTCCAGGGAGCTGCAAGGATCTTTTTTAGAATTGTTAAAAAAACAATCTCTGCAGCTCCTGGGCTCTACTGATTACTAAAACCACCTGAAGGGAGACTTGACGATGAAGTCAACGCGTCTCTCTATTACGGTAAGAAAGACGCTGCCAGTCACCCCAGCAGCTCGATCCGCCTCTCATCCTCCCGGTGCCGGCTGCTGCCTACTGGGTTCACACACACGTGACACACTCTGAGGTGATGTGCTGTGCCACTCCCCCACCTGAAGGGAGAGTTGACGATGAAGTCAACGCATCTCTCTATTACTGTAAGAACGACGCTGCCAGGCACCCCAGAAGTTCAATGCGCTTCTCGTCCTCCCTGTGCCTCAAGGGAGTGTTGAACCTCACACTCAAATAAAGGGAGTGTTACCAATGAAGTCAACGCGTCTCTCGATTCCAAGAGACACCGCCAGGCACCCCAGCAGCTCGATCCGCCTCTTGTCCTCCCGGTGCCGGCTGCTCGTCTGTCTTGAGTGAACAAAACCCACCAGCTTCGCTCTTCACACACACACACACGTGCCTTGAACCATGCACTAAGGTACCTGAAGGGAGTGTTGACAATGAAATCAACGCGTCTCTCTATTCCAAGAGTCATGGCAAGTCACCCCAACAGCTGAATACGTTTCTCCTCCTCCTGGTGCCGGCTGCTGCTGCCTACAAGGTTCACACACACACACATACCTCGCTGTTCTGCGTTGAATAAGTTACCTGAAGGGCGTGTTGTTGACGATGAAATCCACGCGTCTCTCTACTCCAAGAGGCACCGCCAGGCACCCCAGCAGCTCAATGCGCTTCTCGTCCTCCCGGTGCCGGCTGCTGCCTACTGGGCTCACACACACACTCTGAGGTGCTGTGCTGTGCTGTGCCCCACACTCACCGGAAGGGAGTGTTGGCAATGAAATCCACGCGCCTCTCTACTCCAAGAGACACCGCCAGGCACCCCAGAAGCTCAATCCGCTTCTCGTCCTCCCGGTGCCGGCTGCTGCCCACCAGCTTCAAACGCACGCCAGCCATCGGATCGGGCTCCGATTGAGCGTCAGCCGTTGGATCGGATGGTGGTGCAGGCTTTATGGCCTGTGCAAAGGCTCGAAGCTGCAATGCGTGGTTCTGAGAGAGAGAGGGGGGTTGTGGAGGGAGGAAGAGAATGGGCCGAGGAGAGGGTTGGGTGGGGAGAAGTAAGTGGGATGGCTTTTGCAAAGGCTCGAAGCTGCAATGCGTGGTTCTGAGAGAGCGAGGGGCGGGAGAATGACCGGGAAAAGGGACTCAATTTGATCCTAAGATAGAAACCATTGTTAACAGTGGATGGATGGATGGCGTGCAAGTCTTGTGTGTTGGGTGTAGCGAGGTTGTTTTTGAGACGTCTCAAAAACAACCTCGCTACACGTGGCTATTGTTAACAGTGGATGGATGGATGGAATGCAAGTCTTGTGTGTTGGGTGTGCATTGCAGTGCATGCCCTCTCGTTTTTGAAGAAGTGTTTTGAGACGTCTCAAAGCACTTCTTCAAACATGAGTCGACTCAAAAGTCACCGCAAGTCTTGTGTGTTGGGTGTGCATTGCAGTGCATGCCCTCTCTTCAAGCATCCCAAAGAGTGAAGCGCGGACGCAATACAGTACACGCACATGCTGCAGATAGCAACATGCATGCCACTCCTTCCTTTTTTCAATTGGCTTTTTTCAGATTCCTTCATGCATGATGCGCTCATGCTGCAGATAGCAACATGCATGCAACACCAGGCGGATGCAACTCCTTCATGAATGATGCGCTCTATGAAAGCCATGCTTAGTTTACTTGAACGGCAAAAACACCACGCTTAGTTTTTCATACATTGGAAGATAACTGTAGTTTATTTTCGCACGAGCCTTGAATTGAAACTTCTCTGGTCGCAACTGGGCAATGGAGATTATATATCTTCACACGGGGCGAGATTGATAGCTAGAGTGTGCGTGAGATGCAGGAAAGCACAGGGATGAGAGTGCGATATACTTCTTTATTTTGAGGCGCCTCAAAATAAACCTCACTGTGTGCGTGAGATGCAGGAAAGCACAGGGATGAGAGTGCGAGATACTTCTTTGGGAGCAGATACTCAAATTATGCTAAGTCTGCACCGTACAGGAATGAGCGTGTGAGAGGGCAAGAGCTGTGTACCTTTTCTGGTCGGAACTGGGCAACGGAGATTATGTATTTTGATGCGGGGCGGGAGAGAGGAAGAGCCTGGAAGGGTGAGAGGGAAGACGGCAGGCACGAGGGAAGGGCGGAGGAAAGGAAGGAGGATCAATGCCATTTATTTCGCGAAGGATTCGCATCTTTACTGGTCGGAACTGGGCAACGGAGATGATGTATTTTGACGCGGGGCGGGAGAGAGGAAGAGCCTGGAAGGGAGGGGGGTAAGACGGACGAAAGGAGGGATAAAAGAGGGGATCGAGAGGCTGCACATAATGACACTCCTGGTTTTGAGAGGGAGAGGGTGATAATAAATCGAAAGAGCCTTGCAAATATTTATTGTTGCAGGTTGATACATGCCCTGGGCTTGTATTAGACAAGTGAACCGTTACTTGAATAAGCAGATGAGGACACTGTACCTTTGAACCAGAAAAATGAGTAGGTGCTGTTGGGTTGGGGGGGGACACAAAGAAGGGACTCCAGTGTCTTCATCTGCTGATGTCGCTCCCTTTGTGCTCTTGATCCATTCCAATCAAGAAGCAGCAATTTACTGACCTGGAGAGCAGCGGTGTTGCAGGGGGGGTAAACCTGGTGTATAGAGCTCGGCTTGTTGCGCGTCCAGATTCGTCGAATCTACAACACGCCACTACTCTCACAGGTTGGTCGGGTTCAAAACCACAGCACACGCAGTGCATACCTGGAGAGCAGCGGTGTCACATGGAGGGTACAGCCGGTGCACGGAGCTCGGCTTGTTGCGCGTCCAGATTCATCGAATCTGCGGCACCTTCGCAAACCAAGTAATACTTCGAACAACAACCAGACACTCACCTGCAGTGCAGCGGTGTCGCAGGGAGGGTACACCCGGTGCACGGAGCTCGGCTTGTTGCCAACTCAGATTCTCTGGTTTAAACCACCAACTCACCTGGAGAGCAGTGGTGTCACATGGAGGGTACACCCGGTGCACGGAGCTCGGCTTGTTGCGCGTCCAGATTCGCCGAATGTGGCCCTCGGTCCACGACGAGTTGACCATGGTGATGTCAGCGTGCCCACCCGCCCACCCGTACAGGAGGGCAAAGAAGCGGTAGTAGTAAAGCTTGGAGGAGGAAAGGATGGCGCTGGGATAGAGAATGGGAGGGAGGGAGTGGAAAAGAACGCAAGGCGGGAGTTGACCATAGCAATGTATTCAGTGTGCCCCCACCCCTTAACCGCGGAGGAAGGCGAAGAAACGGTAATAGTAGCGCTTGGAGGAGGTAAGGATGGAGCTGGGATGGGGTGAGAGGGCAGTGGAAAGGAAGACACGAGATAGCAGGTTGAGTGTGTGTGGCCCTCCCCTCGGTCAAGGAACTCTCGAGTTGACCATGGTGACGTCAGCGTGCCTACCCGCCCACCCACCCTCCCACCCACCCACCTGCTTGCCACAGTACCGTCATTATCATACATGCTGGTGCGCTGCTGCACTCGCTTCGCCCTCTCCTCTCCTCACCTTGCACCTACTCCTTTCACTCACCCACCCACCCACCCACCCACCTGCTTGCCACAGTACCGTCAGTATCATACATGCTGGTGCGCTGCTGCACTCGCTTCGCCCTCTCCTCTCCTCACCTTGCACCTACTCCTTTCACTCACCCACCCACCCACCCACCCACCTGCTTGCCACAGTACCGTCAGTATCATACATGCTGGTGCGCTGCTGCACTCGCTTCGCCCTCTCCTCTCCTCACCTTGCACCTACTCCTTTCACTCACCCACCCACCCACCCACCCACCTGCTTGCCACAGTACCGTCAGTATCATACATGCTGGTGCGCTGCTGCACTCGCTTCGCCCTCTCCTCTCCTCACCTTGCACCTACTCCTTTCACTCACCCACCCACCCACCCACCCACCTGCTTGCCACAGTACCGTCAGTATCATACATGCTGGTGCGCTGCTGCACTCGCTTCGCCCTCTCCTCTCCTCACCTTGCACCTACTCCTTTCACTCACCCACCCACCCACCTGCTTGCCACAGTACCGTCAGTATCATACATGCTGGTGCGCTGCTGCACTCGCTTCGCCCTCTCCTCTCCTCACCTTGCACCTACTCCTTTCACTCACCCACCCACCCACCCACCCACCCACCTGCTTGCCACAGTACCGTCAGTATCATACATGCTGGTGCGCTGCTGCACTCGCTTCGCCCTCTCCTCTCCTCACCTTGCACCTACTCCTTTCACTCACCCACCCACCCACCCACCCACCCACCTGCTTGCCACAGTACCGTCAGTATCATACATGCTGGTGCGCTGCTGCACTCGCTTCGCCCTCTCCTCTCCTCACCTTGCACCTACTCCTTTCACTCACCCACCCACCCACCCACCCACCCACCTGCTTGCCACAGTACCGTCAGTATCATACATGCTGGTGCGCTGCTGCACTCGCTTCGCCCTCTCCTCTCCTCACCTTGCACCTACTCCTTTCACTCACCCACCCACCCACCCACCCACCTGCTTGCTACAGTACCGTCAGTATCATACATGCTGGTGCGCTGCTGCACTCGCTTCGCCCTCTCCTCTCCTCACCTTGCACCTACTCCTTTCACTCACCCACCCACCCACCCACCCACCTGCTTGCCACAGTACCGTCAGTATCATACATGCTGGTGCGCTGCTGCACTCGCTTCGCCCTCTCCTCTCCTCACCTTGCACCTACTCCTTTCACTCACCCACCCACCCACCCACCCACCTGCTTGCCACAGTACCGTCAGTATCATACATGCTGGTGCGCTGCTGCACTCGCTTCGCCCTCTCCTCTCCTCACCTTGCACCTACTCCTTTCACTCACCCACCCACCCACCCACCCACCTGCTTGCCACAGTACCGTCAGTATCATACATGCTGGTGCGCTGCTGCACTCGCTTCGCCCTCTCCTCTCCTCACCTTGCACCTACTCCTTTCACTCACCCACCCACCCACCCACCCACCTGCTTGCCACAGTACCGTCAGTATCATACATGCTGGTGCGCTGCTGCACTCGCTTCGCCCTCTCCTCTCCTCACCTTGCACCTACTCCTTTCACCCACCCACCCACCCACCCACCCACCTGCTTGCCACAGTACCGTCAGTATCATACATGCTGGTGCGCTGCTGCACTCGCTTCGCCCTCTCCTCTCCTCACCTTGCACCTACTCCTTTCACTCACCCACCCACCCACCCACCCACCTGCTTGCCACAGTACCGTCAGTATCATACATGCTGGTGCGCTGCTGCACTCGCTTCGCCCTCTCCTCTCCTCACCTTGCACCTACTCCTTTCACTCACCCACCCACCCACCCACCCACCTGCTTGCCACAGTACCGTCAGTATCATACATGCTGGTGCGCTGCTGCACTCGCTTCGCCCTCTCCTCTCCTCACCTTGCACCTACTCCTTTCACTCACCCACCCACCCACCCACCCACCTGCTTGCCACAGTACCGTCAGTATCATACATGCTGGTGCGCTGCTGCACTCGCTTCGCCCTCTCCTCTCCTCACCTTGCACCTACTCCTTTCACTCACCCACCCACCCACCCACCCACCTGCTTGCCACAGTACCGTCAGTATCATACATGCTGGTGCGCTGCTGCACTCGCTTCGCCCTCTCCTCTCCTCACCTTGCACCTACTCCTTTCACTCACCCACCCACCCACCCACCCACCTGCTTGCCACAGTACCGTCAGTATCATACATGCTGGTGCGCTGCTGCACTCGCTTCGCCCTCTCCTCTCCTCACCTTGCACCTACTCCTTTCACTCACCCACCCACCCACCCACCCACCTGCTTGCCACAGTACCGTCAGTATCATACATGCTGGTGCGCTGCTGCACTCGCTTCGCCCTCTCCTCTCCTCACCTTGCACCTACTCCTTTCACTCACCCACCCACCCACCCACCCACCCACCTGCTTGCCACAGTACCGTCAGTATCATACATGCTGGTGCGCTGCTGCACTCGCTTCGCCCTCTCCTCTCCTCACCTTGCACCTACTCCTTTCACTCACCCACCCACCCACCCACCCACCTGCTTGCCACAGTACCGTCAGTATCATACATGCTGGTGCGCTGCTGCACTCGCTTCGCCCTCTCCTCTCCTCACCTTGCACCTACTCCTTTCACTCACCCACCCACCCACCCACCCACCCACCTGCTTGCCACAGTACCGTCAGTATCATACATGCTGGTGCGCTGCTGCACTCGCTTCGCCCTCTCCTCTCCTCACCTTGCACCTACTCCTTTCACTCACCCACCCACCCACCCACCCACCTGCTTGCCACAGTACCGTCAGTATCATACATGCTGGTGCGCTGCTGCACTCGCTTCGCCCTCTCCTCTCCTCACCTTGCACCTACTCCTTTCACTCACCCACCCACCCACCCACCCACCTGCTTGCCACAGTACCGTCAGTATCATACATGCTGGTGCGCTGCTGCACTCGCTTCGCCCTCTCCTCTCCTCACCTTGCACCTACTCCTTTCACTCACCCACCCACCCACCCACCCACCCACCTGCTTGCCACAGTACCGTCAGTATCATACATGCTGGTGCGCTGCTGCACTCGCTTCGCCCTCTCCTCTCCTCACCTTGCACCTACTCCTTTCACTCACCCACCCACCCACCCACCCACCTGCTTGCCACAGTACCGTCAGTATCATACATGCTGGTGCGCTGCTGCACTCGCTTCGCCCTCTCCTCTCCTCACCTTGCACCTACTCCTTTCACTCACCCACCCACCCACCCACCCACCCACCTGCTTGCCACAGTACCGTCAGTATCATACATGCTGGTGCGCTGCTGCACTCGCTTCGCCCTCTCCTCTCCTCACCTTGCACCTACTCCTTTCACTCACCCACCCACCCACCCACCCACCCACCTGCTTGCCACAGTACCGTCAGTATCATACATGCTGGTGCGCTGCTGCACTCGCTTCGCCCTCTCCTCTCCTCACCTTGCACCTACTCCTTTCACTCCCCCTCAATGCACCCACCTGTTTGCGACAGTACTGTCGTTGTTATACATGCTAGTGCGCTGCTGCACCCGCTGCAGCATGTCTCCACTGATAGTCGGATAGTGCGTATAACACACCACCAAACACCCTCCCTCCCCTCCTCTCCCCTCATCTCCTCACCTTGTCCCCACCCACTCACCCACCTGTTGGCAACAGTATCATCGTTGTTATACATGCTGGTGCGCTGCTGCACTCTCTGCAACATGCCATGCCCCCCTGTCGTCCCCCTATCTCCCCTCTATCTCGCCCTTCCCCACTCCTTGCGCCCACTCCCTGCTCTCACCTGTTGGCAACAGTACTGTCGTTGTTATACATGCTGGTGCGCTGCTGCACTCTCTGCAGCATGTCGTGTCCTCCTGTCTTCCCCCTGTCTTCCCCCTGTCTTCCCCCTGTCTTCCCCCTGTCTTCCCCCTGTCTTCCCCCTATCTCCCCTCTATCTCGCCCTTCCCCACTCCTTGCGCCCACTCCCTGCTCTCACCTGTTGGCAACAGTACTGTCGTTGTTATACATGCTGGTGCGCTGCTGCACTCTCTGCAGCATGTCGTGTCCTCCTGTCTTCCCCCTGTCTTCCCCCTGTCTTCCCCCTGTCTTCCCCCTGTCTTCCCCCTGTCTTCCCCCTGTCTTCCCCCTATCTCCCCTCTATCTCGCCCTTCCCCACTCCTTGCACCCACTCCCTGCACCCACCTGTTGGCAACAGTACTGTCGTTGTTATACATGCTGGTTCGCTGCTGCACCCTCTGCAACATGCCATGCCCCCCTGTCTTCCCCCTTGCTCCCCTCTATCTCGCCCTTCCCCACTCCTTGCGCCCACTCCCTGCACCCACCTGTTGGCAACAGTGGCATTGTTGTTATACATGCTGGTGCGCTGCTGCACGTCCCCTGTTGCTCCCCTCTTGCCCCCACCCCACCCGCCCACCTGTTGGCAACACTATCATCGTTGTTATACATGCTGGTGCGCTGCTGCACTCTCTGCAGCATGTCGTGTCCTACTGTCTTCCCCCTGTCTTCCCCCTGTCTTACCCCTGAATCCCCCTGTCTTTCCCTATCTCGTGCTTCCCCCTTCAATGCACCCACCTGTTGGCCACAGTATCGTCGTTGTTATACATGCTAGTGCGCTGCTGCACCCGCTGCAGCATGTCGCCACTGATCGTCGGATAGTGCGTGTAGCACACCACCAAACACCCTCCCCCCTTCCCTCCCCCTCCTCCTCCTGCTGCTCGTCCCCCTAACAGCAGCTTCACTACAGGATAAGAGAACGCGTATCCAGCAGTATCCACGAAAACAGCGGGCGGGCGGCGGAGAACGGCCTCTAGTGCGAGAGCCATGGAGCCCAGTGATTGGCCGATGAGTGTGAAGCGCGGATAGAGAGAGGCCTCTACTAGATGGCGGTAGGACAGACGCACGACCTGATATTGTGTGAAGGGGAATAAGGTAAGAGAGGGGGAGGGATTGTGGGAGAGGGAGTTGGATTTGAAGGAGATTGGCCGGGGAGAGTGAAGCGCGGATAGAGAGAGGCTTCCACTAGATGGCAGTGGACAGGCGGACGACCTTTTAGGGGGAGATGGGGGAGGGGAGGAAGGGTCCAAAGGAAACAGAAGGAGATTTGAAGGAGATTGGCCGGGGAGAGTGACGCGCGGATAGAGAGAGGCTTCCACTAGATGGCGGTAGGACAGGCGGACGACCTGTAGGAGAAAGGAGAGAGTGGGGATGAGGGACCAGGAAAAACAGAAGTGAGATCTGAGAGAACTTAGGCTTAGAAGCGATACACTAGTAATGAGCTTGAAGCTCTTTAACTACATCCAAGCAGGGTAAGGAATAGTTGGAGAAGGGAATCAGAGGCAA
This sequence comes from Closterium sp. Naga37s-1, assembly GCA_947471745.1. Lineage (NCBI taxonomy): Eukaryota > Viridiplantae > Streptophyta > Zygnematophyceae > Desmidiales > Closteriaceae > Closterium > Closterium sp. Naga37s-1. The sequence continues at coordinate 114,400 of CANJKZ010000270.1, read as the reverse complement.
TCCCTAGGCCGAAGTTGAGGGAGGGTGAGTCAGTGATGTCGGGGAAGATGTGCGAGAGCTGAGGAGTGACGGCATGAAGATCACACAGCTCCTCATGCCTGTCTTCCAGAAGGGTAGAGGGCACATCCCCCCCAGCAGGAGGAGGCGGTGTGATCGCCGTGTATCGAAGAACCAGCGCTAGTGGAAGAGCCGCGCCATGCGAACGAGTGCCATGAGCCACCGGAGAAGAGGGTGGGGCAGGCGGTGTCGGAGGGGTTGACTTAGGAGGCTTGGGCGGGGGAATGGGCCGCCGGTGGTACGTGATCAGCTCGGGCGACTGTGGGAGAGCGGGTTCCTCTGTGGTAGGGGGAACCGTGGGAGGGTGTGGGGCCGGAGGGTGGGACCGCCGATGGTAGGTGATAGGTGCGCTTGGAGGTGGCTGCACAGTCGGCGGAGTGGGAAGTGAGGGGGATGGAGGGGCAGCCGCTGAGGACACCGGCGAGGGCGGGTCAGAGATCTCTGAGGGGGAAGGTGCAATGGCAGGAGAGGGAGGAGGTGAGGGGGCCGGTGCAGGTGGGAGGTCAGGAGGCGCATCAAAGTCTGCCCACACGAGGGAGGGTGGAGCAGAGAGAGGGTCCCGTCCCGAAGTGGAGTAGAATGGGCGGGTCTCATCAAAGACAACGTCGCGGCTCCGGACCAGCTGTTGAGTGGAGGGGTTGAGGAAGAGGTAGTCAGGCGAGTCGGCGTTGTGCCCGAGGTAGATACACGTCTGGGTCTTGGGACCGAGCTTGCCGCCGTGCTGTCGTCGAGCCTGAGGGTTGAGGAGGACATAGGCGGTGCACCCCCAAACGCGAAGAGAGAGAGCAGTGGGCGTTTTCCCGAGCCAAAGTGTGGTTGGAGTGGTGTCGGGAAGATGAGGGTGGGGGTAAAGGTTGTAGAGGAGGGCGGCGTGGTAGAGGGCGTACCCCCAGAGAGAGTGCGGAGCGTTGGAGTGGCCGAGGAGGCACCGAGTGATCTGCACCAGGGTGTGGTTGCGGCTCTCAGCTATGCCATTCTGCTGCGGGCTGTCAGGGAGGGTGAAGTTTTGCTGGATGCCTTCTGAGGAGCAGAAGGCTTTGAGCTTGTCGTTGCAAAACTCACCACCACCATCCGAGTGGAGGCGCTTGACTTTACGGTCAAAGGTGGTCTGTGCCTGTTTAACCCACGCCATGAGGACCTCTGGAACCGCAGCCTTAGTGTGGAGGAGGTGGACAGAGACGTAGCGAGAGTGGTCATCGACGATAACAAGGAAGTAGCGATAACCACCTCGTGCGGGAACCGGGGCAGGGCCCCAGACGTCCAGGTGTACCAAGTCCAGTGGTGCTGCTGCGACAGAGGGTGAGGCCGGGTGGGGCTGTTGACGCAGTTTGCTCTTGGTGCAGTCAACGCACGTGGGAGCGGGGGAGTCTGGTGGTGGAGGAAGGGAGGCTGGCAGGCCGAGTAGAAGTTTCTTGGAGGCCATGTCAGCAAGTGTGCGGAAGTTTGGGTGCCCGAGCCGATGATGGTAGAGTATGGTCGGGTTGGAGAAACTGCGGCACGAGCATGGTGAGGTAGTTGCCTCTGCTTGGGTGGTTGACACCTGTGGGATGGGTACTTGCAGCGTGTAAAGGCCGCTGCTGTTGAGGGTGAAACGAGTCAAGACCTTGTTGGTGAGTGGGTCGAGGATATCACCATAGTTCTCGTTCTCCCAGAAGATGGTGCGTAGCCCAGCTTCTTGAATCTCCGTTTGGGCCACGAGATTGTGGCGGAGTGAAGGCACGCACATTCCAGTGACAGTGCCGGAAGGGAAGGCGGGGCACGGGACTGTGGATGAACCCTTGGCAAGAGTGGTGAAGGTTGAGTCAGCTCCTAGGAGAGGGATGGGTGTTGCGTAGGGTTTGAAGGAGAGTGTCTCCTTGAGTACAGTGTGAGTGGCGCCGCTGTCAAGTGTGAACTCTATGTATTGTGGTGCTTGTGATGAGCCGAGGTACTGGGGGGAAGCTTCATTAATCATGGCAGTGCCAGGGAACAACAGGTTGATACGGGCATCAGCAGGAGCACTATCACTAGCACTAGCCGAAGCGGGGTCCTGGACCTCAACCAGGTTGGCCTTACGTGCACGCATCCAGTTCGGTGGCCTCTTGTCTATGCCGTGGATGGCGTACCATTCGTCGTCTTTCTTCTTGAAGCATGTAGCAAGGGGGTGGTTAGTGCCACCACACACTTGTCCCTTGCGGTTGCCATACTTGACGACGTAGGTGCACGGTGGGAAGCGGTTGCGCTGGAAGGGCGCCGAGGCAAGGGCTGCTGCGACACTTGCTTGAGGCAAGGGAGCACGGATGGCGTAGGCCTTGGCTTGAGCCGTGGAGTCTTTCTCGGCAGAGAGGAGTGCGGTGGAGACCTTGGCAAAAGTGAGGTCTTTCGCAGTCAGCGTGAGGAGCATCTTTCTTGTGATTTCGTAGGCTGTGGTGAGACCAACAAGAAGAGCTGCTGCAGGGGCCTGTTCGGGGAAGACCATGCCCAGCTCCTTGAGTTCGCCATGAATGGTATGAACCTTGGCAATGTAATCGGCCATTCCCGAGCAATCCTCAAGGCGGACCTGGAACATGCTGGGGATGAGGATGGCAACTCCGACTACAGTTTTGTTCATGAACCGATCCTGGAGATACTTCCAGATGGCGTTGGAGGTAGGGTAGTTGTGGAACGTGTTGACAAGTTCTGGAGGGGTGGAGGCGATGAAGACGTGATAATTGCAGCATCGGCCTTCTCCCACTTCCGGTACTTCTCAACGGCTTCCTCATATGCCCTTGTGTCAGCTTCACTAGCGGATTCGGTCGGCTCACGAGGGAGAGGGGGCTGTTTTCCCTTGCCACGGTTGAGGAGGACATCCTTGAGGTCCAATCCCTGCACGTCACGGCTCAGCAAGTGCTTGTCAACCCCATAGCTCCATGCCTTGAAGTTGGAGCTAGAGCCATCGGCTTCAAGACGGAGTGGGGTGATGGGGTTGGCCATGGTGGACGTGGTGAAGGCCATGATGGGGATCCCTTGGTGTCTCGCGCGAAGCGCCGCTCTTAAGTCACCGATAGTCACCGATTTCGAAATCCGACGGAGCACAAATAGCGAAAATCGTCAATGTCGATCGCGTCGAGATGCCTCGTAGAAGGATTTTCTAGGCCGCCAAAACTAGGTAAAATCGGCCGACTTCCGTAGATCTAACCCTAATCCCACACACCCCCCCACACACCACCCCCTGCTTCGCGGCTACGCTGCTGCACGGCTTCGCGGCTACTCTGCTGCTCGGCTGCGCTGCTGCACTGCTGCTCGGCTGCGCTGCTGCACCTGTTCAGCTGCGGGAAGAGGGGAATGGGGGTAGAAGTGCAGATGCGGGGCGACGGGCGGCGGCCCGACGAGAAGATGCGGGGCGACGGGCGGCGGCCCGACGAGAAGCTGCGGGGCGACGCGCGGCGGCCCGACGAGAAGCTGCGGGGCGACGGGCGGCGGCCCGACGAGAAGCTGCGGGGCGACGGGCGGCGGCCCGACGAGAAGAGGTGGCGCAGTGACGAAATTGAGGGATGGCGAAAAAGGAACGATAAGTTAGAGCGATGTCGATGAGCGTACCATAGAAATTGAAGACGTCGTCGAAGTTGACGGGAAAGTGGTGCGGGGGAATTTCCGCCCACGAATGTCGCGAATCGACGGCGACGAGATTGAAGGAGGCTATGCCGAGGTTTGCGGGAAGAACATCCGCAAAGATAGGAGGATCACGATCCGCATGTGCGGATGTAGAGCTCTGATACCATGAGAGAACTTAGGCTTAGAAGCGATACACTAGTAATGAGCTTGAAGCTCTTTAAGTACATCCAAGCAGGGTAAGGAATAGTTGGGGAAGGGAATCAGAGGCAATCCCTAGGGATTGGGGGTAATCCCAAGACAATCTCCAATTGGTGGGTTGGAGATTGCTTGGAGATTACATTTGGGTTTGGTTGGGATGTAGGTGTACACCCAACCAAACACAATGTGCAAACTACACGACTCTAAGATATAGCAAATACAAAGTACAAAGTGTGAGATTGAAGGCTAACACTAACAAGATCCGAAGAAATTGGGTGAGGAGGGTGAAGCGCGGATAGAGGGAAGGTTTCACTAGATGGGGTAGGACAGGCGGACGACCTGGGTTTGTGGGAACGGGAAAGTGGGAAGGAGGAAGGAAGAGGGAAGGGGGAAGGAAGAGCAGAGGAGTGATTGCGCGAGGAGGGCGAAGCATGGGCAAAAGGAGGCTTCTACTAGATGGCGGTAGGACAGGCGAACGACCTTTAGCGGGGATGGGGGAAGGGGGTAACCATTGGGAGAACCAGGAGAAATGAAAGGACTGGCCGGGGAGAGTGAAGCGCGGGTAGAGGGAGGCTTCCACTAGATGGCGGTAGGACAGGCGGACGACCAGGTTTAGTAGTGGGGCAATGGAAGAGAGGGGAAGGGATCGTGGGAGAGGGATTGGGAGTGATTGGTCGAGGAGAGTGAAGCGATTCTTCTATTAGATGGTGGTAGGACAGGCGGAAAACCTGGGTTAGTAAGTGGGACAAGGGAGGAGAAGCACGGGGATCGTGGGAGAGGGAGTGCTGAAGTGACTGGCCGAGGAGAGTGAAGCGAGGGTAGAGGGAAGCTTCCACTAGATGGCGGTAGCACAGGCGGACGACCAGGGTTTGAAATGGGGACAAGGGAGGAGAAGCACAGGGATTGTGAGAGAGGGAGTGCTGAAGTGACTGGCCGAGGAGAGTGAAGCGAGGGTAGCGGGAAGCTTTTATTAGACAGCGGTACGACTTGCGGAGAACCTGGCTTAGTAAGTGGGACAAGGGGAGAGAAGCACGGGGAACGTGGGAGAGGGAGCGAGGGTGATGAGCCGAGGAGAGTGAAGCATGAATACAGGGAGGCCTCGACCCAATGGCGGTACGACAGGTTACCTCGACTGGCCGGGACAGAACAGCTCAAACGTGGTAACGTGGTAACCCAAACATGGTACGTGGTATCCACATGACACAACACGTTACCTCCACTGGCCGGAGCACTCAAACGTGATAACACAGAATTATAGTAACGTGGTAACCACATGACACAACACGTTACCTCCACTGGCCGGGGCAGGACCACTCCGAACAGGTTGTGTGCTCTCTCCGCCAGCGAATCAGGAGACGCCACGTCGCCAGTGTAGACGAAACATTGCGCTGATGGATCAAGCTCCTGGAGGGTTAATGAGCGAGGTACCCGAGGAACAGGTGGGTAGAATGTTCTTTGCCCAGAAATAGTCGAGACGGAGAGATTAGACGTAATTGGAAGGTCAATCTACACGTGAGCAGAGACTGAGGAGGCGAATAAACATACACCCCATGTAGCAATCTGCGTGTATCAGTAATAGCGCGTATCAAATGGCGAAAAAGCGTATAGCGGGTATCAATTGGCGGGTACCTGTATAGCGCTTATGGCGCACCACAGCACTCGCTCGCCGCCTCCCCCATCGTTGGTGAAGGGATGGAAGAACCCGAACGAGTGTCGCTTCACGCGCGATCGGATATAGAAGCGGACTATAACGAGGATCACCGGTAGAAGCAAGAGCGCGGTGTAGAAGAACGGGATAATAGCGGGAGAAACGGAGGAAGAAGAATCTGGGCTAGGGGAAGGAGAAGGCGACGGAGGAGGAGACGGAAACGCCATGAGAGGCGAGCCGCCTAGACGTTCCCCAGAGAATTCCAAGGAACCGATTTGGCTTGTTCGCGGAGAATTCACCGACCTAGCCCGAATTCGCCGACGAATTCGCTGAATTCACTGGCGCTGTGAGCTCGCAGTGGCTGCAGGGCGAGCGTCTGCCAACTTAATCAGCTACCCTGGCGACGGCTTTAGAGACGTCTCAAAAACCAGATGCAGCCTGAGCATCTACCGACCTAGCGACTGCTGCCTGAACGTCTCATAACCTAAATACCTTCCCTAGTGGCCGTCAGGCAACACTACGAGGGAAATTTCACCATCTCATCATTGGCGGTCCTGAAATCGCGGGACGATCAGCAGGAAGCTACGGGAAAGATGCGGAAATCTCTCGGGGAAGTTCGGAGAGCGTGACAAAAGGAAGGAATCACGGAAAGCGCGACCAAACAACATAAAAGAGCAGGTAGTGGAAAGCAAAAATGCGCCGCCCGTGGGGCTCGAACCCACGACCACAAGGTTAAGAGCCTTGCGCTCTACCAACTGAGCTAGGGCGGCTGTTATTGGGATAAACTAAATTTTGTAAATATATAAAAACTTTAGGTTTTCAGTACGGTTGAATCAGCGATCCTGCGATCGATCGTGCAAAATTGCTTGAGGTGCCGCGTCCTGAGCACTCTTGACCAGCTAGCAGTGAAACCTGTCGGCAGCAGTGCGGCGTCAGACCAGGCTCGCGGCTCGTCCTTTCTAATCCCCTCCACGACTCTCAAGACATTTTAACTAACATCATACGTACTTCTTTCATTCTGACGGTTGGCTGACTAGTGCACCCGCATTTCGTGACCAGCTAGCAGCAGCATGGCGTCAGATACAACTTCCCAGCCATTCCATCGCGCGTTGGACCTAATGGCGTCGGTTTCCCATTAGACTGACGGTAACTGACTGATTACTCAATCTAACCGGCTAGCAGTTGCAACTACCAGCATGGCGTCAGATTCCTCCCGGCCGTTCCACCGCGCGTTGGATCTACTCGCGTCCGACACCCTCGAGAGTGACGGGGATCTCCTCGAGATGATCCGCTTAGTCTGACCGACCCGACTTCTTAGCAACCGTCCACTCGTACACCTTATAACCGGCTAGCGGTTCAAACTGTCGGCATGGCGTCAGATTCCTCCCGGCCATTCCACCGCGCGTTGGACCTCCTAGCGTCCGACACCCTCGAGAGCGACGGCGATCTCCTCGAGATGATCCGCCGCGCGCGCCGCGACATGACGCGCCTCTCCGCCGCCGACTCGCGCCCGGCTGTCGCTGGCGGAAAGCACTTCCGCAGCGGCGCGTCCAAGGTAAGTCGCCGGCGGAAAGCACTAATTGTCTGAATGGGGCCTTTGCAGTAATTTCTTGAGTTAGGGTTCTGTATACCCTCCTCTTACGGTGTGAATGATCCGCCGCGCGCGCCGCGACATGGCGCGCCTCTCCGCCTCCGACTCCCGCCCCGCCGTTGCCGGCGGAAAGCACTTCCGCAGTGGCGCGTCCAAGGTACAGTCCGATTATTCCGCCGCGCCCGGCCTCACTGGGGACTCTGTAGGTGTTACCTTTGGGAATTCTGTAGACGGGTTACACCTGCGTTACCGCCCGCGGCCTCACTCGGGACTCTGTTGACGGTCATAAGTGTTTCAACCTTAAGTTGGCCATTCTAATTATGTTGGGTGTAGTGTGGCTTGCTTGGCCTTGCTAGTGACTTGGCTGTTAACCTTCTGTCTTTTTCCCATGCGAACATCAATCTCCTCCCACCCATTCTTACTTTTTTTATTTCCCTTTCTTTTTCTCTTCCCTGTTTCTCGTCTCACACATAATTGTTCCCGCTGCTACTTTTTCAGGCCAACGCAACTGCAACCGCATCAACTGCAGCAGCAGCGGCGGCAGGAATGTTGATGCCAACACCACCATTAGCAGCAACAGCACCCACTGCAGCAGCCGCTGCTCTTCTGATCGTCGAACCCACCTTCCCTCTTCCTTCGCCCCCACTCCCTCGCCCATGCATCCTCACCCCGGCACCCCTCCTTACACCCACATTGGACATAATCACAGTCCGTATAATCACAATCACACCTCCGGACACAACACAGGAGCAGCTTTGGCAGGTACAGCAGGTGGAGCTGTCGCCTATCCACCAGGCACCACTGCTGCTGGTGCTGGTTCCGCTGCTTCTACTGCTGCTGCTGTTGGTGCTGGTGCTGCTGCCGGTGCTGCTCGTACTGCTGCTGGTTCTGCTGCTGGTGCTGGTGTTGGTCCTGCTGCTGCTAGGGTAACTGGAATGCATGGCGCAACAGGCTTAGTAGCAGCAGCAGGCTCTGGTGCGACGGGTGTTGGTAGAAGCGGGCCCCAGCACTCAGCAGGCCAGCACTCAGCAAGCCAGCAGGGTATGGCAGGTTTAGCTTCAGCTGGCTCTGGTGCGATGGCTTCTGGTAGAATTGGACACCAGCACTCAGCAAGTCAGCAGGGGTTGCAGCAGCACGTGCCAGGTCAGCAACACACGCAGCAGCCACCGTCGCAGCCGCTACAGCTGCCACAACAGCAGCAAACGCAACAGCGGCAGGCACAGCAGCAGCAGCAGCAGCAGCGTCAGGTTGTGACTTTGAAGGGACCAGTGCCGCGGCCAAGAGAAAGATCGAAGCGGGCGAGATAGTGGGTTGGGTCTGCACCATATGCTGCAGAGGCAGCGCGTGTCGAGTTTCTGGCAGGCAGTCACAGCAGCATCAGCAGCAGCAGCAGGCACGTCAGGTTGTGACTCTAAAGGGGCCAGTGCCTCGGCCAAGTGAGAGGTCAAAGCGGGCGAGATGATGGGGAATGCGGCTGCTGCTGCAGTGGCAGCGCGTGTAGTGTGTCTGGCACACATGTGAAATCTGGTGCAGAGATTTAAGACAAGCAGGCAGCTACCACAGCAGCAGCAGCGTCAGGTTGTGACTCTAAAGGGGCCAGTGCTTCGTCCAAGAGAAAGGTCAAAGCGGGCTCGGTAGTGGGGAGTGCAGCAGATGTTGCAGTGAGATGAGAAGATGTGTCATCTATTTGGCAGAATGTAGAATATGGTGCAGCATGCAGCAGCAGCAGGTGCAGCAGCAGGGCATCAAATTGTTACCCTGATTCACATGTGGACACGGGCCCGATAGTGGGGAATGCAGCGGATGGTGCAGGGACAGGGATGTACATCCATCTTACTACACAATTTGAGTTCCAGGAGGCAAAAATGATGATACGTCACTTTTGCGCATCTCCCACATGGCTGAACGTTCATGATGGGACAGTGCTCGCTGGGTCAATAAAACTTCTCTTGTGAAAATGCAGCTACAGTAATCTCTGGCACTCTATCCTGTGTGCGTTTTATAACAAGGATAAATGTCTTCAGATACTGCCAAGCTTGGTTGTGCACGGGTCAGCCAATTCTCTCGTGAAAACTTCCACCGTTTGTATTTTTCGCAAAACCTCGTTGACCCAGCGATACGCTACACCGTTTCCAACTTCCAATTGTATTCGCTGCATTTCCCCGACGAATATTCCGAGTCGCGTGATCCTTTGCTGAAGTGCGGTGCGGAAGTCTGTCCAGTCGTCGACAGTTGGATTGGCAATTCCCCCCTCCTCGTCTCACTTCGATTCCATTTCTGCCTTCACGAGCAGAAAATGTCGCTTTTGATGCTCTCACTCTTCAGACGCTCTTGTACATCTGTACGTCCGTTTCACTTGCTCTAGTAGACCACGATCTCTTGGTTCTAGTTCTCGTGCTTCACGTTTCGTCACACACCATGGAGCTTCCCCGTATTTTTCCTGTCCTGTTCCTGCTCCTTCTCTCCACTTCGCTTTTTCCCCTCACTTCTTCGCGAGAATCGAAGGTGCAAGGAGACGATTGCTCATGCAAACCATGGCTCAGCTGCAGGTTCGTCGGGACTCCTGAGACATTCCACACTGATTTTGGGTTCCTCGTCTTTTTATACTGACTTTCGTTTAATTACAGTCAATATTATTAGCTATATAGCAGAATATTCTGTCAGCCCATTCAGAGTTTACATTTCCATGACTTTCGACTTTTTCTTGCGACCCTTATTTATTTCAGCAAGACGTCATGGCCTGAGGTGCAGGGCATGACGGGCGAGGCGGCTTGCAATTACATCAACGCCAGGGTTCCGCAGTGCAATTGGGACATTGGTATCATTCCGAGTAGTGCTTATGTTTCCATGATGTATCGCACCGATCGCATTCGCATATTTGTGGACAAAGACGGGAAGGTTGTTGGGCTGCCAAAGGTTGGGTAAAAAATCTACAGTGCCCATTATTGAATTGCTCTTAGTGGCCATCACGGTATCATCACAGTATAAAAAAAGTGGAAACGTATAATAGTGGTCCACTGGTACCAGTACTTTTTACGCACGATTGCTCTATGTATACGATTTAGAAAGCTTGCTTTCTTATACTGATCATTTGGCATCGTTCTCATTGCAACTGGCAAATTACAACATGCACCTCGAGCTAGACAATATAGATGCTAGTACATGACCTGATTCCACCTACCATAGCATTGTAATAGCTATCCTGCATTATGCGTGCGTACTACCAATCATATGACTAACTGTCTGTCCTCCTGTTCCAGCGGCGTCGCAGATGTCCTCGGTGTCGGGGTGGGGGGTGGGAGAGTTGCATGAGCCGTTGGAAAATGAGAGACGTGGGTGGAGGGAAATGAGCTCCAACCCACGTTTTGTAGTTGGAGAAGGGCGTTTAGCGCGCTTCGACGATGCCAAATCTGCGTTACAGGCAGCTGCGCTTTCGAAATACGTAATTTTGAAAAACACTTCGTGTGTTTAAAAAATTATCATTTTTGGGTAATGTGTGCGAATAAATATGAAATTTTTTGAAAGTGTGTAACACTTTCTAAAAATGTGTATTTTGAAAGCGAAGCTGCTTGTAATGCAGCAATGGCAACGGCGAAGTGCTAGACGCTCTTCGCCAACTATACAGCAGGGGGTGGAGGCCATTTGGCCTCCACCCACGTCTTCGTTTGAAATTTCAAATGTCTTATTTCATTCTCGTCCGACGACTTCCCGTTCTCCTCAGTCGCTCACTTCTCTCTTAAATTAGTAGGCATTAACTAGATTGACATAGCACAACAGACGTTTCAGAAATGTCTTGCGGGTACACCCGTCCGCACGATAGGCGCGCACGTCGAGGCTAATAAGGCGACAGCGCCACTGGCGCACGTGGCGACGAAATCGCCACAGGCGCGCGTGGCGACGAAATCGCCACAGGCGCGCGTGGCGACGAAATCGCCACAGACGCGCGTGGCGACGAAATCGCCACAGGCGCGCGTGGCGACGAAATCGCCATAGGCGCTTGTGGCGACGAAATCGCCACAGGCGCGCGTGGCGACGAAACCGCCACAGGCGTGCGTGGCGACGAAATCGCCACAGGCGCGCGTGGTGAAATCGCCAGTGGCGCACGTGGAGTCAAAATCGCCAGCGGCGCAAGTGGCGCCAGTGGCGCTCATGGCGCCGAAATGGTCAACATCGCCACTGCCGCATGTGGCTACGAAATCGCCAGTGGCGTGCAAGAACCCAGGGGCGCGTCCAGCGGAAGTCGGTACCAGCAGGCATGATGGCGAAATCTCCAGAAGGCGAGATTCCAGTGGCGCGCCAGAGACAAACTGGCGGCAGATGCGCTTCTGATGTTGAAATTTGCCAACGAATAAATTATTACTTTGCATATGTTCCCACCTCTTCTTCATTCCTATCTTCGATTCTTGTTCGTCTGCGTTTTTCTCTCATGCTATTTCTTATTTTTTTTCGCAGTAAATCGGTGCGAGGCAACTACCTTTGGGTCGCCATGAGAGACTACCGGCGAAGAAAGACTGCGGCAAAACATTTGGCACAACCCATGCGCTCCCGTGGGAGATTGGGACCGGGGGCCTCGCGCCAGCCGGAAACGGACCTGTGGGTCCTGTGCGGTGCTGGCCAGCGAGCTCCCCAGGGGGGAGGAGGACCGGTGGGTCCTGTGCGGTGCTGGCCAGCGAGCTCCCCAGGGGGGAGGAGGACCGGTGGGTCCCTTTCTGGCTCGTGAGTTTAGTTATATATTGGTCAAATACCAGGGCTAAAGCCCAAAGTGCAAGGTTTGGAAGCGATCACATTTGAGTTGGCTGGTTGAACAAAATTTTGGTGAGTTTGAAATGGTGCACAACTATAGCAGATGAGTAAGAATACCAAGGGCTTAAACCTTGACAGATTTACCGTACCCGGATACAAGTTGCATGCACGCTTCGTAATGTGAGCACGGTTGTGACCGCAACAAGGGTTGGGCTCCTACAAGCATCACATCCATCATTACACAGAATACTAACGCCCGCTGCCCGTGTCCTCCCATACTGTTTGCGAGTTCGTGTCCGAAGCTCACGTGTGAGCCAACTCTTATAAGTAACCACTACTATGCTACACTCACTTAGGGCGACACTCCAATGCAACAGCAGAGAATACTGCACCTCGATCAACATCGGTGCCAGCCTTCTTCTTCGCGCATGATTGGAACTCCACCGACATGTCGTCGCATAAACCATCAACAACCTTTACCGTCTCCGCAGCATCTCCCCGTCTCATGTCTCAGAAGACCCATTTGAAACGAAGCTCGTTGCCATTGCAAACACAAGAAAGCAAGCTTTCTAAATATGAAATTTTTTGAAAGTGTGTAACACTTTCTAAAAATGTGTATTTTGAAAGCGAAGCTGCTTGTAATGCAGCAATGGCAACAGCGAAGTGCTAGACGCTCTTCGCCAACTATACAGCAGGGGGTGGAGGCCATTTGGCCTCCACCCACGTCTTCGTTTGAAATTTCAAATGTCTTATTTCCCACCCACCCACCCTAGCAAAAATTGCATGTTGTCATGTGTAATGTAGGTACCATATATATCCCGGACTAGAATGATGTAATGCCCATTTGAAACGAAGCTCGTTGCCATTGCAAACACAAGAAAGCAAGCTTTCTAAATTAACTGGTTTAGTGGAGAAGGTATATTCCTGGGTACATGGGTATTATCCAATTACAGTATCTGTAAAGAACCTCAGCCTGTGCATGTTTGCACTGAAGAGGTGATGGTTTGTAAGCTCAGAATTTCAAAATCCGGCATGATCCAAAGGAGTGGTATCATATTTAATGTTCATTACCGATACAATAATATTCCTCTACCGTTCTTGTTTGGAATAAGCCGGTAAAATCTGCCCAGCACTGATTCCAACAGTGTGCTTCTCCTGCTCCTGCTGGTACAAATGGTAATGCGATGCACGGTAGTGAAGCAGGGATCAGCTGGGGACGGTAAGACACGAATTTAAAGACAGAATGAGTGGGGTGAGGGAGGGGGAAGGAGCACAGAACAAGAGATGAGTGAAGAAGGAGAGCAAGAAATTAGGTAGGGGGAACAAGGGCGAGAAGAGCAAGCACTACAATTCTCACAACTGGATTATTATTACGCAGCTTTGCGTCATACACAAGGCTACAGTGGGAAGTGAGAATAGTTAGGAGTGTGAGGGGAAGAAGAGTGGAACAGGCAGTTCAGTGGTACACAAGGGATGTTCTTTTAGGCGGATCAAAAGTGGGACAAATTATGCAACGCCTTAAGAGCGGAAAGGAGTATCAGGAGAGGAGCGGAGTGGACAGGGAGTGGGGAAAAGGGAAGTGAAGTTAGGGAGTGTGATGAAAAGAGAGTGAGGGACAGGGAGTGAGAGAAGCAAGGGAAAGCTAGTGAAGGAAGGGACACAAGGGAAGTGCAAGTGAGGGAAAGAAGATTGAAAAGTGGGTTGGGACGCTGTAAAAATCGAGTGCGTGAGGAGAGAAGAATCACCTTGCACTGACCAAGGGAGTGCTGTAGGGATTGAGTGAATGGCAGGAGCATTGAAGGGACGATGCGAGGTTGTGAAACGAGACGAAATGAGGTGATAGGTACAGAGGGAGAGAAGAGTTACATTGCACTGACCAAGGGTGTGTTTGTCGGGATTGAGTGAATGGCAGGAGCACGGGACGATGGGAGGCAAGGAGCATTCAGGGGACGATGGGGGATGGTTCATGTGGAGCTACAAGTGACTGTGAATGCTCATGAATTAGGATGCTGTTGATGCCATTGGCAGGAGCCTACCGTGTTGATAAAGGATTCAGAGAATGGCAGGAGCGTTGAAGGGACGATAAGAAGGTGGCATTGCATGCTCAGCTCATAAATCAGTATGTTGCTGCTGCTGCTGCTGCTGCTGCTCCCATTGGCAGGAGCCTACCATATTGATGAAGGATTCAGAGAATGGCAGGAGCATGGGGGGACGATGGGGGATAGCTCATGTGGAGGTACAAGTGTTGGCGAATGCTGGATGGGGGGTGGATGGGGGGTGCTTGGGGGATGACTAGTGTGCAGCTACAAGTGTTCATAAATGCTCATGAATCAGGATCCTGCTGCTGCTGCTGCTGCTGCTGCTGCTGCTTCTACCGGTGCTTCTGCAAAAAGGCCACCCATGTGAAGAGAGGAGGTATTGAGGATAGGAGAGTGTGAGAATCTGAGCTGGAACAATTGACGGGGTGATAGATATCAAGACCAATAAGCATACAATAAATAAATGGGAATTTACACCCCCCCCCCCCCCAAAAAAAAAAAAACCAAACAAACAAACACCAAACGTGGTATTCTCTAACCAAGCGGATGGGGGAGGGAAGGAAACCCTGATTCTAACAAGGAAGACAAAAAAACAAAACCCTGCCAGAAAATTAACGAATAAGACTCACGTCTATGAAGCAGTGGTCACAAGTTATGTCAGACAAGCAGGGTGGCTTGTTACTTACCCAACAAAACAGGGTATACACACCGCCAACCAACCCTACCATGCATGGTGCGTGCATGGTGGGATTTCGGGGGGTTCTTATAATGAAATAGGGAAGAGGGGGTGAAACGGGAGCAGGGGGAAGAGGGGGTGAAACGGGAGCATGGTGAAGAATGGGAGGGACGGGGGCAGGGGGGAGTGGGGAAGATACGGGGGCAGCAGGGGGGGAAGATCCGGGGGTGAGGCTCAGAGACTGGGTGGTTAGTGTGAAGGTGGTTGGGTGATTTATCTGAAATAGGAAAATGCACGGGGTGTGGATGATTGTTTGAGGTTCTTTCACTGCAAATGTCTGTACTCCCTGAATTGCAAGTCACAAAAATGCACCCGTTTGTCTCTCCCATCATCCTCTCACTCCCATCATCCTCTCACGCCCATCATCCTCTCACTCCCATCATCCTCTCACTCCCACCATTCTCTCACTCCCACCATCCTCGTCCCACTCCCATCACCCTCGTCCCACCCTCACCATCCTCGTCTCACATCTATCCTTTTCTTCCGCACTCGAACCAGAAGGTAGGAAAACATACGTTTGAACGATTGACCACGCCACCTCGTTCAGCTCCCCGATCTCAACCCCAGCCTCTTCGCCCACGTCACTCCCATCAGCTTCGTCTCACATCTATCCTCGTCTCACATCTATCCTCGTCTCACATCCATCCTCGTCTCACATCCATCCTCGTCTCACATCTATCCTCGTCTCACATCTATCCTCGTCTCACATCTATCCTCGTCTCACATCTATCCTCGTCTCACATCTATCCTCGTCTCACATCCATCCTCGTCTCACATCTATCCTCGTCTCACATCTATCCTCGTCTCACATCTATCCTCGTCTCACATCTATCCTCGTCTCACATCTATCCTCGTCTCACATCTATCCTCGTCTCACATCTATCCTCGTCTCACATCTATCCTCGTCTCACATCTATCCTCGTCTCACATCTATCCTCGTCTCACATCCATCCTCGTGTCACATCCATCCTCGTCTCACATCTATCCTCGTCTCACATCTATCCTCGTCTCACATCTATCCTCGTCTCACATCTATCCTCGTCTCACATCCATCCTCGTCTCACATCCATCCTCGTCTCACATCTATCCTCGTCTCACATCTATCCTCGTCTCACATCTATCCTCGTCTCACATCTATCCTCGTCTCACATCTATCCTCGTCTCACATCCATCCTCGTCTCACATCTATCCTCGTCTCACATCTATCCTCGTCTCACATCTATCCTCGTCTCACATCTATCCTCGTCTCACATCTATCCTCGTCTCACATCTATCCTCGTCTCACATCTATCCTCGTCTCACATCTATCCTCGTCTCACATCTATCCTCGTCTCACATCTATCCTCGTCTCACATCTATCCTCGTCTCACATCCATCCTCGTCTCACATCCATCCTCGTCTCACATCTATCCTCGTCTCACATCTATCCTCGTCTCACATCTATCCTCGTCTCACATCTATCCTCGTCTCACATCTATCCTCGTCTCACATCCATCCTCGTCTCACATCTATCCTCGTCTCACATCTATCCTCGTCTCACATCTATCCTCGTCTCACATCTATCCTCGTCTCACATCTATCCTCGTCTCACATCTATCCTCGTCTCACATCTATCCTCGTCTCACATCTATCCTCGTCTCACATCTATCCTCGTCTCACATCTATCCTCGTCTCACATCTATCCTCGTCTCACATCCATCCTCGTCTCACATCCATCCTCGTCTCACATCTATCCTCGTCTCACATCTATCCTCGTCTCACATCTATCCTCGTCTCACATCTATCCTCGTCTCACATCTATCCTCGTCTCACATCTATCCTCGTCTCACATCTATCCTCGTCTCACATCCATCCTCGTCTCACATCCATCCTCGTCTCACATCTATCCTCGTCTCACATCTATCCTCGTCTCACATCTATCCTCGTCTCACATCTATCCTCGTCTCACATCTATCCTCGTCTCACATCTATCCTCGTCTCACATCTATCCTCGTCTCACATCTATCCTCGTCTCACATCTATCCTCGTCTCACATCTATCCTCGTCTCACATCTATCCTCGTCTCACATCTATCCTCGTCTCACATCTATCCTCGTCTCACATCTATCCTCGTCTCACATCTATCCTCGTCTCACATCTATCCTCGTCTCACATCTATCCTCGTCTCACATCTATCCTCGTCTCACATCTATCCTCGTCTCACATCTATCCTCGTCTCACATCTATCCTCGTCTCACATCCATCCTCGTGTCACATCTATCCTCGTCTCACATCTATCCTCGTCTCACATCCATCCTCGTCTCACATCTATCCTCGTCTCACATCTATCCTCGTCTCACATCTATCCTCGTCTCACATCTATCCTCGTCTCACATCTATCCTCGTCTCACATCCATCCTCGTCTCACATCCATCCTCGTCTCACATCTATCCTCGTCTCACATCTATCCTCGTCTCACATCTATCCTCGTCTCACATCTATCCTCGTCTCACATCTATCCTCGTCTCACATCCATCCTCGTCTCACATCTATCCTCGTCTCACATCCTATCCTCGTCTCACATCTATCCTCGTCTCACATCTATCCTCGTCTCACATCTATCCTCGTCTCACATCTATCCTCGTCTCACATCTATCCTCGTCTCACATCTATCCTCGTCTCACATCTATCCTCGTCTCACATCTATCCTCGTCTCACATCTATCCTCGTCTCACATCTATCCTCGTCTCACATCTATCCTCGTCTCACATCTATCCTCGTCTCACATCTATCCTCGTCTCACATCTATCCTCGTCTCACATCTATCCTCGTCTCACATCTATCCTCGTCTCACATCCATCCTCGTCTCACATCTATCCTCGTCTCACATCCATCCTCGTCTCACATCTATCCTCGTCTCACATCTATCCTCGTCTCACATCTATCCTCGTCTCACATCTATCCTCGTCTCACATCTATCCTCGTCTCACATCTATCCTCGTCTCACATCTATCCTCGTCTCACATCTATCCTCGTCTCACATCTATCCTCGTCTCACATCTATCCTCGTCTCACATCTATCCTCGTCTCACATCCATCCTCGTCTCACATCCATCCTCGTCTCACATCTATCCTCGTCTCACATCTATCCTCGTCTCACATCTATCCTCGTCTCACATCTATCCTCGTCTCACATCTATCCTCGTCTCACATCTATCCTCGTCTCACATCCATCCTCGTCTCACATCCATCCTCGTCTCACATCCATCCTCGTCTCACATCTATCCTCGTCTCACATCTATCCTCGTCTCACATCTATCCTCGTCTCACATCTATCCTCGTCTCACATCCATCCTCGTCTCACATCTATCCTCGTCTCACATCTATCCTCGTCTCACATCTATCCTCGTCTCACATCTATCCTCGTCTCACATCTATCCTCGTCTCACATCTATCCTCGTCTCACATCTATCCTCGTCTCACATCTATCCTCGTCTCACATCTATCCTCGTCTCACATCTATCCTCGTCTCACATCTATCCTCGTCTCACATCTATCCTCGTCTCACATCTATCCTCGTCTCACATCTATCCTCGTCTCACATCTATCCTGTTCTTCCTCGCTCGAACCAGAATGTAGGAGAACAAACACGCCACAGCGCTCAGCTCCTTGATCGCAAGTTCTCAACCCCCGCCGATTCGCTGACGTCAATCCCATAATCGTTACCCCCCTTTCTCCTCTTTCTCTCTTCCCCCTTTGCTCCTTCTTCCGCTTCCCGCCGCGCTCCCCCCGTCATCCCCTCTCTGAAGCGCGCCGATGCGGGCTCCGCCACGTGGCAGACGATCTCCGCCGCGTTTTCCTCCCGCCGTTGCCTCAAGAACGACAGCGCCAACCTTACCGCAAGGAGTTGACCGCCGTTGCCCCAAGAACGACAGCTCAAAACCTTCCCGCAAGGACCTGCCAAAACTTGCATCTGAGTATGAGGCGCCTCAAAATCAGACTACTCCTGCCATTGCCCCAAGAACGACAGCGCCAAGCCTTCTCGCAAGGAGTTGGCGGAACTTGCACCAGCGCTACTTATAACATCCGCACTAGAAGCATTTGCGATATTAGCGTCAGCGCTACCGTTTAGCTGGCCTGATGCGTGAGCTTGGGCGGGGAAGGCAACCTGTACATGTAACGAGCTCGCCCCTAAGGAGGAATTTATATGAACGGAGGGAGTGGCTGGTGCGACAAGCGGCGATCTGCTCTGCGAATCAGACTTTGCTGCGGGGCCGACAACTTCTAGGCTCGGTTGAGACCACGAAGAACCGTAGAGATGCGAGGACTAATGGTGAAGATGCGACGAAGCATCTGGTTCGCTCGAAAGGGCGAACAGGTAGCGAAATCGCGGAGTGGAAAATCTCTGCTTATTCGATTGAGAGCAGCGGATCTGCGGCGTCTCGGCATCGGCGCGTATGGCCACTGCAGGCCGCAGGGGCCGCCTAGATTTGCGCTCGCCGCGTGACAGAACGGCTAAGGGAGGTATGGCGAAACTTGGTGACAATGCGTTCAGATCTACTTCTGTAATGTACGCGATAAAGGCCGTATATGGACGTTTCTAGTGTACTTGACTCAATGAAAAGCAGCAGCATGTTTGCCATATGGGTCTAACCTAATAGATTATGAAATTTATAACGTTTATTTAAACTCGAATTACGTACCCAAATATTCCCAAAGTTACCAATTAGGTTTGGCCTCCGCTCAAGGATCTTGCGGAGACAGAGAGATGTTTTGTTTAGCAGTTTTCACCTTTGTGGCTCTCAAGTTCTAGCAGGTCAGTCTATATCGGAACCATCTGAAGCTCGCACAACCTGCCAAGCTTCATTGACCGCACAACTTCCCCCACGATTCAGTCTATATCGGAACTAAAATGTGTAGCTCGCAGAACCTGCCAAGCTTCATTGACCCACAAACTTCCCCTACGCCGAATTCATCAGCCAACTATGTATCGTGACCACATAATTTTCCACACGCCACGCGCAATTCATGAGCAACTAAGTATCTCCCGAGAACTTCCATTACATTCTGTCGTTAATTTTCCTAGCTATCTGTAGCGACCGACCACATAAGAATTCAGACTAGCGTCTTTGGCCGATGGCTCAACAGGAAGGATGTCGCATGACGATTTTTAGTAGTCTGAAGAGACAAAAAAAATCCTTCTTACTATTGGTCCTCATACCGTAACAGCTCCTGCGAAACGACGCCTGTCCGGTTCTCAGCGTTAACGGATGAACACTGAGTTTTTTCCCGAACAGCTTCAAATCCACCGTGTATTTTTCGGAGTCAACTTCCATGATGGAGCAGTATATTAGCAGCAGCATCTTCAGTCTCATGTACGCTCCTCTGTTTCACGAGCCCTCTGCTTCTTTTCTTCTGTCCCGTCAACAAATGGAGCCTCGCCGTCTCTTACCCGTCTTGGCCTTGCTCCTGCTCTCCGTGTCGCTGCTTCCCCTCGCTTCCTCTCGTAGATTTCCGCCGCAGACTAAAGGTCCCCCGAAAATCCCAAAGCAACTCGACTGCAGGTTCGTCGGGACTGTTGGCAGTAAACGAGGTGTTAGTACTAGGGTTGGAAATTAGTGAACGGGGCTGAGGTGGTGAACCATTCTCATATTCGTCATGCATACCTCAAACTGCGTGAATCGTCAATAATTGCGTGAATCTCGTGTGCCAATATTCCCTTTCTTTCAGTAAGACGTCGTGGCCTGAGGTGCTGGGTATGACGGGCGACGCGGCTCGCACTTACATACAGTCGTCTGTGCCGCAGTGCAACTGGAACATCGAGATCATCCCGAGTGCGCATAAGGTTATCATGGATTATCGCGACGATCGCATTCGCATCTTCGTGGACTCACGCGGGATTGTTCAGAGAATCCCCATAGTAGGGTAAAATCTGGTGCACATGAAGAGATGGACGTGCGGGTTTGTACGCTATAGTGGTCAATGGTAGCTAGTGTACAGTGCTGGTTCTGGACGGTTTCCGCTGCTGATGTATCTGAATGTTATAATGCAATTTTATCCAAGAAAAACAAAACATCTTGGATTACCTACATAGATAGTCCTGTGGGGAAATTTTCTGCACAGATGGAGTGTAAACATTCTTTGTATAGCTCATTCCTTGGGCATATAAAAGAACGATAGATGGTGTGCAGAACGACAATGATTTCTCAAGCCTTTCAGATTCAGCATTAGGGTACGATACATTCCTGTACAACTCGGCCCTCCATCATTAATGTCTATTACCAATATAATCAATGTTATTGTACATGTTTTGAGAAAAGGGGATCAACCAGGGAAATTAGGGAAATGGTTGGCTAGGGGGAAACAAGGGCGAGAAGTGCAGCGAGGATAACAATCATTCAGACATCCCATACCTTGATTAATATCACGCAATGGGGAATAAACAATGGGGAAAGGGAGAGTGAGGAAAGGAAAGCAAGGAGGGATGTGAGGGAATAGGGCAGGAGTGGAATTAACAGTGGTGAAAAGAGAGTGCAAGAGGAGACAAGAGAGGGGGGGAGAATAATCAACTAGCAATGACCGAGGGTGTGATGATGGGATTGAGTGAATGGCAGGAGCACAGGAGGGACGATGGGAAGTTAGTGAAACGAGAGCACATGAGGAGGTAGGGGATAGAGAGGGAGAGAAGAGTCACCTAGCAGGGATCAGGGGAGTTATGAAGGGATTGATTGGATGGCAGGAAGACGTGAGGGACGATGGGAAGTTAGTGAATCGAGAGAGCATATGAGGAGGTAGGGGATGGAGAGGGAGAGAAGAGTCACCTGACATTCACCAAGGGCGTTATGAATGGATCTGAGCAGATGGCAGGAGGAGCACAGGTGGAACGATGAGGAGGTGGGGGACGACTCGTGTAGCATCACTTCAAATGTTCATAATGGTCATGAATCAGGATTCTGCTGCTGCTGCGGAAGAGGAGTGATTGTGCGGGCAAAGGGGATTGGACTAAGAGAAAGTAAGGATGCAAGATGCCATGAGCGATCGATAAGGTTGTTGATCCCAAGAAGAGAGTAGATGAGTTGGGATGAATGGGATGAGTGGGGATGAATGAGATGAGTTGGGATGAATGGGATGAGTGGGGATGAATGAGATGAGTTGGGATGAATGAGATGAGTTGGGATGAATGAGATGAGTGGGGATGAATGAGATGTGTTGGGATGAATGAGATGAGTTGGGATGAATGAGATGAGTTGAGATGAAATAGATGAGTTGAGATGAAATAGATGAGTTGAGATCATTAAATGAGTTGGTATGAAGGAAAAGTCCAAAAGCTGGCACTGGTTGCACTTTGTTATGAGATTACTTCTATGTTGATGGTGCTACTAGTACACTTGTACACTTGATGTTCTTCATGCTTGTGTTGAGTACACTTGTATCGAGACCCCTAGCTGCCTCCAGAAGACCATTACTGCATCCCTTAGAAAGTCGTTCTCCCGATGAGCAGAGAAACACGCAGTACAAACACTTAAGCCCTGATGATCATTTTTGAGGCACCTCAAAAGCAGAGAAACACGCAGAACAAACACTTAAGCCCTGATGATCATTTTTAGGTGCCTCAAAAGCAGAGAAACACGCGGTACAAACACTTAAGCCCTGATGATCATGTAGCATGGTGTGGCATGTCATGGCATGGCACGCGCACAGCGTCTTTTGAGGCGCCTCAAAAGTCGTCTCCTGTTTAGAGGCGCCTCAAAAGCCCTGATGATCATGTAGCATGGTGTGGCATGTCATGGCATGCCACTCGCACAGCGTTGCCACTCGCTCACCTGCTGCACTGCCGCTATTCTCCCTTCCAGCTGCTCTTTCTCCCTCTCCTTCGCCCCACACTCCTCCTCTAGGGCCTGTTCTTCAAGGCGTTTCAGAAACAGTGTTGCACTGCCGCTATCCTGCCTGTTGCCGCTCACTCATTATCCCTTAGTTGGACACAAACAGCATTGACCCTCACTCACCTGCTGCACTGCAGCAATCCTCCCTTCCAGCTGCTCCTTCTCCCTCTCCTTCACCTCACATTCCTCCTCCAGGACCTGATGATTATGTGATGTGATACGCACCATATAACGTTGCATGGCTTTTGAGGCGCCTAAAAAAAAAAAAACATCGCCTCACATTCCTCCTCCATGACCTGATGATTATGTACGCACCATATAACGTCGCATGGCATTGCATTGCATGAAATGGGATGGTATAGGAGGAGTATGCGGGAAGAGAGTAGGACATGGCTGTTTGATTGAGGCCCAAAGGGACAAAGATTGTGTGATCGTTAGGCACGTTGAAATCATGGTACCCGTCAGTCACCATTGCGATTGTGTGATCTTTGGGCACAGTGCGTATGTCAGGATATGGAAGCATGCATGCTTCGCTCGCCATACTCGTGCAAACTCGTGCGTATGTCACCATTGTGACGCAGGCACTGGTGAGTGCTTCCCTTGCTTGCTGGTGAGTGCTTCCCTTGCTTGCTGGTGAGTGCTTCCCTTGCTTGCTGGTGAGTGCTTCCCTTGCTTGCTGGTGAGTGCTTCCCTTGCTTGCTGGTGAGTGCTTCCCTTGCTTGCTGGTGAGTGCTTCCCTTGCTTGCTGGTGAGTGCTTCCCTTGCTTGCTGGTGAGTGCTTCCCTTGCTTGCTGGTGAGTGCTTCCCTTGCTTGCTGGTGAGTGCTTCCCTTGCTTGCTGGTGAGTGCTTCCCTTGCTTGCTGGTGAGTGCTTCCCTTGCTTGCTGGTGAGTGCTTCCCTTGCTTGCTGGTGAGTGCTTCCCTTGCTTGCTGGTGAGTGCTTCCCTTGCTTGCTGGTGAGTGCTTCCCTTGCTTGCTGGTGAGTGCTTCCCTTGCTCACTGGTGAGTGCTTCCCTTGCTCACTGGTGAGTGCTTCCCTTGCTCGCTGGGGCCTTGCTCATCAGCCCCTTTCACCACGCCCGTGGTCGCCCTGTCAGGTGGCTCGCCCTGTTCCTCAACAACCTGCTTGTCAGATTGCCAAGCAACAGGGAAGATAATAATAAAAGGTTCCTTGGAGGAGCAAACCACACATACACACACACACACACACACACACACACACACACATATACACACACACAAACCACTCACACACACACAAACCACACACACACACACACAAACCACACACACACACACACAAACCACACACACACACATACATACACACACACACACACTCACACACAAATACACATGCACACACATGCACAACATGCAATCACTTCATGACTCAAAATCAGTTAATGAGGTGACACAATGAATTTCAAACAAACCACGATTCCCCCAACACTTTCCTCTGGTTATAGCACACACTGCTGGAGGTGAGTCACAAAGTCACCTTTTGAGTCACCTTTCGACTGAAAAAAATCCCCGAACGCTTTCCTCTGGTTATAGCACACACTGCTGGATGTAAGACACACTGCTGGCTACAAAAAGAGGAGATAGGAGAGAGGGAAGAGGAAAGAGGAGAGCGGAGAGAGGAGAGAGGAGTGAGGAGTGAGCAGAGAGGGTTGAGAAAAAAGCGAAAAGGGAAGCGCACCTTCGGTTTCATCGAGAATTATCTGATGCACCTCTGCCCGCATCACCGGTAGTAGCATTCACCTTTGAGAAATCCTCAGAAGCAATTTCAACATAGGCGTCAGAACTCGCCTTCGGTTTCGTCGAGAAATAACTCTAGTATCTGCTCCACCTCTGCCCGCATCACCAGCAGTCGCATTCACAGCATTCACACGCCCGGGGGTGTTGCAGGGTCTCTCAGGCCAAGATGTGGATTGGGATTGGGTCAGGGAATGGTGTTGGTGATGGGCTTGGCTTGGGTGTGGGTTGGGTGTGGGGCTGGGTTTTGAGAATTCTCAAAAACCAGTATTCACACGCCCGGGGGTGTTGCAGGGACTCTCAAGCCGCGATGTGGATTGGGATTGAGTCTGGGAATAGTGTTGGTGATGGGCTTGGGCTTGGGTGTGGGTTGGGTGTAGGGTTGGGTGTTTTTGTTGGAATTGGGATTGGATTCGCAAGGAGTATCCACCTTTATTTCCCTCTCGCTACCCTCCCTTTCTCCCCTCCTTCTACCACCAACCCCCCATCCTCCCCTCCTTCCTTCCCCCCCTCCTCCCCCAACGCCCCATGGACCTGCCCTAGCACAGCAGCTGTTCCTGCCACCAACCACCCTTCACCCCCTTCACCCCCTCCTTCCTTCCCCCCCTCCTCCCCCAACGCCCCATGAACCTGCCCTAGCACAGCCACTCTTCCTCCCACTGCCACGTGACAGCCGTTCATTGGCTGCCCTGGCGCCTCATCCAAGTGACTGCCGCTGCTGCCGCTGGTGTTGGATCCTGTAGAAGGCGCCAGGCGCTTATAACGGGGACATAAATGCTTACTACCTCTAATACCGGTAGCTAAATGCTTTGCACCAGGTTTGTACGTCGACTCATCAATAGACCCTGTGAAAGGCGTCAGGTGCCTATAGCGAGGGGATTATTGCCCTCTCCTATAGCGAGGGGATGATTGCCCTCAAAACTCCTTATTGCTAACGTAAGGAGAGCCAAGACTCCTCAAAAACTGGCTCACTATGCTTGGGTGGAACAATCGGTCGTGTCGTGGAGTGTCTCACACCCACCCGTCGTCATCATCTCACATCTATCCGTTGCTTTTGAGGCGCCTCAAAAGTCGTCTCAGTTCTCGCGGATTTTTTAGGCGTCTCGAAAGGAGAGCCAAGACTCCTCAAAAACTGGCTCACTATGCTTGGGTGGAACAATCGGTCGTGTCGTGCAGTGTCTCACACCCATCGTCATCGTCTCACATCTATCCATTTCTTCCGCACTTTGAACCAAAATGTAGGACAACAAACTCGCCACTTCACTTCAAAATGCGTTCAGCTCCTTGATCGCAACCCCACCCGCTTCGCCCACGTCACTCCCATCATCCTGCGCTGCTAATTACCCCCTTTTCTCCTCCCCGCTTGCCCCCTCTTCCGTTTCCCGCCCCGCTCCCCCGTCACCCCCTCTGAAGTGCGCCGATGCGGGCTCCGCCACGCGGCAGGTGATATCCGCCGTGTTTTCCTCCCGCCATTGCCCAAAGAACGACAGCGCCAACCCTTCTCTGTCGGAGATCCTCCCTCTGTTGCCTCCCATGGCCTGCCTTCTCCTCCCAGCATTCATCCACCCTCCCTCCTTCTCTCTGCCTTGTCCCTGTGATAGCTTCCCTTCTCTGCCTCAGCCCATACCAGAGAGATTCTGCCTCCCCCACGTATGGCTGCCCACAGTGGCTTAGTCACCTAAGCTGGAGTTAGCTGTCAAACGGCAACCTATATCCGCTATTACGAGCAAACAAACGAGAGAACAAGAGTATAGATGCTAGGCTAAGCTACTTAAGCAGGCTCCCACTGTCGCGATGTACTCTGTGAACTGAGTAGTAATCGAGTCGCCTGGGCTCTGGATTGGCCCTTGCCGATTTCCTGTCCCCCGAGGTCCTTGAATTCTTCTCAGCTGTGATCCGCAACTTCCGATGTTACCAGCTTCGCGCAGTCTCCAATGTCCCAACCACCCCAGAACCCCAATTGCATAACACAATCTACACCACTCTACACCTCCTTAGCAATGTCACAGAATATAATGCTCCTACATTATATTCTGTGACAGATGTCGGAGATCCTCCCTCTGTTGCCTCCCATGGCCTGCCTTCTCCTCCCAGCATTCATCCACCCTCCCTCCTTCTCTCTGCCTTGTCCCTGTGATAGCTTCCCTTCTCTGCCTCAGCCCATACCTGCCCCCTCCAGGGCTCGGGCTCGGGTCTCCCGTGCACGAGGCACTGGACACTCTTGCTGAGGCCGGGGTACTTCTCACCACTGCAGTAATGGTGATCCCCTGCCACCTCTCCTCGCTCATTCTTTGGCATAGCACTTCCGCACCCCTCAGATCCGTCGCCTTCCTTCTCTGCGTCCTCCCGCTCCTGGGCCGTGTCCCACACTGGACCCTCCCACCATGCTATCCCTGGTTCCCCTTGCCACCAGTTGCTCGTCCTTTCAGCTGATACACCTGCCCTGACCCTCACCTCTTCGTTCTTCCCTTCAGCTTCTGCTGCTGCTGGTGCACCTGTCCATGCCCCCAGCTCTTCGTCCTTCCCTACTGCTTCTGCCACTTCTGGTTTGCACGCCTTTACCCCCATCTTCTCGTTCTTCCCTTCTGCTTCCGCCGCTGCTGGTACACACGCTTCTGCCCCCACCTGCTCGTCCTGCTCCTCCGCTCCCGCTGCTGCTGCAGGTACACACACGCCTGCCCCCACCTTCTCCTCCTTTCCTTCCGTATCTGCTGCTGCAGGTACACACACGCCTGCCCCCACCTTCTCCTCCTTTCCTTCCGTATCTGCTGCTGCAGGTACACACACGCCTGCCCCCACCTTCTCCTCCTTTCCTTCCGTATCTGCTGCTGCAGGTACACACACCCCTGCCCCCACCTTCTCCTCCTTTCCTTCCGTATCTGCTGCTGCAGGTACACACACCCCTGTCCCCACCTTCTCCTCCTTTCCTTCCGCTTTTGGAGTTGCTGGTATACATGCCCATACCCCCACTTTACTCACACGCTCTCCTCGTCCGTCCCTGCCCCCACTGCGCAGCCTCATATCTTCACGGACACGCAGCACAGCATAGGAGCACTCCGGCTCCTGATTCTCCTCCTCCTCCTCTTCCTCCCTCGCGTACCACCCCATCTCTTCCTTTCCTTTCAGCGCCTGCAGTTGAGCTCGTAACCTTCCAAGCTGGTTTTCTATCTCCTCGACTGACTTTTCCGGGCAATCGCTTCGACGGTGTCCGTGCTTCCCGCACACATCACAGCTTCTGCAATTTATCCTGATGTGTCCTTTCTGCCCGCACCTGTGACACGTACGGGTATCCGGCCGCCAATCTTGCCGCTGCTCTTCCCTGCCCTCAACCCCATGTGTCATTGCTGCTGCCCACGTAGGCCTCTTCCTCTCTGCCACCCTTGGTAGGTAAACTTCATACCGCCTTTGCGCCAGTTCCACTTTCTCTGCGATTTCAAACACTTCTTCTAGAGTCGCTTCTGCTCCTAGCTCGTACACTCTCATCCTCAGTCCACCGCTCAGTCCCTCATCCAACCCGCCCAGAAACTTGCTAATCAGCATGCTACTGTCTGTGCAGGCCACAACTTCCACTAAATTGGTCAGCCTCCCAAAGTAGGTGAGTAGTGATTCCATCTCCCCCCGCCTAAACTCCTGAAATTCGCGGATGCGGGCGGCCGTATGCCCCGGGAACTGCTTCCTCAATCGCTCCAGAAACAAGGTTGTGGGATCGTCCCCGTCCTCCTCCGCTCGCCGCAGCAATTCCCTCATCTTCATGCGGTACAGCGTCTCGGCCTCTCCCCCTAGCGTGTTAGATAAACTCAAGAAGAACTCTATCGGGTCCATCCCATATCTGTCACAGCGGTACTTGACGCTCCCAATCTGCATTAGGTAGTTCTTCAGGTTTGTACCTGACTCTGCTCTTCCCGTGAAACGAACAGGTACCTCCACGCGCGGTGGCTCTACCGCATTCCATCTCTTGGTCCCCCACGTTCCTAATCCTCCCTGTCCTCTCCCGCTGCCTTCCCTTACCCGCTCCCTTACTCCGCTGTTTCGTGTCCCTATCCCGTGCAGCACGCTCTCTATGCCCTCGCTTGCTGCCCTTGCTCCCCCAGAGCCCTCCCACGGTGACCTGTTCTGCCACTCTGTCCTCTGCTCCTCCCTCCTTGCAGGGGAATGTTCTTCCCAGCGCCCCCCCCTTCGGCCCGACCCGTAGCGTGCAAATCTGCCACTCCCATCTTTCTCGCTGTCCGTATCATACTCATGCGCCATCTCCCGCAACCTACGCTGCTCCTCAGCCCTCCTTCTTTGCCCTCTCTTGTCCTGATCTTCCCGTGCCTCTACGTCAGTCTTCACTTGCTCCTCTTGCCTTCCCTTGTACCCCTCTCTTCGTCTAGGGTATAATTCCTCCTCACACCCCTCCTGCTTATTGCGTCGGAGCTGGTCCCGCCCGTACTCATACTCCTCTTCACTTTCTGTCCTCCCTTCAGGCGTCCCTTCCCCTTTTCCGCACTGCTCCTCATCTTTCCTTCTCGTCTCTTCCCTCTTCTCCTTCCTCCTCTCCTTCTCACTGATTCCTCTTCTTCCAGTGCACCATCCTTCCCTGAGCCTTTCGCTTCTCTTCTCGTCCTGACATGCCTGACCGCCCCATTCCACCTCTAGCTCGCTCTCTGTGTCATACTCTGGTGTTTTCCCCCTTCGCCTGCGCTGCACTTTACCCCTCCCCCTCCACTGTCGTGCAGGCGAGCGCTGCGCGCGCCTCCTGTCGCGGTCGTCCTCCCCTTCTTCTCCGCCCGGCTTCTCTGGCGATCGCCATCCGCTCAACGCCATGCGCCCCCTGCGCTTATGTCCGCGTCTTGGCTCAGGCGAGCCATACATTCCCGCCTGCACGTCTCGCCTCCTTTCTTCCTCACGGCTGGCTTCTGGCGCGCGCTCAACCTCCTTGCCTTCGCCGCGCCTTGCGTTACTTCCGCGCAATCTGCCTGGCGAGCGATTCGCATCCGCGCTCCTGCAGCGCCTCGCGTCATCCTCAGGCATTTCACCCGCCGAACTGTCTGCATCCGCGCTCCCACGGCGCCTCTCGCCATTCCCGCGCATTTCGCCAGCAGAACGACCCGCATCCGCGCTCCCGCGGTGCCTCTCGCCATTCCCGCACATTTCGCCAGCAGAACGACCCGCATCCGCGCTCCCGCGGTGCCTCTCGCCATTCCCGCGAATTTCGCCAGCAGAACGACCTGCATCCGCGCTTCCGCGGTGCCTCTCGCCATTCCCGAGAATTTCGCCGGCAGAACGACCCGCATCCGTGCTCCCGCGGTGCCTTTCGCCATTCCCGCGAATTTCGCCAGCAGAACGACCCGCATCCGCGCTCCCGCGGTGCCTTTCGCCACTCCCGCGCATTTCTGCTGCACGATCCGTTTCCGCGTCACCATCGCGCTCTTCTCCACATCGATTCTGCAGATCTGCCTCGTCCGCGCTTATGCCTCGCTCCCTGCCGCCCCGAGCGTTTGGGGTACCTTCGCGATCTCCCTCGTCGTCAGCCTCCCTTGCTGATTCCGGCGAGTCCATCTCCACGTCGTCGTCGTGACGCCGCACATCCGATCCGTGCTGGCCTCCTGCCAGGTTCCACGGGTCCCTGCTCGCGGGCCTCCTCCAGGCCTCCGATCTGACCAGCGGATCCGATCCGCCACCTTCACGTCGCTCGCCCGTAGGCGTCACCAGACGATGCGCCGCTCTACAAGGCGAGCGCGTTGGCGATCTCCTTCGCGACGGCGAACGTTCCCGCTGCGAATACCTCTGCTGTCAGTGCAGCTCATGGCGATCCATATCGCCACCTCGTTCTCTCGTTTGTGAGAGATTCTGCCTCCCCCACGTATGGCTGCCCACAGTGGCTTAGTCGCCTAAGCTGGAGTTAGCTGTCAAACGGCAACCTATATCCACTATTACGAGCAAACAAACGAGAGAACAAGAGTATAGATGCTAGGCTAAGCTACTTAAGCAGGCTCCCACTGTCGCGATGTACTCTGTGAACTGAGTAGTAATCGAGTCGCCTGGGCTCTGGATTGGCCCTTGCCGATTTCCTGTCCCCCGAGGTCCTTGAATTCTTCTCAGCTGTGATCCGCAACTTCCGATGTTACCAGCTTCGCGCAGTCTCCAATGTCCCAACCACCCCAGAAACCCAATTGCATAACACAATCTACACCACTCTACACCTCCTTAGCAATGTCACAGAATATAATGCTCCTACATTATATTCTGTGACATCTCGCAAGGAGTTGGCGGAACTTGCACCAGCGATACTTGTAACATCCGCACTAGAAGCATTTGCGATATTTGCATCAGCGCTACCGCTTAGCTGGCCTGATGCGTGAACTTGGGCGGCGAAGGCAACTTGTACATGTACCGCTCTCGTCCCTAACGATGAATTTATATGGACGGAGGGAGTGGCTGGTGCGACAAGCGGCGAACACTTGGAATGACGACAGTGTGTGCGACAGTGCTGGCGATCTGCTCGGCGATGCAGACTCTGCTGCGGGGCCGACAACTTCTAGGCTCGGTTGAGACTACGAAGACCGTAGAGATGCGAGGAAACAAAGGTGAAAATGCGTCGAAGCATATAATTCGCTTAAAAGGCGAACATGCAGCGATATCGCGAAGCGGAAAAATCAATGCCGATTCACAGGAGAGCTGCGGATCTGTTTTTGCGGCGCCTCAAAAATATAAAATCTCTGCTGATACAAAGGGGAGCTGCGGATTTCCTAGGCTGCCTCACAAGTCGTAGCGAGATCGCGAAGAGGAAAATCTCTGCTGAATCAAAGGAGAGCTGCGGATCTGCGGCGTCTCGGCATCGGCGCGTATGGCTACTGCAGGCCACAGGGGCCACCTCGATTACCGCTCGCCGCATGACAGAACAGATAATGGAGGTATGGCGAAACTTGGTTACAGCGTTCTGAACTAAAACTGTACTAAGGGTTGGGTGGGGCTGTACGCGGTAGTAAAGAGCAGAGCCCGCACAAGACACTTGGGTGGGGCTGTACGCCGTAAAGTCCGTGCATGGACGTCGCTCTTAGAATCAATGAAATGCAGCACATGTTTCACCATGTGGTTCAATCTTTTACAGGAAATTGACGAATTCAGAACGTTCATCTAAATTCGACTATCTTACTCCAATATCCACAAAATCAAGCAAATAGGTTTGTCTGCCCCTTAAGGAGAACATTATCTTACTCAGGGATATGTTTTCTTTCGTACTCTTCAACTTCGTGGATCTTAAGTACTAGCAGGTCAGTCTATATCGGAATTCACATTTGTAGCCTGCAAAACATGCCAAGCTTCTGTGACCACACAACCTCCCCCACGCCGAACTCATCACGCAACTAGGTATCTTGCGAGAACTTCCATTCCACCGTTAATTTCCTAGCTATCTGTAGCAACCGATTAGGAATGTCTCAACTGGAAGGATGTCGCATGACGATTTTTAGTAGTCTGGAGAGACCAAAACTTCCTTTCCTACTGCCATCATTTGTGGTCCGTATACCGTGACAGTGCCTGCGAATCGACGCCTGTCCAATTTGTTGGAATAACCGAAAGGTTATATAAAGCATTCCCGAAGCTGCCCCACTGTACCAGTACCGCAATAGCTCATATAGAGCATGCAGAATGTCGAGGGTCACCCGAAGGTCAACCGTCTGAGGAAGTCAACGGTCGTGACCCTTGACGATCCAGTAACCGCGCGACAGTTAATTCACTGCAGCATGGTAACTGTCAAGGATAGCAATAGTCGCGGTTACTGTAGCTATGCAATACAGTTAATAAGGGAATGTACCCCTCAGAGTACATGGCTAGCTAGATTTCTATTTAATCTCTTGTACTCCTATCCTCTAATCATCTTGTTCTCTTTCAATTATTATTCAACAAGGTCACTACAGAGACTTCATTGTCTCCTCTCAGACTTAACAGATTCTATCCTATCTACTAAATCCTTTGGTTATATCAGCATGGTATGAGAGCTAGAGTGGATTATAGGATCTATCAAGTCTTCGTTCTTCCCAGAACAATCCCTTTATAAAGTTATTCATTACATCTCAAAGTCTGCAATACTATGGCTCCTGAAGGAAAAGCCACTGCAGACTCACCGGGCCCACCACCAGCAACGACTAACGCGCCATCAGCGGTGACCTCCGTCAGCGCCGCTGTCGTTGAAGAGCTAGTCACACGCATCAACGCCCTTGAAAGCCATCAAGCAATGAGCGTTGACGGCTCAAGCTATGCACGTGGCGTTGCTGGACTTCCTCTCCCTGGAGAAGACCGCTGCGTCAACTCCGAGAGATCCTTCACCTTCGACAATCGTCAAGGGTCAGCTCCTGCACAAGACAACCCACAGCGCTCACAGTTAGACATTGCTTCAATGCAAACCAAATTTGTATTGACTTCAAAATTGAAGACCTCAATTCTTTTCGACGGAAACAATTTCTACACGTGGAGTTTCGAATTCGAGCTTCTCGCGACAACCGCTCAGATCTGGATGTACTACGACGGAAGCCTACCTTTTCCCTCAGAAGGCACCACCCAGGAGAAGCATCAATACTACCACGAATCCCTCCTCGCATACACCGCTCTCCTTCGCAACCTCTCACCTGAAGAACAGCTTGGCATTCGTCCTTATAAGACGGAATG
This sequence comes from Closterium sp. Naga37s-1, assembly GCA_947471745.1. NCBI lineage: Eukaryota > Viridiplantae > Streptophyta > Zygnematophyceae > Desmidiales > Closteriaceae > Closterium > Closterium sp. Naga37s-1. Next base: position 81,547 of record CANJKZ010000270.1, on the reverse strand, counting down.
GGCTCCTGCGTACGCGTCCTGGGAACACCTGCGCAACTCATACATGGCAACAGATCCAGTAACGATGAGTCGTCGGTTAAAATGAAGCAAGGAGAGAAAGCGGGACTGTATGTCAACCGGTGCCGCAATCTGCGCGACCAAGACAAGAAATGCGGTGGGACTGTCCCTGACGACATGTTCATCTCGATGGTCATCTCTGGCCTCGGTCCCGACTGGCGACAGTGCCAGTCACTCCTTCGCGCCCGAGCAACCATATCAGAGTCAGCTCTGTGCGCCACGCTTCTTTCGGAGCAGAAGGAAATCGACCTGTACAACGAGAAGAATGTTAAACGGGAGAAATTAGTCTTCTATACAGGAGCGTCACAAGGGGAGCAACGCAGAAAGAAGGGAGCTTTTTGCAAATACTGCAAGAAGTCTGTCCACTCTATCGACCAGTGCTACAAGCGTCAGGCCGCTGACGAGCGGCGCAACACCTCCAACCAACAACCATCGACGCAGACAAAACCTTCCGCCACTGTGTCGCCTCCTTCCGTAGCCAGCACTTCACAATCCCCTGCACTCATCACGGCGAAGGACAAAGGAAAAGGGACAATCATAAGCTGTATGGCTCGCCGCAACAGAGGGTTCCGTTACTGGGATCGAGTAACATTCGCTCGCGACAATCCCATCAACCCCGTTGCACCCAGTCCAGACAATGACCCAACAGTCTTTACCTCGTCCTCTCGCCCCTCAGACATTCCTCCTGACTTCGAGCTTCCTCCTCCTACTCCGGAATCGCCGCCGAGCATTTCCGCAAACAGATATTTCGCCCTCTCACCGTACACCGGCGACCTTGATCGCATCGTCACACCCAAGATTGCCAACCTCGCCCGCCAGCGCTACGAGGATCTGGACACGTGGTACCTCGACAGTTGCTGCGGACAACACATGGTGGGATCGCCAAAGTTCATCAACAAATCTCGACGCATGCGACGACCCTGCGAAATCACCGCCGCCAACAACGGAAAAATGAAGGCATATGAGATTGGCGAAATCTACCTCGAGGCCGATGACACGAAGTTCACCATTCACATCGGGGACGTTCTCGTCGCCCCTGACCTACAATACAACTTACTCTCATCAGCTCAACTCATGCGGTGCGGAATCGACATTCGCAGCAATCGGAAGGAGAAGACCTTTGAGCTCTTCCACAACGAAACTTACATCGGAAAGGCGATCGATGATGATGGAGTCTTCGTGCTGCAATTTTCAGCTCAGGGCACCACCGGCGACTCCCACCGCACACTGCTACTGAAAACAACTCCCACGGAGCCACCAACATGGTCACATCCCGACGAGATGGACCTCGAGCGACCTGCCTCCGACGGCCTTCTGCGCTTGCGCACTGTCCCGACTGCCTCGACCTCCAACCCTGCAGAAACCGGACCTGCCACAATGGAAGAAGACAGCGGCACGTCAGGACCTGCAACTCAACCAACCGAGGAAAACAAGACGGCGGAGACACGCTGGCCGGGCTGGAACACTTCTGAGCCCGCGCTCGGATCCTGGGGAGAAGTTCTAACTCCAGAAGAAGCAGCCGCAAGTGGGTGGGGCGCAGTTTCAACGAGAGAAGTCGGCGCGACCGACTGGGGATCTCCCCCTGCTCCAGCAGAGGAATTTGGTGCAACAGCAGGAGAAGCAGTTGGAGAAGCAGAGACCGCTGGAGACACATGGGGCGCCGGAGGAGGATGGGACACCACGGCCGAAGCAGAACAAGAGCACGCCGAAGCAGCTGGTTTCCCTCCTGCGGAAGTTGCCGTCGTCGACCCATACTGGGCAACCCGCGGCACCTGCTGGGGAGGTCCACCTCTCCCAGATCAATACGCCCCTGACACACCCGAGCAAATGGCAGAAGAGTCAGAAGAAGAAGAAGCCTACGAATTTATGGGAGAACCAACAGAGTTACCCGAACCTATCGAAAAGCCGGAGCCGCCAGTACAAGGACCACAAGAAATTGAGGTCATCGGCGCTGAATACAGTTACTTCAGAATCCCCATGAAGGGACTCCCAGTTCGGGAGTGGCCCAACCAGTGCCTGCTCGTTACCGTAGACCAAGTCGAAGCCGGCGACACCGACGACATCATTGGGATTCCCCGCGCGCTTCTGGAGCGAAAAGCAATTCGCGCGCTCGCCGCCGATACCGACAACGCCGCCGACGCAGGACCTGAAGGGGAGGCAATCGACGAGCAGCGCGACAAAAATATTATCAGAAGACGGTCGGTTACCGTGCGGACCCAGGAACATGGCACCAACGGCTAGGACATCCCTCCCACGCCACGCTCAAGAACTCGCTCAAGGCCGGAGTCTTCGACAACGAAGCGCTCCTCCTTCCTCGAAACGGTTCCCTCACCGCAGACTCACCTAACCCGCCGTGCATCGTCTGCCCAACCGCGTCGCTCAACCACCAGCCGTTCCCCGATTTGCCCCCAGGGTATGAACACTACAGGCCGCTGGACAAGGTTTACAGCGATTTTATGGTGCTCAGCCAGGAGGGGCTCGACGGGGAGCAGTACACACTTACCTTCATCGACGCATCTACGCGCTACGTCTGGGCCATCAACACCGACAGCAGGTCTCTGGCCTTCGAGTGCTTCATTGCGTGGATGAAGCGGGCTGAGCGACAGTCCGGTCTGAAACTCAAGATCTGGCAGACGGACGGAGCCTTAGAGTTCTTCTCAGACGAGTTCAAGGAGCTCTTCAAACAGAAGGGAATTGAGCACCTGGTGTCCCTGCCCTACGCTCACCAACAACAAGGCGTAGCAGAACGGACAAACAGAAGCCTCGCCACGCGGATGAGGGCTCTGATGAAGCAGTCGGCCATCCCAACAAAATTCTGGCCGTTTGCGATGAATCACGCTGTTCGGCTGCACAACTTGCTGTCCTCGCGAAGCCTCGAGAACAACAACTCTCCCTACCGGGCATGGACGGGCAGGAAAGCAGATACATGCCTACTTCGGGTGTTCGGCTGCATGGTACAGTACAGACCCCACACTGCGAGAACCGGAAAGTTTGCTGACCGGGCACGATGGGGCATCCACCTTGGAATCGAAAAGGAATTCAAGGCGTGGATCGTGCTGGACTACGCGACACACGAGGTGACGAAATCATGTGACTGCATCTTCTACGAGAAGCTGACTCTGCCCCTTTTCAAGGAACACCAAGAAGCCGACAAACTGCCCGAGAGGCTCTTCGAGGGCCACCGCAGCTTCGCCACGTCACATGACGAAGCTGACTTGGCCGAGGATGCAGACGCACCTGATGTCACCCAAATGGACTCTGCTCTGAGCATCCCCCTCACAAGCCAATTCGGGACTCCAATATTCGTACCTCTACACCAACCCGATCCTGACGATACAACTCGCGCGGCTCATGACTACAACAGTGAGGCGCGCCGATCACCTGATGCCGAGTTACCACAACCCAACATATCGCAAGATACCCTCCGCCTCGGCAACGACAGCGATGACGACGTGGTCGAAGTTACCAGCTTCCACGACTACGACCGCCTCCACTACAAAAAGACTGACGAAACCGGTCTCCGCGTTCTCGGCCTCGCCGTCGCCGTTCGCCACAACTCACCCAAGGAACCAACCACAGTCCGCCAAGCCCTGTCTGGCCCCGACAGTGAAAAATGGAGAACAGCCATGGCCGCCGAAATCACGTCGCTGAAGAAACGCGGCACATGGAAACTGGTCCCTCGGTCATCGGCAAAGGGGAGAAAAATTCTCAGCGGCAAATGGGTTTTTCGCATCAAAACTCTCGCAGACGGCTCGATCGACAAATACAAGGCGCGTTGGGTGGTGCGGGGATTCGAACAAACGCACATGGTGGATTTCACTCTCACCTACGCTCCGGTCGGCCGCCACACCTCGGTGCGCATTCTCATCTGCATCGCCGCCATCAAACAGCGACCGCTCCGACAAATCGACGTCGGCAGCGCCTTCCTCTACGCTCCCGTTGATGCCATCATCTTTGTCGAGCAGCCGCACGCGTTCGAAGAAAACGATGGCGCCGTGTGCCTCCTCCAAAAATCCCTCTACGGAATCAAGCAGGCGCCTCGTCTGTGGCAGCAGTGCCTCCATTCCGTCCTTCTTGAGCTCGGCTTCACTCAGCTGCCGCACGACCTCGGAATGTACAGGCGGGAATCGCGCGGGAAATTCGTACTCCTCGTCGCCTACGTCGACGACCTTCTCTACACCGGCGACAACACGGAGCTGCTGGACCAGTTTGAGGCTGACATCAAGGAGAAATTGGAGGTGACAACCAACCACAACGTCCCCTAGTTTCTCGGCCTCAATGTGACTCAGTCCGCCTCCTCCATTCACCTCTCCGCCGCCAAGTACGCCGAAACACTCGCGAAGCGATTCTCCATCGCACCAATCAACCTCACTACCCCCTATCGCACTCCTCCTCCTAACCACGAGCCAGAATCCACACCGCTCACTCCCGACAACCATCGCCTCTATCAACAGCAGCTAGGATGTCTCCTGTTCGCCGCCGTCACGTGCCGGCCCGATCTCTCCTACGTCGCAAGCCAGCTCGCACAGTACCTGAAGCGACCTGAAGGGGAGAATCTACTGGATCTACGCCGAGCACTACAGTACTTCATCTCCACTCCCGACGTCGGTCTCACCTATGAAGCCAACCTCACCGCTACTCTGCAGCTCCATGGCTACGTAGATGCCGACCACGCTGGAGATGTTGACAACAGACGCTCCCGCACAGGATTCATTTTCCAACTCCAACCTGCTGGACTCATCTCCTGGAACTCTCCGAAGCAAGAACTCATCGCCCTTTCGTCAGCAGAAGCAGAATTCATCGCAGCTAGTGCAGCTGTTCGCGAAGGACTGTATCTGATGGAGCTCCTGCAAGAGGCGAAAGTGACGATGAACGGACACTTCACGTTACTCTGCGACAATCAGAGCGCGATAAAGATCGCGAACAAGCCCGGCTTCGTCAACCGCACCAAGCACATCGCCCTTCGCTACTTCTTCGTGAAGGATGAAATTGACAAGGGGAGAGTCAAGCTGACATACTGCCCGACCGGTGACATGGCAGCTGATTTCCTGACAAAGAAACTGCCATGTCAGCAGTACCAACGCTGCGCCAACCTCTGCGGGATCACCAAGAAATCCCACGTGGCCCACCTTCAGGAATGAAGGGGAGTGTTGGAATAACCGAAAGGTTATATAAAGCATTCCCGAAGCTGCCCCACTGTACCAGTACCGCAATAGCTCATATAGAGCATGCGGAATGTCGAGGGTCACCCGAAGGTCAACCGTCTGAGGAAGTCAACGGTCGTGACCCTTGACGATCCAGTAACCGCGCGACAGTTAATTCACTGCAGCATGGTAACTGTCAAGGATAGCAATAGTCGCGGTTACTGTAGCTATGCAATACAGTTAATAAGGGAATGTACCCCTCAGAGTACATGGCTAGCTAGATTTCTATTTAATCTCTTGTACTCCTATCCTCTAATCATCTTGTTCTCTTTCAATTATTATTCAACAAGGTCACTACAGAGACTTCATTGTCTCCTCTCAGACTTAACAGATTCTATCCTATCGACTAAATCCTTTGGTTATATCAGCACAATTCTCAGCGTTAACGGGTGAGCACTTTCCAAACCGCTTCGATTCCACTGGTGTGTATTTTTTTCCGGATCAACCGTGATGGAGCAGTATATGAGCAGCAGCATCTTCAGTCTCATGTATGCTGACGCTCCTCTGTTTCACGAGCCCGGTTCTTAACTCGTCACGTGCCTCCTTTCTTCTGTCCCATCAACAAATGGAGCCTCGCCGTCTCTTCCCCGTCTTGGCTTTGCTCCTGCTCTCCGTGTCGCTGCTTCCCCTCGCTTCCTCTCGAGTATTTCCGCCGCGGGCTAAACGTCCCCCGAGGGCTAAAGGCCCCCCGAGATCCCCAAAGCAACTCGACTGCAGGTTCGTCGGAACTTATCGAAGTACGCACTAACAAGTTAATAGTAGTACTAGGGTTGGAAATAAGTGACGGGCTTTGAGGCGGTGAACCGGGTTTCTCGTATTCGTCCATGCATAGTACCTCAAATTGCGTGAATCTTCAATAATCTATTGATTCTCGTCTATCAATCTCTCCTATATTTTCAGCAAGACGTCGTGGCCTGAGGTGAAGGGTATGACGGGCGACGCGGCTCGCACTTACATGCAGCCATCTGTACCGCCGTGCAACTGGACTATCGAAATTATTCCGAGCGGGCATCAAGTTATTATGAATTATCGCGAAGATCGCATTCGAATCTTTGTGGACACTCTTGGGATTGTTCATGGAGTTCCCAAGGTTGGGTAAATTCCGGTATAATGAGATGTACAGGTCGGATTTGTACGCTAGTGGTCAACGGTAACTGTTAGGGCACAATTGCTGGTTTTTTACAGCAACCACTGCCACTGCTGATGTGTCTGCATGTCATATCGTAGAATCAGCAGAATGGTGCTACGGTACCATTCCTTCTACAAGGATAATCGATTAGGTGGTTGTCCCCCCTCCCCCACCATTACCCATCCTCTCCCCCCCTTCCCCCCCCCATAACTAGTGTTCATAACCGATATAGTCGTATTTTCTATACCGTCATCGCCCGGATATAAGACATATATGTCTTATCTCGTACACTGGCAAAAATGCTTGAGTTATCTTGTAAACGGGATGGTTTAGGGTGTCTTATAAGTCTTATAAATGGAAACTTTTTAAACTACTTGGAAATATTTTCGTACTTCTTTAAAAAGAGTTTCTCATAATGCGTGTGGATGTTGCGAAGGTGCCACTTCGACAACCTCTGCCCGAGACGCCACGTTATGGAGAACACCTGCAGGGGCAAATTTGGTAGGTCCTGGGTCAGCGCGTGGAAGAATTCGCGCTTCGCAAGGGTAAAAAAGTACGCGGTACTTCAACTTTCGCTATAATTTATTGAAGTTTCGATTATAAGACATATATGTCTTATCTCATACACACAAATAGGTGTCTTATAATGAGGCTAGCCTGTTTGTAAGAGACACCCGTATAGTAGACAACCCCTGTCTACTATTCAACACTGTCTTATATCCGGGTGATGACGGTACATGTTTGGAATGAGCAGGCGGATCCTGTCTAGCACTGCATGCGACTCTGTGCTTACTCCCGCTCCTGGTGGTACAAATGAGAATGCAGTGTAGTTTAGTAAGAAAAGGGGATCAATCGGGGAATACCGTAGTATGATAAAATAAGAGAATGCGAGGGAGAGGGGACAGGAGCACAAAACAAGAGATCGATAAAGGAAACACGAGAGGGGACAAGTAGCACATCAGATATACCTGGAAATACGAGAGGGGACAAGTAGCACATCAGATATACCTGGAAATACGAGAGGGGACAAGTAGCACATCAGATATACCTGGAAATACGAGAGGGCAGAAGGAAAGAGAGCAAGAAATTAGGCAAACGGTTGGCGAGGGGGAAACAAGGGTGAGAAGTTCGGAGAGGAGAGCAAGCATTTACACATCTCACAACTTGATTAGTATCACGCAGTGAGAGGTGAGAACAGGAAGGTGTGGGAGGGCTAGAGTGGAACGAACAGGAGGCTAGAGGGGAAAAGGAGGCTGAGGAAGGAAAGCAAGGGGGGATGTGAGGGAATAGAGCAGGAGTGGAATTAACCGTGGTGAAAAGAGAGTGCAGGAGACAAGAGAGGGGGAGAGAAGAATCAACTAGCAATGACCAAGGGCGTGATGATGGGATTGAGTGAATGGCAGAAGCATGGGAGAAACGATGGGGAAGTTAGTGAAACGAGAGAGCACATGAGGAGGTGGGGGATGCAGAGGGAGAGAAAGGTCACATAGCAGGGATCAAGGGCGTGATGCAAGGGATTGATTGGATGGCCGGAGCACAGGAGGAACGATGGGGAAGTTAATGAAACGAGAGCACATGAGGAGGTAGGGGAGGGGATGGAGAGGGAGAGAAGAGTCACCTGACATTCACCAAGGGCGTTATGAAAGGGGCTGAGCGGATGGCTGGAGAATGGGCGAGGCGTTGGGAAAATCAGTGAAAACAGAGTGCAGACTCAGGGTGTAATGGAGAGGGAGAGGAAAGTTGCCTGGCATTGACTCAGGGCGTGATGGAGGGATTGAGCAAACGAGTTGACTTTTGAGTCGACTCAAAAGTCAACATGGAGAGGGAGAGGAGAGGAGAGTTGCCTGGCATTGACTCAGGGCGTGATGGAGGGATTGAGCAAACGGAAGGAGCATGGTGAGGAAAAGAGAGCTAGGGATGGGGAGTGAGAAGGAAAGCAGGGGAAAGGGAGTGAGGGAAGGGGAGCAAGGGAAGCGCAAGTGAGGGAAAGAAAATTGAGGGAGTGGGTTGGGAAGTTGTGAGATGATATTGTGTAATGAGGTAGAAATAATAGAGAAGCGTTACCTAGCAACAATCAAGGGCGTGATGACGTGATGAAGCGATTTAGCGGATGGCAGGAGCATGAGAGGGACGATGGGAAGTTGTGAAACGCGAGTGCATGCATGAGGTGGTAGGAGAGAGGGAGAGAAGTGTTACCTAGCATTGACCAAGGGCGTGATGGAGGGTTGAACGGATGGCAGGAGAATGGGAGGGAGGTTGGGAAAATCAGTGAAAAGAGAGTGCAGGAGGAGGTAGGAAATGGAGAGAGGGAGTGAAAAGTTACCTAGCATTGACTCAGGCCGTGATGGAGGGATCGAGCAAACGGAAGGAGCATGTGAGGGACGATGGGGAGGTGAGGCATGGCTCTTGTGGAGCTCCAAGTGCTTGTGTATAATCATTAAAGCTCATGAATCAGGACTCTGCTGCAGCTGTGCTGCTGCCGCCGCCGCCGTCGCCGCCGCCGCCGCTGCCGCCGCTACTGCTGCTGCTGCTGCTGCTGCTGCTGCTTCTGCTGCTGCTTCTGCTTCTGCTTCTTCTTCTGAATCTGTCGTTCCATAAAAAATGCAATCGATGCGAGGGGACGGAGGGACTGAGAACAGGAGAGTGTACAGGAACTTGTAAAGCACCCTACAAATAGTGTACAGTTACAGTTTCAGACCGTGTGACCAATTCACTGAAACGGCTCTACTCCCCTACACCGCGCTCCACCAATTTACATCCATCAGGGCACACCCCTCATCGCCTCACACCGCTCATCACCGTCTCACACCCAACCATTCGATTTCCGCACCTGAACCACTGCGAGCGCGTCTAACCTAGACAGCAAGGGCTCTTCTTCCCTGCACCGCACTTTCACCGATCTACACCCAGCGTCTGACCAAAATCCTTCTTTTCCGCACCTGAACCACTGCGAACCCCCGCCACTTTGCTGATGTCAACCCCCCTCATCCTGCGCTGCTACCCCTCCCCACCCCTCCCCGCCCCTCCCCGCTTCCCCCCCCCCTCCCCGCTGCTCTTCCCGGCATTTCCCCCCCCACTACCCCTCTAGGGCGAGCCGATGCGGGCTCCGCCACGCGGTAACCAATCTCCACCGCATTTTCTTTCCGCTTGTGCCTCACGAATGACCGCGCAAACCCTTCCCGCAGGGCGTTGGCGGTACGTGCATCCGCGCTAGTAACTTCAGCGCCCCTAGCATTCGCGATATTAGCAGTTGCGGTAACATCGATGTGGCCTTGTGTGTGAGATCGAACGGCGAACACACCTGTGGAAAAAACGAGAGGAGTCATAACGATTATATTACATGGACGGAAGGGATTGGGTGGTGTGACAAGCGACGACCAATTGACCGGCGACAGTGAGTGCGACAGTTGGTGCGACGGTGCGTGCGACGGTGCGTGCGACGGTGCGTGCGACAGAGCTTGCAACGGCGACCTTGCAACGCCACGAGCAGACTCTATGCGAGATTGCAAAACATTGTACAGCTGCAGAGTAAGCCTTGACCTCAGTCTAAGAGTCACGAAGCGGAGAGATTTCGAAACGATTCAAAGGAAAACTGCGGCGATCTCAAATCTTAGGGTACCCTGCAGATGCGCAGTTCTCCACGGATCTGCCGCGACGGCGTCTCCGCGACTACCGCTCGCCGCATGGCAAAAAGGGATAGGGAGACCTACTACTAGTCGTTACTCCAGTAGGGTACCATAGGCGCAGGTGGCTTGGGTGAGTTCGTACGCGGTAAAGCCCGTACATGGACGTTATATGTTTAGTAAGAATTGTCTCAATGGTACTTGCGTTAGTGGTTTCTGTTATTCCCGTTGATGCCCTCGTTTTTTTGCAGAGTTATAGAGTGTTGTTTTCGTTACATATTAAGCTTTTGTGTCTCTCAGTTTTTTAGCAGCTGAATTTATAGCGAAACTGAACCATAGTTTCGCTGATTCGTGCATCCCAAGGAGGCTCTCCAAGGCCCTGTTCGACTGGCGCATCAGGGTTTAGGCTCGGGTACCAGCACAGGTTCGTTGGTGGTGCTTGGGTAGCAGGGTTGGTTCGGGTGTGGTGCTCGAACGAGAGGAAGTGGTTTGGGGTTTGTCAAATTGGGGCCCTGTTCGACTGGCGCATCAGGCACAGGCTCGGGTTCCAGCTACAGTAAAGTGTGCTCCCTCGAAGCTTCTGAGAGAAGCGGACAAGTGTTGACTCGGGTCTGGGATCTGCTGACTCGGGTCTGGGATAGGCGCATGAGCACCGAAGCGAACTGGTGCATGATGGCAGCCGAACACCCTTTTTGGCCCCAGGTTCGGGAACTAAATGTGCGTTCCCGGAACCCTCCTCTCCAGGCAAACCGACGCACCACTGATGCGCGCATAGTGCATCCGTGGAGAGCTAGCACCATGGCCCTGTTCGGCAGGCGCATCAGAATCTAGGCTCGGGAATGAGCTCTGGTTCGGGAGTGGTGCAACATACCAGATAGTCAGGTTTGGGTCTGGTTCGTGCTTTGTCAATTTGTTGCAGGCTCGCGGAAGGAGTGTGTCACGTGTCCCACGACTGTCCGGTCTGCCCCGAGGGTTGCTGGGTAGGGACTAAACATTCCCAGAGCAAAATCGATGTTGCGTGTTCAACCCTAATTTGGTGAAAAGTTTGGCGAATCTTCAATGCTGCCCCGCATCAGTGATGCGCGCATGGATGCTACCTCTCCACGACGCACCATGCGCGCATGACTGATGCGTCGGTTTGCCAGGGGAGGTTGGTTCCAGGAACAAGGTTTTGGCCCCCAAACCGGGGGCCAAAAAGACCGTTCGGCAGTCAGACTGCTTTGGTGCTCATGCGCCTATCCCGAACTATGATAGCCGATCAACCGCTTATCTCGGAAACATCTAGGGTGGTCGTTCTACTGTACCCCATTCCCGAGCCTGTGCTCATGCGCCTGCCGAACAAGGCCCATGCGCGCACCAGCTGATGCGGGGCAGCACCAGCTGGTGTGGGGCAGAATAAGGTGCCCGCCAAGTTGAACACCTCCCGAGTTTGACTAACTTTACCCACACAATTGCCCGCTCTGTAAAAGTCGAACACCTACCGTGTTTGACAAACTTGACAGACCATTAGAACCAATTTGACAAACCCCAAACCACTTCCTCTCGTTCGAGCACCACACCTGAGCCAAGCCTGGTACCCAAGCACCACCAACGAGCCTGTGTTGGTACCCGAGCCTAAGACCGCGGTCTCAAGTTCCCCCACCATCGAAGTTCCCCCACCAGCCCGTTTTTTTCGAAGCTGATGGGGATTTTGGTGGGAATGCTCCCACTTTGACCACCGAACCTCATTTTGGCGGGCGACAGATGTCGCCAGCATTGCATGTCTTAACATCCAATGAAATTGATGCGCCAGCTCGCAGACCAAGTGTTGAACTAACCTCGTCACGCAAAACCTAAACGGCCGAGCCTGACGGTTGCGCCTGACGAAAAACTTTGGCACAATAGTCAATTCAAGTCAACTTGGGTGATATTGGCAGATTCACGCAACCAGTGTAGAAATGGGTTGCCTGGGCAGGAAGAAAATATTTGTTGCCGGCTATGTGCACGAAACTGGCATGTCTAACACTGTAGTCCCCACATCCAGCAAACGTGGCACGATCTCCATCGTCGCACACTGACGGACAGGCCAAGCATTGCGACCGTGGTCGTTGGTTTCAAGGTGTCGAAAGTTCGAACCGCGTGGGGGAACCTTACAATGCCACGTCAACATTTCGAGTCGCGTGGAGGAACTTCAGCTGGTGGGGGAACTTGAGAATGCGCCCTAAACCCTGATGCGCGAGTCGAACAGGGCCTGGTTCTATTGGTCTGTCAAGTTTGTCAAACACGGTAGGTGTTCGACTTTTACAGAACTCCTTCAACCCTAATTCAAGGCGTAAACCCCCCGTCAACCATGGTCATGATACTTCTCTAGTTCGAGATGCGTGAGAGTGCGCAGAATCACTTGCTGAGCTGGCACGATCAGGCCGCGCCACGGACATGACTCTCGCGCTCTCCGCTGTAACCGCCGCAACTCGTGTTCAGCCCCACCTCTGCGTGCATTCTGCGCTCCGCCAGCGAATGTGGCGAACGCATAAAGTAATCACCCGATCGTCTAACGTTATATCAAACGGATTAGTTAACAGGTCGACAAACAGATTAGTCGACAGGTCGACATTGAACGGGTTATCGACCGGATTGTTGCCGCTTGACTTTCGCGCCCCGGCTCGGTCGGGCCGACTCGTCGCCGGATCGCGTTCTCTCGTGACGCTAGTCGTTCCGCGAAGAGCGTTACTTTTTCCGTCGCTGCGGCATAGCCACCCACCTAGGGCTTCTTCAACTCCTGCACGAGCTGGTCGGGTAATTTCGGAGTTAACCCCAGATTTTGGAGGGAGTTATGAGCAACCACCTTTAGGATCCCCCCTACCCCTAGGAGCTTCCGTAGAACCATCTCTAGAAACCGCAGTAGCGAAGGAGACTACAGTTAGGAAGCGGCGCGCGCGTACGTCGAAATCGGTCGGCGGAGCTGACGGAGCTGCGGATGACGCGACAGTTCCACGTGGGAGTAATCTAGTGATCCCACGTGGCAGCGAGCCGGTGAATGCGTCGGAATCTTCCGTAGGCCAGGAGAGTGCCACGCGCGTCAGTGGCAGGCGAGGCCGCCGAGTGACAAGTAACGAAACTGTTATTAGCGAGGATTCGAGTGAGGGAAAGGCTGCAGCCGGCGGAAGTGGAAAGAGGACGCGCGGCCGTCCGCGGAAGCAGGCGGAAGGGATAACGGATGAAGCGGAGAAGCTGCCGTTGAATTTCAAGGTTGGGGCGGAAGGAATTGTGGGCGGAGTGGAATCGTCCGCCGGAGCAAATCTAGTATTAGTAGCAGGCTCAGGCCCAGAATCAGGATCTGACACCGAAGCCGCACCGAAGAAGGTAGGAAAGGGTAGGTGGAGTGCGGACGAGCTCTTGCTGTCTCGCGGGCTGAGCACACAGGCTGTAGCAGCGCCGTCCCCGGCTGTAACAGGTCCATCCCCGGCTGTAGCAGGGAAAGAGTCTCAGGGTTTCAGATCTGCGTATTTTAATCGGGTTAGCTATAGTACGGACGGAAAGCAACGGGAGCGCGCGGAAGGAGGTTCGGCGGGCGGGATGAGAGGCGCCGCGGCGGGCGGGGGCGCGAGGGGGAGACAAGGCGCTGGCCTGGCAGCCGCAGGGGGAAGAGCGGAAAGAGCAGCGGATGCAGGTTTCCAGGCCAGGGGGAAGGGCGGTAAGGGGAAGGGAAGGGGCGGAGGCGGAGGCGGGGGAGAGAAGGGCGGGGGAAAAGGCGGAAGAGGAGGCGGAGGGGAAGGCGGAGCGGTAGGGGGGGCTGGGGGAGAGAAGCTGGCGCAGAACAGGACAGCGTATCTGCAGGTGCTGGGGACGGGTATGGACACGGGGGATACTTCCCCCTGCGTGCTGCTGTTCTTCGAGCGGCTGCGCCTGGTGTTCAACGCGGGCGAGGGACTGCAGCGCCTTTGCATCGAACACCGCATCAGGCTGTCAAAGGTGGGCAAGGGTTTTCGGGTTTTGGAGGGTGGGACGGGTGTAAGGATTGGCGCCTGCGCCTGGTGTTCAACGCGGGCGAGGAGCTGCAGCGCCTCTGCATAGAGCACCGTGGGCAGGGGTTTGCACTGAGAATCGTTCGCCTCCCGCGTGTGCACCGAGACGGTTGGAGGGCTGCCAGGCATGTTGCTCATGACTCTCCCCTCTCCCCTCCACCCTTCCCCTACTCCCACTTATTGAATCCCATCAGGTGGACAAGATCTTTCTCTCCCGAGTGTGCACGGAAACAGCTGGCGGGCTGCCAGGCATGCTGCTGACGAATCTTCCGTCTCCTTTTTCCGCCCGCTTCCCTGCCTCCCCTCCTTCCCCCCCCATCAGGTGGACAAGATCTTTCTCTCCCTCCCGAGTGTGCACGGAAACAGCTGGCGGGCTGCCTGCCAGGCATGCTGCTGACGAATCTTCCGTCTCCTTTTTCCGCCCGCTTCCCTGCCTCCCCTCCTTCCCCCCCCATCAGGTGGACAAGATCTTTCTCTCCCTCCCGAGTGTGCACGGAAACAGCTGGCGGGCTGCCTGCCAGGCATGCTGCTAAAAAATCCCTTTCCTCCCTTTCCCCCCGTCTCCCTGCCTCACCCCTCCCCCTCCCATTTGCATCAGGTGGACAAGATATTCCTCTCCCGCGTGTGCACCGAGACGGCAGGGGGGCTGCCAGGCATGCTGCTGACACTCGCCAACACGGGGGAGACAGGTGTCACGGTGAGTTCTGGGACAAGGGTGTAAGGAAGGGTGCAGGATAGACGTGTGTGTTTCCCTCTTTCGTTTTCTCTTTTTTCCTCTGTGACGGAAGCCTGACAGGCAAGTTGGGCATCACAGTGAGTGAGGGTGGTGGGCGAACACTGTGTGTGCTTGCTGCTGCCATGGCCCTTTTAGTGCTTCAGCTTCCTGAGGCAAATCATGTATGCGTTATTCCGCATGTGGACGGGTGTGCCATGCATCCCTGATTTGCAGTTGTTATATTGTCGCGTTACAAAAAAAAAAAAAAAAAAAAAAAAAAAAAAAAAAAAAAAAAAAACCTCTCACGCGCTACGTTTTCCCCGCCAGGTGGACATATGTGGGCCGTCGGATCTCCATCGGCTGGCAGCAGCCATGCGCTGCTTCGTGGGCGCAGCTTCGGTCCGAACCTCCAGCTTCGGCAGCAGCAGCCCTGGGCGTCAGTCGTACCCGCACGCCCCACTCCCTCCTGCGTACATCAAAGCACAGCAGCAGCAGCAGGGAAGGGAAGGAGAGGTGATGAGAGAAGAGCAACTGGAAAGGGAGAGCGGGAAAGAGGGAGAGAGTGGGAAGGAGCAGGAGGACAAGAGCGCGTACATAGTGCATGACGATGGGGACGTGAAGATCACTGCTGTGCTGCTTGAACCAGCATTTCCAGAAATAGCAGCATCATCATCATCAGCAGCAGCAGCTGCTGCTTCCCACAACACCACTGCCACGATTAGCAGCACGGTGCTCCCGTCGCCATCCGCGTCCTTTAAGGAATTGACTCTCTCGCAACTGAAAGATGGCGGACTGGCAGGAGAGGGATTCACAGGTGTCAGTTCCGAAGCGGCCCTCCCCTCTGCCACGTCAGCGAAGCGCCCCAGTCCTTCCGGCCCTGCTGACGTCAGCAGCGGGTGGGGCACAGTCAGCGCCGGAAGCGAGAAGAGGGCGAGGGTGCAGGGAGAGAGGAAGGAGGAAGAGGCGGGGGGTTCAGCTGCAGGAGCAACAACAGGATTTGCAGCAGGAGCAGCAGCAGGGGTGGTGCCAACAGCAGCAGGTGTTGCGGCATCAGTGGCAGCGCCAGCAGCAGCAGGGATGGCAGCAGCAGCAGCAGCGGGCATGGCGGCGGTGGTGTATGTGTGCGAGTTGCCGACAGCAGCAGGGAGGTTTGACCCCGAGCGAGCTGCAGCCATGGGCATCCGCCCCGGCCCCAAGTACCGGCGCCTGCAGATGGGGGAGAGCGTTGCTAGCGATGATGGGAGCACCATGGTGAGAGTCAGGAGTGCGGCATGCGTGTCTGTGAAGGCTATTGGTTGTGTGTGTGACTAGTAGCAGCAATGAGCATCCGCCCCGGTCCCAAGTACCGGCGATTGCAGATGGGGGAGAGCGTTGCTAGCGATGATGGGAGCACCATGGTGAGAGTCAGGAGTGCTGTTGTGCTGTTGTGCTGTTGTGCTGTTGTGCTGTTGTGCTGTTGTGCTGTTGTGCTGTAGTGCTGTTGTGCTGTTGTGCTGTTGTGCTGTTGAGCTGTTGTGCTGTTGTGCTGTTGTGCTGTTGTGCTGTTGTGCTGTTGTGCTGTTGTGCTGTTGTGCTGTTGTGCTGTTGTGCTGTTGTGCTGTTGTGCTGTTGTGCTGTTGTGCTGTTGTGCTGTTGTGCTGTTGTGCTGTTGTGCTGTTGTGCTGTTGTGCTGTTGTGCTGTTGTGCTGTTGTGCTGTTGTGCTGTTGTGCTGTTGTGCTGTTGTGCTGTTGTGCTGTTTGTGCTGTTGTGCTGTTGAGCTGTTGTGCTGTTGTGCTGTTGTGCTGTTGTGCTGTTGTGCTGTTGTGCTGTTGTGCTGTTGTGCTGTTGTGCTGTTGTGCTGTTGTGCTGTTGTGCTGTTGTGCTGTTGTGCTGTTGTGCTGTTGTGCTGTTGTGCTGTTGTGGTGCTGTTGTGCTGTTGTGCTGTTGTGCTGTTGTAGCTGTTGTGCTGTTGTGCTGTTGTGGCTGTTGTGGCTGTTGTGCTGTTGTGCTGTTGTGCTGTTGTGCTGTTGTGCTGTTGTGCTGTTGTGCTGTTGTGCTGTTGTGCTGTTGTGCTGTTGTGCTGTTGTGCTGTTGTGCTGTTGTGCTGTTGTGCTGTTGTGCTGTTGTGCTTGTTGTGCTGTTGTGCTGTTGTGCGGTTTGTGCTGTGTTGTGCTGTTGTGCTGTTGCTGTTGGCTGTTGTGCTGTTGGCTGTTTGCTGTTGTGCTGTTGTGCTGTTGTGCTGTTGTGCTGTTGTGCTGTTGTGCTGTTGTGCTGTTGTGCTGTTGTGCTGTTGTGCTGTTGCTGTTGTGCTGTTTGCTGTTGTGCTGTTGTGCTGTTGTGCTGTTGTGCTGTTGTGCTGTTGTGCTGTTGTGCTGTTGTGCTGTTGTGCTGTTGTGCTGTTGT
Organism: Closterium sp. Naga37s-1; assembly: GCA_947471745.1. Classification (NCBI taxonomy): domain Eukaryota; kingdom Viridiplantae; phylum Streptophyta; class Zygnematophyceae; order Desmidiales; family Closteriaceae; genus Closterium; species Closterium sp. Naga37s-1. The sequence continues at coordinate 64,432 of CANJKZ010000270.1, read as the reverse complement.
GCTGTTGTGCTGTTGTGCTGTTGTGCTGTTGTGCTGTTGTGCTGTTGTGCTGTTGTGCTGTTGTGCTGTTGTGCTGTTGTGCTGTTGTGCTGTTGTGCTGTTGTGCTGTTGTGCTGTTGTGCTGTTGTGCTGTTGTGCTGTTGTGCTGTTGTGCTGTTGTGCTGTTGTGCTGTTGTGCTGTTGTGCTGTTGTGCTGTTGTGCTGTTGTGCTGTTGTGCTGTTGTGCTGTTGTGCTGTTGTGCTGTTGTGCTGTTGTGCTGTTGTGCTGTTGTGCTGTTGTGCTGTTGTGCTGTTGAGCTGTGCTGTTGTGCTGTTGTGCTGTTGTGCTGTTGTGCTGTTGTGCTGTTGTGCTGTTGTGCTGTTGTGCTGTTGTGCTGTTGTGCTGTTGTGCTGTTGTGCTGTTGTGCTGTTGTGCTGTTGTGCTGTTGTGCTGTTGTGCTGTTGTGCTGTTGTGCTGTTGTGCTGTTGTGCTGTTGTGCTGTGTGCTGTTGTGCTGTTGTGCTGTTGTGCTGTTGTGCTGTTGTGCTGTTGTGCTGTTGTGCTGTTGTGCTGTTGTGCTGTTGTGCTGTTGTGCTGTTGTGCTGTTGTGCTGTTGTGCTGTTGTGCTGTTGTGCTGTTGTGCTGTTGTGCTGTTGTGCTGTTGTGCTGTTGTGCTGTTGTGCTGTTGTGCTGTTGTGCTGTTGTGCTGTTGTGCTGTTGTGCTGTTGTGCTGTTGTGCTGTTGTGCTGTTGTGCTGTTGTGCTGTTGTGCTGTTGTGCTGTTGTGCTGTTGTGCTGTTGTGCTGTTGTGCTGTTGTGCTGTTGTGCTGTTGTGCTGTTGTGCTGTTGTGCTGTTGTGCTGTTGTGCTGTTGTGCTGTTGTGCTGTTGTGCTGTTGTGCTGTTGTGCTGTTGTGCTGTTGTGCTGTTGTGCTGTTGTGCTGTTGTGCTGTTGTGCTGTTGTGCTGTTGTGCTGTTGTGCTGTTGTGCTGTTGTGCTGTTGTGCTGTTGTGCTGTTGTGCTGTTGTGCTGTTGTGCTGTTGTGCTGTTGTGCTGTTGTGCTGTTGAGCTGTTGTGCTGTTGTGCTGTTGTGCTGTTGTGCTGTTGTGCTGTTGTGCTGTTGTGCTGTTGTGCTGTTGTGCTGTTGTGCTGTTGTGCTGTTGTGCTGTTGTGCTGTTGTGCTGTTGTGCTGTTGTGCTGTTGTGCTGTTGTGCTGTTGTGCTGTTGTGCTGTTGTGCTGTTGTGCTGTTTGTGCTGTTGTGCTGTTGTGCTGTTGTGCTGTTGTGCTGTTGTGCTGTTGTGCTGTTGTGCTGTTGTGCTGTTGTGCTGTTGTGCTGTTGTGCTGTTGTGCTGTTGTGCTGTTGTGCTGTTGTGCTGTTGTGCTGTTGTGCTGTTGTGCTGTTGTGCTGTTGTGCTGTTGTGCTGTTGTGCTGTTGTGCTGTTGTGCTGTTGTGCTGTTGTGCTGTTGTGCTGTTGTGCTGTTGTGCTGTTGTGCTGTTGTGCTGTTGTGCTGTTGTGCTGTTGTGCTGTTGTGCTGTTGTGCTGTTGTGCTGTTGTGCTGTTGTGCTGTTGTGCTGTTGTGCTGTTGTGCTGTTGTGCTGTTGTGCTGTTGTGCTGTTGTGCTGTTGTGCTGTTGAGCTGTTGTGCTGTTGTGCTGTTGTGCTGTTGGCTGTTGTGCTGTTGTGCTGTTGTGCTGTTGGCTGTTGTGCTGTTGTGCTGTTGTGCTGTTGTGCTGTTGTGCTGTTGTGCTGTTGTGCTGTTGTGCTGTTGTGCTGTTGTGCTGTTGTGCTGTTGTGCTGTTGTGCTGTTGTGCTGTTGTGCTGTTGTGCTGTTGTGCTGTTGTGCTGTTGTGCTGTTGTGCTGTTGTGCTGTTGTGCTGTTGTGCTGTTGTGCTGTTGTGCTGTTGTGCTGTTGTGCTGTTGTGCTGTTGTGCTGTTGTGCTGTTGTGCTGTTGTGCTGTTGTGCTGTTGTGCTGTTGTGCTGTTGTGCTGTTGTGCTGTTGTGCTGTTGTGCTGTTGTGCTGTTGTGCTGTTGTGCTGTTGTGCTGTTGTGCTGTTGTGCTGTTGTGCTGTTGTGCTGTTGTGCTGTTGTGCTGTTGTGCTGTTGTGCTGTTGTGCTGTTGTGCTGTTGTGCTGTTGTGCTGTTGTGCTGTTGTGCTGTTGTGCTGTTGTGCTGTTGTGCTGTTGTGCTGTTGTGCTGTTGTGCTGTTGTGCTGTTGTGCTGTTGTGCTGTTGTGCTGTTGTGCTGTTGTGCTGTTGTGCTGTTGTGCTGTTGTGCTGTTGTGCTGTTGTGCTGTTGTGCTGTTGTGCTGTTGTGCTGTTGTGCTGTTGTGCTGTTGTGCTGTTGTGCTGTTGTGCTGTTGTGCTGTTGTGCTGTTGTGCTGTTGTGCTGTTGTGCTGTTGTGCTGTTGTGCTGTTGTGCTGTTGTGCTGTTGTGCTGTTGTGCTGTTGTGCTGTTGTGCTGTTGTGCTGTTGTGCTGTTGTGCTGTTGTGCTGTTGTGCTGTTGTGCTGTTGTGCTGTTGTGCTGTTGTGCTGTTGTGCTGTTGTGCTGTTGTGCTGTTGTGCTGTTGTGCTGTTGTGCTGTTGTGCTGTTGTGCTGTTGTGCTGTTGTGCTGTTGTGCTGTTGTGCTGTTGTGCTGTTGTGCTGTTGTGCTGTTGTGCTGTTGTGCTGTTGTGCTGTTGTGCTGTTGTGCTGTTGTGCTGTTGTGCTGTTGTGCTGTTGTGCTGTTGTGCTGTTGTGCTGTTGTGCTGTTGTGCTGTTGTGCTGTTGTGCTGTTGTGCTGTTGTGCTGTTGTGCTGTTGTGCTGTTGTGCTGTTGTGCTGTTGTGCTGTTGTGCTGTTGTGCTGTTGTGCTGTTGTGCTGTTGTGCTGTTGTGCTGTTGTGCTGTTGTGCTGTTGTGCTGTTGTGCTGTTGTGCTGTTGTGCTGTTGTGCTGTTGTGCTGTTGTGCTGTTGTGCTGTTGTGCTGTTGTGCTGTTGTGCTGTTGTGCTGTTGTGCTGTTGTGCTGTTGTGCTGTTGTGCTGTTGTGCTGTTGAGCTGTTGTGCTGTTGTGCTGTTGTGCTGTTGTGCTGTTGTGCTGTTGTGCTGTTGTGCTGTTGTGCTGTTGTGCTGTTGTGCTGTTGTGCTGTTGTGCTGTTGTGCCATTGTGCCCTCCATCCCTCCATCCTCCCTCTGCTCGACTCTGCCTTCCTTGCCCTTCCTATCCCCCCTCCCCTCAGGTTTACCCATCTGACGTCCTCGAAGCATCAATTCCAGGCCCTGTTGTCCTCCCTGTAGACCTGCTGAGTATTTTCTCTGCTCTCTCTCCTCTCTCCCCTTTCTCTCCCCCCTTCCCCTCACATTCATCCATCTGACGCCCTGGAAACATCGATCCCAGATCCCATTGTCCTCCCTGTAGACTTGCTAAGTATTTTCTCTGTCCTCTCTCCTTTCTCCCCTTCCTCTCCGCCCTCCTCTCAGGTTTACCCATCTGACGTCCTCGAAGCATCCATCCCAGGCCCCGTTGTCCTCCTTATAGACTGATTGTTGCCCTCTCTGTCCTGCTCCAATATTTTTTCTCCTGGTTTCCGCCTACCCACTCTCCCCTCCTCTCAGGTTTACCCATCTGACGTCCTCGAAGCATCCGTCCCAGGCCCCGTTGTCCTCCTTATAGACTGCCCCACTGCAAGCCACACGCAAGCCCTCCTGCAGTCGCCGCAGCTGCAGCGATTCTTCATCAGCAACCGCCAGAAACCCAAGAGTGACAATAACGGGGGTGACAATATCATCAAGGGTGACAATAACGGGAATGACTATAAGGAGGTGACAGTGGCTGTCCACGTGAGCCCAGAAGCTGTGGTGGAGGAGGAGCAGTACCGGCGATGGATGGGCATGCTGGGAGGCAACACCACACACATGCTAGCTGGTCATGGGAGGTACGCAGCTCAGTGTTGGCATGTTAGGGTACGCAGCTCAGTGTTGGCATGTTAGGGTACGCAGCTCAGTGTTGGCATGTTAGGGTACGCAGCTCAGTGTTGGCATGTTAGGGTACGCAGCTCAGTGTTGGCATGTTAGGGTACGCAGCTCAGTGTTGGCATGTTAGGGTACGCAGCTCAGTGTTGGCATGTTAGGGTACGCAGCTCAGTGTTGGCATGTTAGGGTACGCAGCTCAGTGTTGGCATGTTAGGGTACGCAGCTCAGTGTTGGCATGTTAGGGTACGCAGCTCAGTGTTGGCATGTTAGGGTACGCAGCTCAGTGCTCATGGGGCATGGGGCATTGCCAGGTAAGGGGAGGTATGGACAGTGGCTGTCCACGTGAGCCCAGAGGGGGTGGTGGAGGAGGAGCAGTATCGGCGGTGGATTGGGGATGCTGCTGGGACCCAGCACCACACACGTGCTGGCAGGGCACGGCAGGTGCGCATATGAGGACAGCACAGACGTGTTGAAAGGTAACATCTGCTCCTGCTGACAGAGATGGATGGGCATGCTGGGACCCAACACCACTCATGTGCTGGCAGGGCACGGCAGGTGCGCATATGAGGACAGCACAGACGTGTTGAAAGGTAACATCTGCTCCTGCTGACAGAGATGGATGGGCATGCTGGGACCCAACACCTCTCATGTGCTGGCAGGGCACGGCAGGTAGGAATATGAGTACACCTGCTGGTAACCAGGTAACGTGGGGCACATGTTACTGGTAGGGAGAGGAGGAGCAGTATCGGCGAGGGATGGGCATGCTGGGACCCAACACGCACGCACGCGCGTGGAGGTATGGTGTGCTGACAGTTAGGGTGATTGATTGGGTCTCTGCATGCAGGTATGGTGTACGCGTTTGGCTGTTGTTCATGCTCCACATGTGCATGGAGGGTAGTGTAAGACATCTCAAAGTCTGGCTGAGATGCACTCAAAGGCCCTTCTTTTCACGTTTGGCTGTTGTTCATGCTCCACATGTGCATGCATGCAGTGCAGTGTAAGACGCCTTCGACTGCCCGCCCGTGCTAGCTGGGAGTGCAGCCTTGGCAAAAAAACTGCACCACGTGTGTCCGCACCTCACCTCTTTCGTACCACAACACCCCCTTGCGCCCTTTCAGAGCATTTGAGTGCCCGCCTGTGCTAGCGGGGAGTGCAGCCCTGACAACCAAGCTCCACTACGTGTGTCCGCACCTCTTCCCTGAACCAAACGACCACACTCTGGCTTTGTTGACCCACGTGCTTTTCCCTATTACTCCCTCTCCTACAGGGCCTTCGAGTGCCCGCCTGTGCTAGCGGGGAGTGCAGCCCTGACAACCAAGCTCCACTACGTGTGTCCGCACCTCTTCCCTGAACCATACGACCACACACTGACAAGACGGGCAGCGGAAGCAGCAGGAACATCAACAGCAGCAGCACAGACGTATGAGCTGGAGGTGAGTGGGCTTTGAGACGCGCTTCCGAGGTGAGCGGGCTTTGAGACGCCTGGTATTGGTCGCACCTTTTTCCTCAACCATATGAGCACACACTGGCTTTGGCTCGACCCGATTGTTATGCCCCTGTGACCTTAACAACCTGTGCCGCTGGGCCCCTGTTTGGTTCGGTTGAAACGCCTCAAAAGTAGAACCCGTGATGGGCCCCCGCTCAACCGGATTCTCCTCGCCTCCTCTCATTCACCTCGCCTCCTCTCATTCACCTCGCCTCCTCTCATTCACCTCGCCTCCTCTCATTCACCTCGCCTCCTCTCATTCACCTCGCCTCCTCTCATTCACCTCGCCTCCTCTCATTCACCTCGCCTCCTCTCATTCTCCTCGCCTCCTCTCATTCTTCTCGCCTCCTCTCATTCTCCTCGCCTCCTCTCATTCTCCTCGCCTCCTCTCATTCACCTCGCCTCCTCTCATTCACCTCGCCTCCTCTCATTCACCTCGCCTCCTCTCATGCACCTCGCCTCCTCTCATGCACCTCGCCTCCTCTCATGCACCTCGCCTCCTCTCATTCACCTCGCCTCCTCTCATTCACCTCGCCTCCTCTCATGCACCTCGCCTCCTCTCATTCACCTCGCCTCCTCTCATTCACCTCGCCTCCTCTCATTCACCTCGCCTCCTCTCATTCACCTCGCCTCCTCTCATTCACCTCGCCTCCTCTCATTCACCTCGCCTCCTCTCATTCACCTCGCCTCCTCTCATGCACCTCGCCTCCTCTCATGCACCTCGCCTCCTCTCATTCACCTCGCCTCCTCTCATTCACCTCGCCTCCTCTCATGCACCTCGCCTCCTCTCATTCACCTCGCCTCCTCTCATTCACCTCGCCTCCTCTCATTCACCTCGCCTCCTCTCATTCACCTCGCCTCCTCTCATTCACCTCGCCTCCTCTCATTCACCTCGCCTCCTCTCATTCACCTCGCCTCCTCTCATTCACCTCGCCTCCTCTCATTCACCTCGCCTCCTCTCCCCCGCTCACTCACCTCTTGCCACTAAATCCACCTCGCCTTTTCGCCCTCTCCCCACCCGGTGACCTCAACAGCCTGTGGAAGGGCTCCCACTCGGCCCCATTGTCATTGCGCTCCTCTCACCTCCCCGTTCAAAGCCTAATTCACCTCCCCTTGTTCGCCCTTTTCCCTCCTATTCCCCACCCTGTCTTCACCCTCTCCCCTTTACAGCCGGTGGATGGGCTCCCGCTCGGCCCCATTGTCGTTGCCCTTTTGCTCGTTTGAATTCACCCTCTGTCTTTCACCCTCTTTCTTTCACCCTCTTTCTTTCACCCTCTTTCTTTCACCCTCTTTCTTTCACCCTCTTTCTTTCACCCTCTTTTGCCTCACCGCCCTCAACCCTGCAATCTCCACACCACAGCCGGTGGATGGGCTCCCACTCAGCCCGACCGTCATTTCCCTCCTCTAACCACACCCTCCTCTCACTTCCCCTTTCTAAGCCAGAATCACATTCTTTTGTCTTGTTTCACCCTCATTGTAACCTCCTCTCTCCTCCCACCGTGTCCCCACCCTGTCTCCTCCCTCTCACCTCCTCCACAGCCAGTGGACGGGCTCCCGCTCGGCCCCATTGTCATTGCGCTCCTCACACCTCTCTCAAGCCCCTGAGTCACTTCTCCTTTTTACACCCTCTTTCCTCTCTCCACGCTCTCACCTCCTCCACAGCCGGTGGACGGGCTCCCGCCCGGCCCCATTGTCATTGCTCTTTTGCTCGATTGAATTCACCTCTCTTTTGTTCACCTTCTTTCGCCCCACCGCCGTCACCCCTGCAACCTCTACAGCCTGTAACTGGTCTCCCGCTCGGCCCCATTGTCATTGCCAAGAACCTTCTCAAGGTCCGTTTGCCTTCCATGAAACTTCCTCTTGGTTTCTCCTGCCGGAAAAAATTAGCTCTTGAGTTTCTCCTGCGATGTTCTTCCATGATCAAATTCTGACAATATTAATTGGGGAGTTGCTTTTGAGAAATCTCATTAGAGAATTTGGTTTCTCAGAAAACACCCCGACACCTGTTCCAACCCTTTTCCTCCATCCCCCAATTCCCACGCCTCACCCACAGGTCAACCTGCGAGGCGCCCCTGTTTTGGGAGTTGACACGTCAGCAGTGCCGCCCGCTTTCAACGCCAGGAGCACTGTTCACCACTTGCTGCACAGCATTCCGGAGCTTGAGGAAGCTTCCAGGAAGGTGGCTGTGGATTGGGGATTGGGGAGCAAGGCGAAGGAGGGGGAGAAAATGGGAGAGGTGGAGGGAGAGAGGATGGGAGAGGTGGAGGGAGAGAGGATGGGAGACGAAGGGGAAGGGGGAGGATGGAGAGGAAGTGGTGAGGGAGGGAGGAGTGGTGCTGTTGCTGCTCCTGCTGCTTCAGGTGCTGCTTCAGGTGCTGCTTCAGGTGCTTCAGGTGCTTCAGGTGCTGCTGCGTGGGGGGGTGCACCAGCGTGCATACGGGGAATGGGCAGGGAGGAGGTGGAGGTGGTGTTTCTCGGCACGGGCTCATCCCAGCCGTCCAAATACCGCAATCTCAGCGGCATCTACGTTCACCGGTTCGACCGTGGAGGGATGATATTGGACTGCGGGGAGGGCAGCTACGCGCAGCTGACCAGACGGTGAGTGAGTGTGGGCGGTTGTGGATGGGGGGCGTACGTGTGCTCATGGCAGTGGGTGAGGAAAGGCAAGGCATCTACGTTCACCGGTTCGACCGCGGAGGGATGATTCTGGACTGCGGGGAGGGCAGCTACGCGCAGCTGACCAGACGGTGAGTGAGTGTGTGTATGGGCGAGGTGGATGGAGCTCCTGTGCATGTGGTCTAGGCAAGGCATTTACGTGCACAGATTCGACCGCGGAGGCATGATATTGGATTGCGGCGAGGGAAGCTACGCCCAGCTGACTAGAAGGTCAGTCAGTGTGTCGGATGGATGGGTGGGTGGGTGGGTGGGTGGCTTAACATTCTCCCGTCCCCCCGCTGCCTCCTTGATTCTTCTCTTACAGGTTTGGGCCAGAAAAGGCAGAAGAGATTATAGCTGGTCTGAAGTGTATTTGGATCTCTCACATCCACGCTGATCATCACACGGGGCTTGTCAGAATTCTTGCTGCCCGAAGAGACATTCTTTTGCGCCGGGCAGCTCAGCGGGCAGCTCAGCGGGCAGCTCAGCGGGCAGCTGAACGGGCACGTCCTGGAACAGATTTTCAGGAAGCGGTTGAGAAGATGGAGAGTGAGGAACTGGACAAGGATACTACAGTGCAAGTGCCGCCCATTTTGGTGGTAGGGCCGAAGCAGCTTCGGCGGTATCTGGAGGCGTATCAGACGTTCGAAAGCCTCCACCTGACGTTTTTGGACTGTAGCCAGACGACGAAGGATGCCGCCGCTCTTGCTGCTAAAGCAGGAACAGCAGGAGCAGCAGGAGTAGCAGCACGTAGTGCTGCTTCTGCAAGGGGCCTGGATGGAGGGATGGAGGAAGGCGATGGGAGGGAGCAGTGTGGTCTTATCTGGCAAAAAGAAAGCCAGTCTAAACAGCAGCAGCAGCAGCAGCAGCAGTCAGGGGTTTACCAACAGAGAACTGAATCAGCCGTTAAAAACCTAGACAACCAAGAGAACCGAGACAACCGGGAGAGCAGAGAGAGGGAGAGGAAGGGCCTGCGCCCCTTCTGGCTCAAAACAGGGTTCCACCTGGAGGACGGGGGTTTGGACGAGCCGGGCAGGCAGCAGCTGGGGGAGGTGTTATCTGCGCTGGGGCTGGCCCGGCTGGAGAGTGTGCCTGTGGTGCATTGCCCCCAGGCGTTTGCTGTGGTGCTGGAGGGTTGGGTGAGAGGGCGAGAGGGGGGGAGTGGGGAGGAAGATTCCTGGAAGCTGGTGTACTCGGGTGACACTCGCCCGTGTGATACTGTCAGGGTGGCGAGCCGAGGAGCTACAGTGCTGATTCATGAGGTGAGTTGCTAACTTATACCAGGGGGAGGTGTTACCTACGATGGGGCTGACCCGGCTGGAGAGTGTGCCTGTGGTGCTGGAGGGAAGGGTGAGGGGGCGAGAGAAGGGGCGGGTGAGAGGGCGAGAGAAGGGGCGGGTGAGAGGGCGAGAGAAGGGGAGTGAGAAGGGGAGTGCAGAGGAAGATCCCTGGAAGCTGGTGTATTCGGGTGACACTCGCCCGTGCAATACTGTGAGGGCGGCGAGTCGAGGGGTAACAGTGCTGATACACGAGGTAAGCTTAGGGGAGGTGTTATCTGGGGGAGGTGTGGGCTCACATCTGCGCTGGGCTGCCCAGCACTGCCCATCGACTTCTCCCCTTCCTATCCCTCCTCCCATCCCTCTCCCTCACACACTCGCAGGCGACATTTGAGGATGATTTGCAGCACGAGGCCATAGCGCGAAGGCACAGCACGACCTGTCAGGCGGTAGGGGTGGGTGCACCCCTCGCCTGCATCATTACCTTCCATCACCTTCTTTTCTTCCCATCCACATCCCCATCCCACATACACTCCCAGGCGACATTTGAGGATGATTTGCAGCACGAGGCAATAGCCCGAAAGCACAGCACGACGAGCGAGGCAGTGGAGGTGGGTGCGTCTGCCCCCGCTTATCGCACCATTCTCACCCATTTCAGCCAACGCTACCCTAAAATCCCCCGCCTCGCGCCCCCGGTGAAAAGTAAGAAGAGAGGAGATGGTGGTGCGGGCGGCGGGGATGCGGAGGGCGGCGAAGGTGGGAGTGCGGCAATTGCGTTTGATTTGATGTCAGTGAATTTTTGTGACTTGCCGAGGCTGCCGGAGTTGGTGCCGGTTTTCCAGCTGCTGTTTAGGGATGCGCTGGAAGAGGAGGAAGAGGAGCAAGAGGAGGGAGGTTGAAAGGGGATTTTATTAATATTGAGAGCAGATTCAGTTGTTGATTGAATGCTTTATTTTCACTTTTTTTTTCTGATGTGTAGCCTTGGTTCGAAATTTTACACGTATGATCTCTTTATTGTTGACCTTCGTGGCATTCTTGCTTGTCTCCTCGAGGGGCACTGCCAAATTACAGTCCGGTCAACTGTTCGGTTCATCCGTGGACAAATAATAGAATGCCACGGATGTGTCTCCAAGAACGCCACGACTTCTACAGTATAATCTCGTTACCTCCACGGTTTGAGGGCAGACTGTTACAGCGAGTCGCTATGTGGTGCGGCTGGTGGGATGGTAGTGCTGGCAACCCTTGAAAGTATATTTGCTGACCGACAGCACATCAACCTTCACGATTTCACTTACTCTGAACACACTAGAATGTAGAGTTGGGAAACTGAAAATCCAGCTGTAAGTAGCACTTATGTCCCGCACTCGTGTTGCGTTTGTGGGACGCGGGGTGGAAGCCCAGCTTTCGTGGCATTCCTCCGTAAAGGGGGCAGTATGGAACCAATAATTCCCAAAATGGAAAGACGCACAAAATGCTTAGGAAACAAACTGCTTCCAGAATAAACAGCTTTCTGGAAGCCTTTTTGTCCACCTTGGTTCTTCTTGGTTCTTCTAACTCGTGCGTGAGTGAGAGTTCTGCTCGCCCTCCAGAAGCGTCTCAGCTCTTCTAAACCGCATTCCATCCTTCTCTTTGCTCTCCCATTTTTTGTCCACTTTCGCTTCCACCATTCCCTACGTTCCTTCACTCGTGTCTCAAACAGAAAAGGTACAGAACACACTTCCCGAAACTGACGACCAACAACTTCCACTCCATTGCTGCATGGCGTGTCGTGTTCTCACCCACAACATCAATCAGCAGCTTGTTTGATACGTAGCATGCCTGACAGCAATCTCTGAAAATACAGTGGCCACCCTCTTTCGATGCGGTGAGAACTGAATCCCATGCCAATCGCGTCGCATTAGGAGGAATCCTGACTCTAAAGTCGGTCAGAAGCAATTTCCGCATCATTAGGCCGACTCGGGGTCGAATTTTATGTCTGTCCATCAACCAGCCGCCGCTGAGGGAACAATTCCGCAAAGTGAAATCCGCGGCATCATTGAACAGCCGCTGATGACGGGAAAGCAACAAACGTTATAGCAGCTGTATTTAGCTAGTAGACTGACTCGCGATGAGGTAGCTGACAGACGGTTCAGAAGTACAAAGCGTTGGCTTGTTCGTCAATTTCCACCGCAAGCATCCTACTTTTCCGTACTTTCGTACAAACTGATGCAGCGAGACGAGTGCTAAGTCAGCTCTCTTCAACTTCCTTCCAGGCCCAAACCTTCACGCCCGAAACTCCCTTGGGATTGACGCGATTGTTTCAGCACGCGTACAGCTGTGCTTACAGCCACGCTGCTCGCAGACAGCCCGCCTCGTATTGCCCTCTTGTCCTACCAAGCACCCTTTTTGGCTGGCACACTAACTCATACGGTCGGGAGCAACGAAGTTGCAAGCACCTTTCGGCTAATCGTACGGCAGCGTGACGGGCCCACCCACCACGATCGCCAACAAACACCGCCGAATCTGTTCTCTCCTCCTTTCGACCCATCAACAACCACCCACTACGCCTCACGCCGGCGCAGTCGAACCACCAACAAGAGCGGGAACGTAAGGATCCAGTCTCCTGACGGGATTGCTGAGATTCGCAACTTTTCTGCGACGCTTCCGGTGCCGTGTGCTGACGACAGCCACGTGGGGGTCCGGCCAGCACATTTCTCAAAGGAGCAGAACGCGAGATTTTGACGCTAGATCTTCCGTCCAACGCGTGGTACGTACTCTTCCAAGCGGGCAGTGGGGGAATCACAACTAGCGACTCTGGGCCATCACTGAGAATCTCCCGACTTGGTCCATTTTCAGTGCTTCTCGCAGCACCGCGCTCACAAGGCAGAAACTGTGAGCCCAAACGTTACTCTGGAGGATCATCTATGCCGCTGTGTGCGTGTAATGTATCACCGGGTACTGTCTTCAAGGCTGTCAGGCTTTCGGTTTGGCGGCTCCCACCTTCTGGGATCGGAAGATGCTGACACTTCACCTGCAATGAGGTCGTTGGGTTGAGCGAAGGCCGAGACAGTATGATGCATACTACTTGAGGTGTGCAAAACTCACCATGTGCTGCGCGAGGCTTCAGCGCCATGACAAGGAGAAGCAGTCGCATAGTTTACCTTAGCAACGGTACAAGTGCTGCGCAATCGATGATCAGCTGACGATAAGATAGGCATCGTCCTGTTGTTGAAGACCTAGAAAGACTAGGAAAAACCCTTCAAGCCGCGCCAATCGCCTCTGTCCCTAGGACCGTACACTCGAAGTGTAGTAAGGAGCGACCGTAAACAGCAAACCTCCGACACAACGACACTCCTAATCAGTGGCGGCGGTCCGAGGCGGCGCGGCTGAGCAGCAGCGGCGCGCAGCGGGCTCGAAAATTATTAGTGGTACGACTACGCAAACCAGTGCAAGATTTGCAGCGTAGAAGGCGTCAGTTTCGCTCTCCACCCGTCAGTTTCTGCGGCGAAGTCTAACAGAACATTTCACGACTCGGGGCGCTAGTAGGAGCAGAGCCTTAGACGGACTTGATAAGGGCTGCGTCGTGAGCGTCGCGCAGCACTAACTTAGTTTATAAGACTACCACGGCAGACGGCGCGTCAACCGATTTAGCTCCTCTGGTAGAGAAATGAGCCGCCTCCCTCCGACCGCCAGTGGGAGTCCGAGCCTGAGCCAGGGATCGAGTCCGAACCAGGGTCCGAGCCTAGCTTCAAGCCTAGATCAGAGTTCGAGCCTAGACCAGAGTCCAAGCCTGAACGAGAATTCGAGCCTGAAGCAGAGTCCGAGCAAGAGTAACAAAAATCAGACTCGAAACCAGAATCGAGGTCAGGGTGAGAATCGAAGTCGCAATCGCAGCAACGACAGTCTTCTAGCGACCATTCTGCTGCAGCGACATGCAAACCGCATGCGACTCGACGCCTCCGCCGCCGCCGCCGCCGCCGCCGCCGCTGCCGAGCGAGACAGCCTCAGCAGCCGCGGCGGCGGAAGGGATCTCGCCGCGCCTACCACGATACGCAGCGACGAAGCGGATCACACCGCGGCGCTTGGTCTTAGGACCACCCTAACGGCTTCATCGCCAACTATCCAGACGGGAGCCGCAGGGTTCGAGACAAATCAGGTGACGAGGCAGTCAGCGCCCCGGCAACCCCAAGGTCCACCCGCGGAGAGATTTCAGGCACCGCAACAGCGACCAACGGGACAGGAATTTCAGGCAGCGGCGCAACAGCAGCAGTTACTAGGACTAGTACTAACTGGACAAGCGCAGCCGCGGCGACACGAACAGCTCCAGTTGCACGAACGAGAGAATTTGGAGCAGAAGCAGCAGCTACAGCAGCGTGAAACGAGAAATGAGGGGGTTTTTAGGAGAGAAGTTGCTTCCACGAGGCAGTATGCGGAGGCTTTTGAAACCCTAGCCAGCTGTGGAAGGTTTGCGGAGGAATCACAGCAACGCGTTCCCGTCTCAAGGTACGGTCCGTTATACGCTTTTAAAAATGTATCAGATAGGATTGCAAATGCTCCATCTCGAGGTATGGTAAATACGAAGTGGCTGTTGTTTTGGAATCATAGAGGGGCATGTGCGTGATAAAAAATCGGATTATTATTGACTCGTGTTAATCTACTTCATATTCCAAAAACATTTTCTTACTTGCTTTCGTCCCTTTCAGACATGGCAATACGATAGTGGCTCATACAGAGATGTTAATGGGTCATATAGCAAGCGAGACGCCTGCCCAATTACCGACGAATGACCACCGACACATAAGTGCATCTATTGTTTCTCCGACAGGTGATTTTTTCCTTTTTTTTGCAACTCCACAATACCTAGTGGTCTTATGTTTTACGTTTTTTTTCCGCCTGTTAAGTTACAAGTTGTTTTATGTCTGTTTACCTGTTTATCAGGAAATCTTTATGTTCCCTCGCGTAGCAGTTTTAATTTTGGCAATGTTAGACTTCATCAACTCCTCTTGATCGTCTCTTCCCTCTCCTACCCTCCTCTGACACAGGGCATTCAGCCGCTGCATCTCTCCAGCATCAGTACAGCCAGGCAAGGCCCGTCTTAGACTCACGAATAGCCACGATACAATCACAACCTCGTGGCATTCTGCCAACTTCACTACAGTCACATCCCCCTTCAAACTCACCCTTCAGTGCGACAGCCAATCAGCTTCCACCTTTGACCAGTTTTCCAACAGCCAGAACTCCGATTGGTACAGTTCCATTTCCCTCTGGACAATCTGTACTGACCCCACCACTCGCTCAGTCGGTGCATGTTACAGGGCAGTTGTTACAATGTAGCTTGTTACAGAGTGGGTTATTACAAGCTGGGTCATCATTATTACAAGGTGGTTCATTATTACAAGGTAGTTCATTATTACAAGGTGATTCATTACGAGGTGGATTGTCACAAAGTGGGTTGTTACAAGGTGGTTTGTCACAAGGTAGGTTGTTACCGAGTGAATTGTTACAGGGTGGGCTGTTACAGGGTGGGTTAGAAGAGTTGTTACGAGGCAGAGCGTTCCCAAGGGGGCTGTTACCAGGTCAACAGTTGCGAGCAGGAGGGTTGGCAGCAGGAGGGTTGGCAGCAGGAGTTTTACAAGCAGGAACATCACCAGAACGAGGGTTACCAGCAGGAGGGCTGGCAGCAGGAGGGTTACCAGCAGGAGGGTTGCCAGCAGAACTGTTACCAGAAGCAGGGTTACCAGTGGGAGGGCTTTCAACAGGAGGGTTACCATTACCGGCAAGAGGATTACCATCAGGAGGGTTATCAGCAAGAAAGTTACCAGCAGGAGGGTTACAAACAGGAGGGTTACCAGCAGGGGGGTCACGAGCAGGAGGGTTACCAGCGGGAGAGTTACCAGCAGGAGGAGCAGTAACAGGAGGGTTACCAGCAGCAGAGCTTTCAGGGAGAGGGTTACCTGCAGGAGGGTTACCAGCAGGAGGGTTACCAGCAGGAGGATTATCAGCGAGAGGGTTACCAACAGGAGGGTTATCTGAAGGAAGGTTAACAGCAGGGGGTTTACCAGCAGGAGTGATACCTGTGGGAGGGCTACCAGGGGGGTGGTTACCAATGGGAGGGTTACCAGGAAGAGGAGGTGGAGGAGGAGGAGGAGGAGGAGGAGGAGGAGGAGGAGGAGGAGGAGGAGGAGGAGGAGGAGGAGGGGGAGGAGGACGGGGGAAAGGAGCAACACTTTCGCAGAAAAGCAGGATTTTCTTGCAAGAAACGAGATCCATACAAGCAATGGGACCTGTGCAAGAAAAGGGATCGACTCAAGAAAGGGAATCTGAGAAAAGGGGGTCAGTGTGCTACCCGGTTGCTCCTGGCTGGTCCTTAGGAAGTGAAGTGATCCCTTCAGATGAAAGTCGGAGAAATGCTACGACTGGAGAGGCAGGAAATGGAGGGGCAGCAAGGTTTGCGGCGGGCCTACGCGGCAGACTGGAAGAGGCAGGGAATCTGGGCAAGAAGATAAACAAAACGCAGGTAATCCCGAGGCCATCAAGGACGTCAGCGTCGGGATCTAACGGCCAAGATCGACCCATGAATCTTACCTTATCCGCAACACGACCGCCGCTCTCCCTGCAACCGATTCTCCCACTCCGGCCAGCTCTGTCCCCTCGGCTAATTTTACCTGCACCGTCGATCCTACCAGCAGACCCGATGATTTCCCCTGGGAGTTCTGAGCAGGTTATGAGAGGTTTTAGCTGCCCCAAGGATAGGAAGCAGTCATATCCTCGTTATAGGCGCCTCACGCCTTCCATCGGGTCTAATACCAGCGTCAGCAGCGGCAGTCACTTGGCTGTGGGGCCAGGGCAGCCAATCAGCGCTAGCCACGTGGCTGGTGCGGCAGGGGAGCCAATTAGCGCCAGTCACGTGGCAGTGGCAGGAGCAGTGGCTGTGCTAGGGCAGGTGCATGCGGCTTTGGGGGAGGAAGGTGGGGAGAAAGCAGGGGGAGAAGGGGGGTTGGTGGTGGAAGGAGGAGAGGAAGAGGGGGTGGTGGTGGGCGGGGGGAAAGCAGGAGGGGCGCAAGGGGGGTTGGTGGGGGAAGGGGGGAAGGAAGGAGCGGTGGGAGGGGGGTTGGTGGCGGAAATGGGAGAGGAAGGAGGGGAGGAAAAGGGGTTGGTGGAACGAGGGGGTGATGAAGGTGGGGTGGTGGTGCGAGGGGGGAATGAAAGTGCCTCTGAGGTGGGCAGAGGTGCCATCGAGGTGGGCAGAAGTAGCATTGAGGTGGGCAGAAGTAGCATTGAGGCGGGCAAAGGTGCATCTTCTGACTGTCGACGAAACCGGAGGTGAGAGCTTTCGCTTCTCGTATTTCTATCCACTATCCTCTCTCCTCTGTCTATTTCCTCTCGCCTCTCTCCTCTGTCTATTTCCTCTCGCCTCTCTCCTCTGTCTATTTCCTCTCGCCTCTCTCCTCTGTCTATTTCCTCTCGCCTCTCTCCTCTGTCTATTTCCTCTCGCCTCTCTCCTCTGTCTATTTCCTCTCGCCTCTCTCCTCTGTCTATGTCCTCTCGCCTCTCTCCTCTGTCTATTTCCTCTCGCCTCTCTCCTCTGTCTATTTCCTCTCGCCTCTCTCCTCTGTCTATTTCCTCTCGCCTCTCTCCTCTGTCTATTTCCTCTCGCCTCTCTCCTCTGTCTATTTCCTCTCGCCTCTCTCCTCTGTCTATTTCCTCTCGCCTCTCTTCTCTGTCCTCTTTCCTGCCCATTCATGTGCGTGTGGTTCTGTGTGGTTGGCGATATGCTGAACAGGTTGCTGAGTGTGATAAGTCGAGTTTTGAGTCGACTCAAAACTCGAGATGTCGAACAGGTTTCTTCAAACAGGGTTAATGCGCAGAAAGCAAGGGAGGGGAAGGAAGCGACTGAATGCTTTTGAATGAACCTGTAATATTGGTCAATTGCTCATGTGTGCTTGTTTTTGTGGGGTTGTTTTACTCATATTGGCGAGTAGGTTACTGAGGAACAGGATGAATGCAGCTGAGTATGTGTTTGTTTATGAGTCTGCTATCCTGATCTTCATGCGTGTGTTTCTTCTAATTGGTGATTCTTGACGAGCAGGTTACTGAGGAACAGGGTGAATGCAGCTGAGTATGTGTTTGTTTATGAGTCTGCTATCCTGATCTTCATGCGTGTGTTTCTTCTAATTGGTGATTCTTGACGAGCAGGTTACTGAGGAACAGGGTGAATGCGCAGCAAGCAAGGGAGCGAAAACGACGACGCATGGAGGTATGTGAGTGGTGAATTAGGCACGCACAATGGTGATATGTGCCTGATTATGGCGACAGAAGCATGCATGCATTCATGTCCTGGCATGAGCTTCGTGCGTGTGTCACTAAGTTGGTCTCACTTTTGACAAAAGTAACATGAGATGAGAGAATTCTCAGAAAAAACACCGACATGACTTTTGAGGCGCCTCAAACGTTGGTCTCACATTTCACAGAAGTAACATGAGAGAATTCTCAGAAGTAACATGAGAGAATTCTCAGAAGTAACATGAGAGAATTCTCAGAAGTAACATGAGAGAATTCTCAGAAGTAACGCAAACATGTTGTGGCATTGGTTTCGTACTTGTGTCACTATGACAGGCTCTATCTGAAATTCACTCCAATTCGGGCACTTTATTCATGCCTCAATCATCCATATTTCCTTCTATCTTTCCTCATTCTCTTCCTGTAATATCCCATGCCATGCGATGCCATGCCATGCCATGCGATTCCATGCCATGCGATGCCATGCCACGTCACTTCTTCAATCCGTGATCATCAGTGCCTAAAGGAGGAGTGTGAGGCGAAGGAGAGGGAGAACGAGCAGCTGGAAGGAAGGATAGCGGCAGTACAGCAGGTGAGTGAGGGGAAACAACACAACAGCACATCATGCTACATGAACACCAGGGTCTGAAGGAGGAGTGTGAGGCGAAGGAGAGGGAGAACGAGCAGCTGGAAGGAAGGATTGCTGCAGTGCAGCAGGTGAGGAAGCAGATGCCATGCCATGGTTATCATTCTACGCACTATCATCAGAGCTTAGAGGAGCAATGTGAGGCGAAGGAGAGGGGAGAAGGAGCAGCTGGAATCGAGGATAGCAGCAGTACAGCAGGTGAGTGATTGGGAACACGGTCCGATCATGCCATACAGTGCTTCTTATTCACATGATGATCATGGCCTGGAGGAGGAATGTGAAGCGAAGGTGAGGGTCAACGCTGCAGGTGAGGGTCAACGCTGCAGGTGAGGGTCAACGCTGCAGGTGAGGGTCAACGCTGCAGGTGAGGGTCAACGCTGCAGGTGAGAGTCAACGCTGCAGGTGAGGGTCAACGCTGCATGTGAGGGTCAACGCTGCAGGTGAGGGTCAACGCTGCAGGTGAGAGTCAACGCTGCAGGTGAGAGTCAACGCTGCAGGTGGGGGTCAACGCTGCAGGTGAGGGTCAACGCTGCAGGTGAGGGTCAACGCTGCATGTGAGGGTCAACGCTGCAGGTGAGGGTCAACGCTGCAGGTGAGGGTCAACGCTGCATGTGAGGGTCAACGCTGCAGGTGAGGGTCAACGCTGCAATGTGTCCAAAACGGGACAAGGAGACAGGTGTGGGTCAATGGATTGGTGTATGCATGTGCATATCTACCCACATTTGCCTGTTGACTTTTGAGTCAACTGAAATGTCACCTCGTAAGCATATCTACCCACATTTGCCTGTTCGTAATTATGTTTTCTCATATCTGCACACTGTATGCATGATTTATATCTCATATTGTGTATATCTATGTTCCCTTGTGTGTGCATATTTTCATAAACGCATGCATGTGGGTTTACAACAGATCACATGTTTGCATAGATGCATGCGTTTTGAAAGGATATAGGAGTTTTTGTGTTTTATGTGCGCACGTGTGCATATGCCTTAAAGAAATGAATGTGTATGCATGTGTACATATGTTCAAAAACTGCATGTGGGCATATGTACATCAAATGCACGAGTGCGGTATTTGCTCTTCTGCTTGTGCGGTATGTTAGCTCTCAATGAGAGGTTTTTGTTCTTAGGTGACTTCTGAGCATGTGCATCCTGTTGACTTTTGAGTCAACTCAAAAGTCACCCCGTTACAATGAGAGGTTTTTGTTCTTTGAAATGCATGTTTGCATGTTTCTCTGCTCATCAGGAGAACGATCAGCTAAGGGATGCAGTTATTGCTCTTCTGGAGGCAACCAGTGGCCTCGATACAAGCAGATTCAATACGAGCATGCTCAATACAAGCACCATCAACATAGACACTTCTACTGTAAGTACTCTTAGAACGAACTGATATTAATGCCAATCCTTGTTCTATCCTTGTCCTTAGAACTCATCTCATTCACCCCAACTCATCTCATTCACCTCAATTCATCTCGTTCACCCCAAATCATCCCATTCACCCCAACTCATCCCATTCACCCCAACTCATCCCATTCACCCCAAATCATCCCATTCACCCCAACTCATCTCATTCACCCCAACTCATCTCATTCACCCCAACTCATCCCATTCACCCCAACTCATCCCATTCACCCCAACTCATCCCATTCACCCCAACTCATCTCATTCACCCCAACTCATCTCATTCACCCCAACTCATCTCATTCACCCCAACTCATCTCATTCACCTCAATTCATCTCGTTCACCCCAAATCATCCCATTCACCCCAACTCATCTCATTCACCCCAACTCATCTCATTCACCCCAACTCATCTCATTCACCCCAACTCATCCCATTCACCCCAACTCATCTCATTCACCCCAACTCATCTCATTCACCCCAACTCATCTCATTCACCCCAACTCATCCCATTCACCACAACTCATCCCATTCACCCCAACTCATCCCATTCACCCCAACTCATCTCATTCACCCCAACTCATCTCATTCACCCCAACTCATCCCATTCACCACAACTCATCCCATTCACACCAACTCATCCCATTCACCCCAACTCATCTCATTCACCCCAACTCATCTCATTCACCCCAACTCATCTCATTCACCCCAACTCATCCCATTCACCCCAACTCATCCCATTCACCCCAACTCATCTCATTCACCCCAACTCATCTCATTCACCCCAACTCATCTCATTCACCCCAACTCATCTCATTCACCCCAACTCATCTCATTCATCCCAACTCATCTGTGTTCTTTCCGGGGTCAACTACCTTGTCAATCACTCATGACATCTCACATTCTTACATTCTCCTAGTCCAATCCCCTCTCCCCTCACATTCCTCTGTCTCAACTCATACCATTCATGCCCCCCAGCTGTACTATATGTCTCAGGGGATCAACTACCTTGTCAATCACTCATGAAATCTCACATTCTTACATTCTCCTAGTCCAATCCCCTCTCCCCTCACAATCACTCCTCTTCCGCAGCAGCAGCAGCAGCAGCAGAATCCCGAGTCATGAGCGCCGATCAACACTTCTATCTGCTGCACACAAGCGATTTTCCTCCTCCCCCGGTTCCTCCCGTGCTCCTGCCATGCGCTTAGTCCCTTCATCACGCCCTTGGTCAATGGTAGGTAGCTAGGTGACTTTTGAGTCGACTCAAAAGACGCCCCTTCATCACGCACTTGGTCAATGGTAGGTAGCTCTTCTCTCCCTCTCCATCCCCTTCCCGTACATCCTCACATGCTCTCTCGTTTCACTAACTTCCCTATCATAACTCCCGTGCTTCTGCCATCGGCTCAGTCCCTTTCATCACGCCCTTTATCAATGCCAAGTGACTATTCTCTCCCTCTCTTGCCTCCTCTTGCACTCTCTTCTCCCCACTTTCTGATGTGCCCTATTCCCTCACTCCCCCCCCCCTTTCCCTACTGTTCATTCCACTCATGCCCTCCCCCACACCTTCCCATTCTCGCCTCTCACTGCGTGACATTAGGCAGGTTGTGACATGTGTTAACGCTTGCTCTCCTCTCTGCACTTCTCGCCCTTGTTCCCCCCCTAGCAAACCATTTGCGTATCTTGCTCTCTTCCTTCTGCCCTCTCATGTTTCCAGTTGTTTTTTCTGTGCTACTTGATCATCCTCTTGATTTGTGCTCCTGTCCCATCTCCCTCACTATCTCGTACAAATTTTGTCATACTGTTCTCCAGTTAATCCCCTTTTCTCACTAAACTACACTGCATTCTTGTTTGTACCACCAGGAGCAGGCGTAAGCACAGAGTTCCAATCATTGCTAGAGAGATCGCCTGCTCAATCCAAACATTTGTTAAGGATGTTATTATATTGGTCATGTAGATTACTGATGGGGGGAAGAAAGGGGGAAGAGGGGGGAGAGGGGGGGGGGTCAACTATCCATTCGGTTCTGTGTAGAAGTCTGGCAGAGGGCCAGGAATTTATGGTACCCTAGCTCTGTTGGGCTGTGAAAAAGCCCTTAGGATTTTTGCAAGGCTAAACTCTGGGTAGGAATGTTGTAGTTGCGGAAGCGTTTTAATAAGAAGTATTGTACCACCTTGCGCTGGTTTGTGAGGGCAAAGTAGATTAATTAAAACACGGAGATACAAGGTTTTATAGAAATACAAGGAATACGAAGAGATATAGCTAATAATCGTTTTACTGCTGTTGTTGCGGTTCGATACAGTGTCGACTCGGGTAACTGCTCAATAACGAGTCAGTTCTTTGTCCTTGCTGTCGCGCTATATTTGTCAGGTCAAAGGTCGCTGACCTTTGACTTTCGCGTAACCTCCAGCAGTTGTTTTTCTTCTCAACCTCCAAAGGTTGACTCGCCGGTGCTTCGTTGTGCTTTGCTTCGTTTACGACTTGGTGTTTCGACACACAACAGAAGCGCTTAAATTACTTGTTTCCAACACTCCCCTTCGCTTCTGGAGTGTCGTTGCTGGTGACGTGGCTTTGTCCAGTCAGCAGCATGCAGTACTCGAACTTCTGCTTTCCGAGCTTCTTGGTCAAGTAGTCAGCTGCCATCTCAGAAGTGGGGCAGTCGGACAGTTCGAGTCTCCCCTTCTCGATCTCGTCCTTCACGAAGAAATATCGCAGGGCGATGTGCTGTGAGAATGAGAACGAGAATGAATGAACTATGAAATGAAGTGAGTACAAATAGGAAACCCTAATTGGGTTGTACCCCCTATGGGATACCCCACTATAGCCTACACAACAGCATAAGCTATATAATGTTCTGACACACCCCCATAGGCAAAGTGGGGGAGAACAAGGGGTCACAAGACTAGTCAAGCAAAGCAGAGCAAGCTCAGGGTGGATCACAAAGTCACCACACAGTCCGAGCACAACGACAAGGCCACAAGGCCAGTTCACATGCAGGAGTACACATATATATATAGACCTAGACAAGCAAGAGCAGGTATATATATGTAACAGTACAAGCAAGGTCAAGAAGAGAGCAAGTGAGGCAAGACAGGTACAAGACCCAGCTGGGTGCAGAAGCGCTGATGGTCACAAGGTGCAAGTGCCTTGGTGAACACATCAGCAGTATTGGCCTCAGAGGCCACGTAAGCAAGTCGCAACTGACCACGCTGCTGCAGCTCACGAGCAAGAAAGTAACGGAGAGCAATGTGCTTCGTTCTGTGCTCCAAGCGCTGCTCTCGACACAAGGCCAGCATGGCCTTGTTGTCTACGTACAGCACTGGAGGAGAACGAGGCGGCTCTCCAAGGCCAGTCAGCAGGTAGGTGAGCCAGCGAAGCTCCTGTGCAGCCATGGCCCCGGCGTAGATCTCAGCCTCACAACTGGAGCTGAGAACAGAGGACGAGCGAGTAGCCCGCCACGAGACAGAGCCGGAACCAAGACTGAAGGTGTAACCCTGCGACGACCGCTGTGTAGCCTGGTCGTCTGCCCAAGAAGCGTCCGCGTGCCCAGTGAGGACCACTGGACTCCGCCCTCCAAGCACTAGCCCCATGCCCGACGTACTGCACAAGTAGCGCAACACCCTCTTAGCTGCAGCCATGTGCTCTGGTCGGTGTCTCCCAGGAGCAACATAGCGTGCAAGAATGCTAAGAGGGTATGCAAGGTCAGGTCGTGTGCAGGTCATCAGGTACATGAGGCAGCCAACAAGCTCTGGGTACGGGCCACTCGACTCTACGGACTCATCCGAAGGCAGAGCTGAGAGCGAGTGGCGAGTAGACAGAGGAGTGGCCTGAGGCGAGGAGTACGTGAAGCCGAAGCGCTGAAGGACCTGCTGCACCATGTGTGACTGAGTCAAGGTAATGGTGCGGCGTGCTCTGTCCCGAGTGATCTGCAAGCCAAGGTAGCTGCGCAGTTCACCCAGGTCTGTGCACGTGTGTCTCTTCTGCAGCTCGGACTTCACGTAGGCTAGTCCAGCAGTGTCAGCTGTGGCAAAGACCAAGTCGTCGACGTACACGAGGACGTAGAACGGCGGCAAAGAAGTGTCGGTGCGCAGAAACAACGACGGGTCAGCAGTAGAGGGAGCAAACCCAAGAGCCGCAAGCGTAGTCCTCAGTGTGTCGTGCCACTCACGCGGTGCCTGGCGGAGACCGTAGACTGGCCGTCGGAGGCTCCACTGGGTGCCAGTAGGGAAAGTCCCAGTGAAGCCAGGTGGACGGCGCAGCCAGATCTCCTCGTGCAGGCTACCCTGCAAGAAAGCAGTGCTGAAGTCAAGAGAGTGGAGCTCGTAGTCGCGCTGAGCGGCTATGTGCAGCAGAACCCGAAGAGTGGTCATCTTCGGGGTGGGAGAGAAGGTCTGAAAGTAGTCAACTCCCTGCCGCTGACTGAAGCCACGAGCGACGTACCGCGCCTTGAAGACAGGTGGAGAGCCCGGCGGCCGCTTCACCCTGAAGATCCACATGCCACTGACGATGTTCGCCCCAGGAGGGGGAACCGCGTCAACGTAGGTGCCTGTGGACTTCCAGGACGCCATCTCTGCATCCATAGCTACCTGCCACTGAGAGGAGTAGGGACCCTCTACGGCCTCCGCGTAAGAGCGCGGAGTCGGGATGTCTAGTGCATCCGGGTCTCCCTCAGGGGCAAGTAGTACGGACGCGAGATGAGGTGAAGCAGCAGCCAGACACCGGAACTCCTCCTGCCTGTCCTCAAGGACGTCCGTGCCAAGAGCACACTCACCCCCGACGGACGGAGGACAGACAGACGCAGACTCAGCAACAAGACCGGCAGCGTAGTCTAGACGACAGCGAGCAGCAAAGTCGACGAGCTCAGCAACAAGTGCAGACGCAGCAGTGGACTCAAAAGAGGGGTCAGTGACGACAGTAGCAAGGAGACGTGTGACAGCAGGACTGGCAGCACGAAGAGAGTCCGACTCCGGGTCAGGAAGAGCAGGAAGAGAGGACTCAGGAGGAGAAGGCAAAGGGGCACGCAGAGGAGCAGTGGACGGACGCAGAGACATCCGGTGCGTGCCAGGGACAGGAGGAGGACGCTGACGCGAACCACGACCACTAGTGCGAGCAGCACGGACAGGCGACGCAGGGCGAGACGCAGGCTCACGACGCTCAGCAAGACCTCCATTAGGACCAGTGTAGGGAGAAGGAGCGGGCAGTGGGGAGGCCGGCTGTAACTGTAACTGTGACAGGACAGGCTGTGGACACTCTAAGGGAGGAGGAGGACCAGTAGAAGGCGGGAGACCAAGAACCTGCTGAAGGAGCGGAACGAAGTACGGTCTAGGCCGCGCGGCGACTCCAGACACAGCAGGGACAGCACCAGTACCCCCAGCGGGAGCACCAGCGCCAGCAGCACCTCCAGCTCCAGGACCTCCAGCAGCACCAGTAGCACCCCCAGCAGGACCGCCTCCAGGACCGACAGCAGTAGCCTCAGCGCCAACGCCCTCAGCAGCTCCAGCTCCAGCACCTCCGGGACCCGCGGCACCAGCACCCTCAGCAGCCGAAGAACCTCCAGCTCCAGCAGCACGCCTCCAGCGCCGGGCAAACCACTCGCGCAGCTCCTGTGGAGAGAGGGGCTCCCGCCGAGGCGAAGCACCCGGAGAACCGCCAGGTCCCGCACCGCCAGATGCAGCAAGGGGAGGTCCAGTGGCCGCAGGCTCCGCAGCTCCAGGCTCAGCACCTCCAGACGCAGCACCCCCTGGCTCAGCACCCCCAGTAGCAGTACCCCACGGCTCAGCACCCCCAGACTCCGCACCCCCAGGCTCAGCACCCCCAGTTGCAGCACCCCCAGGCTCAGCACTCCCAGACTCCGCACCCCCAGGCTCAGCACCCCCAGTCGCAGTACCCCCAGGCTCAGCACCCCCAGACTCAGCACCCCCAGGCTCAGCACCCGCAGCAGGACCAGAGTCACCAGCAACCTCGACCGGCTCGACTGCGTCTACCTGGGACACACCTGAAGGGGCAGGACCCTGAGGGGGAAGGGGGTCTACCGGGGGGGGACCTGGCACAAGGAAGTGCGGTGGCGGGGGGAGGGAAGGAGTGCGGTAGGGGAAGAGGCGGTAGAAGGGGACTGACTCGTCGAACGTGACGTCCTGGGAGGACAGAACACGACGAGAGGAGGGGTGGTAGAACTGCCACCCTGGAGCGTCAGGGGGGAAGCCGAGGAAGACACAGGGAGCAGCACGAGGGGACAGCTTGTCCGCAGACAAGTCGCGGACAAACGCCCGAGATCCCCAGACACGGAACGCAGACGCATCGCCGACCTTCCCCGTCCACAGCAGAGCTGGGGAGGTCTCCGGCCGGGAGACCCTGGGGTGAAGGTTGATCTGATGCGCCGCGTACCGAACCGCAAACGGCCACAGAAAATGGGGGGCAGCCGCATGCATCATGGACGTACGAGCGACGTCCATGACCATGCCAATGCGGCGCTCAGCAATCCCATTTTGCTGTGGAGAGTCCGGAAGCGTAAAGGTCTGGCGGATGCCTCGTGCACGACAGTAGGCTCGCAGAAGGCCAGAGGAGAACTCTCCACCTCGGTCAGAGTGCAGACGCAGAACAGGAAAGTCCGAGCCGAAGCTCCTCCTGAGCTGGAGACGAGCTGCGCGGATCCAGTCGATCAACACCTCAGTGACATCACCCTTGCTGCGCAAGGGGAAGACTGTGGTGTAACGCGAGTAGTCGTCAACCACCAGCAGGAAGTAGCGCTCGTGACCCTGCCCACGGACGCGGGCGGGGCCCCACACGTCCATGTGAAGCGTCTGCAGAGGAGCCACTGTCGGGGGAAACTGGGAGGAGTGAGGGGCAGCCCGGAGCCGCCCCTCGACACAGGGGACACAAGAAGGTCCGGGTCCCGAAGGAAGGGGAGGGAGAGACCGGGGAAGACCAGAGACAAGGACACGGGAAGCCATGCCCCGAAGACGAAGCAAGGAGGGGTGGCCAAGACGGTGGTGCCACAGGAGAGTCTCGTGAGACAGGCGGCGACACGAGCAGGGGGGCAGACTCAGGACCAGACCTGGACGCAGCAGCAAACACCTGACCCGACGCAGCTACCTGGCCAGACGCAGGGACAGGAGGAGACGCAGTGGTAAGTGTGTAGAGACTCGACCCTGGCCGACGCGAGAACGTGGCCAGGTGTCGGCCTGTGCGGGCATCCGAGCAGTGGGTCACCCGCTGACTCGCAGGAGTAAACTGGTGAACCCCCGCATCCTGCAGGTCAGCACCACTCACCAAGTTCGTCGAGAACGAGGGGAGGTACAGACCAGACAAGGTGCCCGAGGGGGCAGCCGGACACGGGAGGACAGTGGAGAAGTGAGAGAGGACAGGACCCCCAGAGGGGTCAGCCAGGGAGACTGCAACCGGCCGGCCAAGCGGCGTGAGTGTGGTGCGGTCTCGAAAGAAGGAGCGAGAAGCCCCTGAGCCAAGTGTGAAGGTGAGGGAGGCCGAAGCCGACGCAGTACCTGAGAGCGCAGCCTCACCAGTACCTGAGAGTGCAGACGCACTGGCACCTAGAGCAGCAGCCGCAGAAGTACCTGGCGCAGCAGTACCAATGCCCGGGTCGGGCGGGAAACACTGGTAACAGTCACCCTCCTCACTAATAGTCACAGCATACATGGCAGCAAGGATAGCATCAAAGTCAAGATCAAAGACAGCTACGCCAGCCCTAGACAGCTCTCCCCAACGGGGAATCTCACTGGCCTCGGGGAACTGCTGACGCCAAGCGTCCGTCAGGCGGGCAAAGCAGCGCTGAGTGGGGTGCGCACCCCCACACTGCTCACCCGCTCGGTCACCGGAACGAAGGACGTAGGTGCACGGACCAAAACCCCCACCCCGCTGACGCTGCGTGTACCACTCACGGAGCTGCTGGGGCGGGGGGATGTCCCGCGAACGCTGCTGCTGCTGCTGCTGACGCTGGCCACCACCAGGGCCGCTACGCTGCGGGGCACCACCCCGACCAGCTCCACCCCCTCCGCCACCGCTGCCTCCACCTCCACCACCACCGCTGCCTCCGCTCCCACCGCTGCCGCCACCACCGCCTCCTCCTCCGCTGCTGCCACCGCCACCACCGCCCCAGCCACCACTCCCACCGCCACCCCCACTCCCTCCTCCGCCTCCACCGCCTCCTCCACCGCCCCCGCCAGTTCCACCCGCGCCCTTGCCCCCCTTGCCCCTGCCAGGGCGGCGTCTCCCGCTAGGGGCAGACGCCGCGCAGACCGACTCAAGACCAAGCAGGTCGGCAGCAGCAGCAGAGGCAACAGAGGGCAGCAGGGGGGAAGGAGAACACCCCTCAAAGATGGGGGTGCGAGGGTCACCACGAGAGGCTCCTACAGCGACGATGCTCTTCTCCGCCGCCAGGAGGGACTTCTCGAGGAGGTCGACAGTGAGAGTGGTGGGACAGACCGAGAGGTAGTGGTCCCTGACTACGCGAAGGGAGTCAGGGAGGCGTGTGACTATGTAATAGAGAGTGATGTACATGGGGGGGGGGTTCTTGGCGCAGAACTCAGCAGGAAGGGCGGCGCGGTAGCGAGTGTCACTGGTGCGGAGGTGCGTAATGAGGTCAGCGACAGTGGGAAAGGCAGTAAGGTCAGGAAAGAGGTACGGTAGCATGAGGCGGCTCAGGGCAGCAGTGGCAGGGGAAGAGTAGCGCGCAACTACAGCGTCGTACAAGGTCTGAGCACTCTTGTACTGACTAAAGTGCGCGCGCTCAGTGGTAGGCAGGTGGCGACGCACAGCAAGACGTGCAGCAGCATCGCGGGTGGCCCACTGAGAGCGAACAGTGGGGTCAGCATCAGTAGCAGGGGCAGGAGAGGCGCCAGAGGTGAGGTCAAAGAGGGAAAGACCGTCCGCCCTATCGCACTGTAAGAACAGCTGCAGGTCGTCGACCCAGACCTCAAAGTCAATGGCTCGACCCTCAGCATCAAAAGCGAGGACACTAGGGGTAGCCATGACGACGACAGACGAGCAGTGCAAGCAGTAGGGGAAGGGCACGCAGTGACAGTGGGGCTGTGCTCACCGGACAGGGCAGGTCGGGCGGGTCGGCAGTAGGGCGGCTCGGCTGCTCAGCGGCTCGGCGGCAGGGCGGCTCGGCTGCTGGGCGGCTCGGCTGTTGGGCGGCTCGGCGGCAGTGCGGCTCGGCTCCCGGGCGGCTCGGCGGCAGGGCGGCTCGGCTCCCGGGCGGCTCGGCGGCAGGGCGGCTCGGCTCCCGGGCGGCTCGGCGGCAGGGCGGCTCGGCTCCCGGCGGTTCTGCTGCTAGGCGGCTCCCGCAGGTAGGGCGGCGGTAGGGCCGCAGGTAGGGCGGCGGGCGGGCCGCAGGTAGGGCGGCGGGCGGGCCGCAGGTAGGGCGGCGGGCGGGCCGCAGGTAGGGTGGCGGGCGGGCCGCGACGTGAGGGCGGCGGGGCCGCTGTAGTGGGGCGGCGGGGCCGCTTAGCAGTGGGCGGCGGGGCCGCGTGAGCAGGGCGGCGGGGCCGCGTGAGCAGGGCGGCGGGGCCGCGAAGACGGGCGGCGGGGCCGCAGTGAGTGGCGGCGGGGCCGCAGCGAGAGATGGCGGCGGGGCCGCGAAGACGGGCGGCGGGGCCGCAACGAGAGAGGCGGCGGGGCCGCAGAAAAGGGCGGCGACGGGCCGTAGGCGGCGCGAAGCCGCAGGTAAGGGCGGCGACGGGCCGGGGCGGCGCGAAGCCACGGGAAGGGCGGCGACGGGCCTGGGCGGCGCGAAGCCGCAGGTAGGGGCGGCGCGAAGCCGCCGGTGAGAGCGGCGCAAAGCCGCGGGTAAGGGCGGCGACGGGCCGGGAAAAGGGCGGCGCGCCGCAGCCGCTAGGGCGGCTCGACGCGACCGTAAGGGCGGCGCGACGGGCCGCTAGGTGCGACTCGACGGGCCGCTAAAAAAAAGGCAGGCGCGACTCGAGGCGCGCTTCGGTGGGCCCAAGGAACAGTCCCTAGGAGGGGACCTGCTCTGATTCCATGTGAGAATGAGAACGAGAATGAATGAACTATGAAATGAAGTGAGTACAAATAGGAAACCCTAATTGGGTTGTACCCCCTATGGGATACCCCACTATAGCCTACACAACAGCATAAGCTATATAATGTTCTGACATGTGCTTCGTTCTGTTCGCGAATCCGTTCTTGTTGGCTATGCGGGTTGCAGACTGGTTGTCGCAGAACAGGGAGAGGCTGGGTAACTGGGCCAGCTTCGCCTCTTCCAGCAGTTCGCGAAGGTACAGTTCTTCCTTGGTGGCTGAGCAGAGTGCAATATATTCTGCTTCAGCTAAGGAGAGAGCAATTAGTTCCTGCTTGCTCGACTACCAAGAGATGAGCCCGATGGGCTCGAGTCGGTAGATGTAGCTTGTGCGCGAGCGCCTGTTGTCAGAGTCGCCGGCGTGATCAGCGTCGACGTCGCCGATTAGCTTAGGCGCCGTAGTTTCGGTCTTGTAGTAAGTTAGCCCGATCGTCGGGGTGCTGACGATGTAGTGTAGTGCGCAATCGAGCTCTGCCATATGTTCAACTTCAGGTTTCTTGAGGTAGATGGCGAGTTGGCTTGCGGAGTACGAGAGGTCCGGTCGGCAGGTGACGGCTGCGAAGAGCAAACATCCTAGTTTTCGTTGGTAGTCGCGTATGCCGGCGGGCTTGAGCAGAGCGGAGGTTTCCTTGTGACTTCCGGTGGTGTAGCGATATGGTGTGGAGATAATAGTTGGGGTGAGTCCGAAGCGTTTGGCGATGGTGTCGGTGTATTTTGCGGCGCTGAGGTAGATTGCGTTTTCCTCCTCCTGAATATTGAGCCCGAGGTATTGCGTTACGGTAGATGAAACCGTGAGCGTGAGTTCCTGCTGCAGCTCCCCTTCGAACCAGGTTGTAATTCCTTCGGTCGAACCGATGTAAAGCAGATCGTCTACGTAGACGATGCGTAGAATGTAGTCAGTGCCCTTCGTGAGTCGGTACATGCCCTGGTCGTGCGGTAGCTGGTGGAATCCGATGCGGATGAGTCGAGCGTGTAGATACAACTGCCACAGTCTCGGAGCCTGCTTAATGCCGTATAGAGATTTCAGTAGTTGGCAGACTTGGTTCGGATCTCCGTTGGAACCGTGTGGTAGCTCGACGAAGATCTCAGCGTCAACAAGTGCGTAGAGGAAGGCGTTGGCGACATCGATTTGACGTAGCTTCTTCTTCTTCTTCTTCTTCTTCTTCATAGCGGCTATCGCGAGGAGAATCCGCAGAGAGATGTGTCGGCTAACTAGCGCAAATGTTTTGGTGAAGTCTCGTCCGTGCTCTTGGTCGAAGCCGCGTACGACCCAGCGCGCCTTGAACTTGTCGATGGTGCCGTCTGCTTTGGTTTTCACACGGAAAACCCATTTTCCGGTAAGGATTGTCTTGTTACGTGCCACGCCGATGGGAACAACCTTCCAGGTGTTGCGTTCTTCCAGTGCCTTTAACTCCCTATCCATGGCTTCGCGCCATTTTTCCTTGTGTTCCCCCCCCAGAGCCTGCTGAACTGTGGCAGGCTCCTTAGGTGGCGCCGAGCCGTGGACTGCGGTGACGAGGCCAAGTATCTGCAGCCCGCTCTGTATGTAGCGGGGGAGAGTTGTGTCCTCGGGATAGACGGCTTCGTCTTCTGCTTCTGGATCAGGTATGAAGTTGGGTCCTATGCGTTCCGCTTTGTTGGTGTTGACTCTTGCAGGTGTAACGTAACCGTTGTCGGCGAAGTGATAATAAACTTCGGCGTTGATGCTTTCGCGAGGATCTTCGTCGTCCATTGGTACGTCAACTGAGCAGTAGGGAAGAGGTCCGGCTTCTTCTGAGGCTCTGTCCACGTTCTGCTCGTCCAAGTCAGCTTCATCCTCTACCGAGGCGAAGGCTCGGGTACCAAGAAATCCGCCCGAGAGGTCTGGGTTTCCTTCTTCCACGTTGGCAAGGTATGTCCAAAGAGTGAGGTTTTCGTAGAAGATGACATCACGTGCTGCCACTGTTTCCTTTGTGTTGATGTCGAAAATCTTCCATGCGTTGTAATGTTTTTCGATGCCCAGGTGTAGTCCCCACTGTGCGCGTTGGGAGAATCGGCCGGCGCGTGCAGCTGGGGGTCGGTACTGTACCATGCAGCCAAAAACTCGCAAGATTTTTGTGCTGTCCAGTTTTCCTGTCCACAGCAGATGCGGTGATGCGTTGCTCGGGAGCGATGATGACGAGAGCAAGTTGTGCAGCATCACGGCGTGGTCCATTGCTTCGGGCCACTGGTGGTTGGGTACTCGCATGCCACGTAGTAGCTTGCGCATGGTGTTCTGAAGAGTCCTGTTCATTCTTTCTGCCTCGCCTTGCTGTTGGTGAGCGTAGGGAAGGGAGATGAGCCGCTTGATGCCTCTTTCTGCCACGTAGTCCTTGAACCTTTGTGATTGATATTCCCCTCCTCTGTCGGACTAGAAGCTTTTTAGCTTCACTCCTGATTCTCGTTCTGCTACTGGAAGCTAGGCGACGAAGGCTTCGAAGGCCATGTCAGGGCTCGGAAGATTGAGGTGCCAGACGTATCGTGTGGCGGCATCGATGAACGTGATGACATAATTGTATGCCCCTTGTCCGGGTTCGCGGTTGTACAGGATGTCGCTGTACACTTTCTCCGGAGGTGCGTATGCTGGTGTGCTCGGGTTGTGATGCGAGACGAACGGCTGATGCGGTACGAACGGCTGATGCGGTAAGTCAGCTTCAGGGTAGGTAAAGCACGTTCCGCGGACTCGCTGGAGTTCTCTGCCGTCGGTTAGAAGTAGTGAGTCTTTGTCGAGCACGCCTGCTCTTGTCGTGTTGTTTAACGTCGCGTTGCTTGGATGTCCCATTCTTGCGTGCTAGGTTCCTTCAGTGGCGCGATGTCCGGGTGAACGTCTGTACATGTCAGAGTTGGAGTAGAAGCCTGCAGTGAAGTTTGCGCTTCGATGGACTTCTCGTGGAGTTGGGTTCAGCTGCTGCGCGGGAGTCGGTGGTGTGTTGTCGACTAAGACCGGTGCCGTTGAAGAGCCAGCGATTGGTGCCGATGTTGTCTCTGCTGCTGCCGATGTTGTCTCTGCTGCTACCAATGTTGTCTCTGCTGCTGCCAATGTTGTCTCTGCTGCTGCCGATGTTGTCTCTGCTGCTGCCAATGTTGTCTCTGCTGTTGCCGATGTTGTCTTCGCTTCTGCCGATTGAATTGTTGCTAATGCTCTCGTTCTTTCTGTTTCACACACCATAATCCGCCGGGGCTGAAGTCGGGGTCAAGGTCCGGTGGGTGTGTCCAAGAGGTGAAGGTCAGGATTCCATCGCTGTCGGCGGTGCCTAAGTCTGGAACGAAGTCAAGAACGAAGGTGTTGTTCTTCAACACAGCTTTTCCGATGTAGAGTACGCCTTTCCCGTGGTACAACTTGAACTCCTGAGTGGTGATGTCTGCTTCGAGGTGAATCCCTTTCGCCATCAGTTGACTTACACTCAGTAAGTTGTAGCCGAGTCCCTCCGCGATCAAGACCTTTGACATCTGCAGTATTATGTTTGTTTCTCTTGACTGAAGTTGAACAACTCCTTGTCGTCGTGTGCGCAGATTCTGATTGTTGGCGACAGTAATGACGACTTCGCGCTGGAGTTGATGTTCGCGTTGAACGAAGCGACTCGAGGAGCACATGTGTTGTCCGCAGCAGCTGTCCAAGGACCAAGTGTCCATCCCGGACGGCTTGCTCTGGGCGATGGCTGCGTATGTCGGGTTCGGCTCCAGTTTTTCACGGCGAGGAGTGCTCTCATCGAGCAGTTCTTCTGGTGAGTAGTGTGGTGGTGATCCGGTGATGCAGGAATCTGACAGTCTCGCCATGCAGCTCACGATGTTTCTTGCTCCTTGTGCAGGTTGTATCGGTGATGTAGTTGAAGACTGCATCTGACTTGTGGGGTGCGCCTGTGTGGATGCTACTTGGCTGCTTAAAGGACAAAGTTGACGTTGCGGCGATGTTGGCTACTGTCGATTCGGGCAATGCGTGCGAGGGTGTCCTGATGTCTTGCAAAGATGACAAAACGGGGGTACGGGTTTTGGTTGATGCCGGTTGTTGTTGTTGTTGTTGTAGCGCCGTTGAGTGTGGAATGCAAATTCGGGTACTGGCGTTTTCTTTTGATGCCGCTCGTCGTGCAGGTCCATGTCTTGTTGCTCGGCGTGTATTTCGACGCAGAGTGTTGCTTCAGAGATTTTTCCATGAGCTCGGAGTATGGCGTGAGTGGAGCGCCAGTGAGGACCAAGACCGGAGATGACAACTGTGACGAAGGCTTCTTCAGATATCGATCCTCCGCATCGAAGGAGTTTGTCGCGCAATTCGCGACAACGGCTGATATACGCCATCCCTTTTTCGCCGGGTTTCATTTCCACTATTGTCAGCTGTGCCATTAACCGACTCTGATTGACGCTGTCTGTTGCTTGATATAGGTTCTTCAAATGGTTGTACGCGAGCTCGTCCCCGATAAGACCGAATGTTCTGCTGCTGGTTTGGAGTTACGTTCCTCAGCAGGATCGTGTAAGCCATCATTGACTGATACGTGTACTGCTGCTTGTCGTATTGCGTTCCGTGTGTTGGGTATGGCAGGGACCCGTCGAAGAATCCAAGAATCTGCGCGCCTTCCATCATCAGCTCAAACTCGAATGACCAGGTATAGAAATCCTTCCCGTCGAAAGGTGTTGATGTTTGAAGTTTCAGAACGTGCGCGAACTGCGACTGAACCTGAAGTGCGTCCAATGTCTTTTCTTGTCCAGGTGAAGGCTGCTGACTCGGCATGAAGCTTATGGAGCCGCGCTGGGGCTCATACGGAGCAAAGGTAGGCTGCTGTTGGTTTCCGCGCGCATAGGATGAACCGTCGAGGCTCATGGGCGTAACGTCGTTGTTGTTGTTGCTGATGTTTGACTGCGCAGGTCCCGCTTGCTGGTGTTGTTCGTAGAAGGACATGAAGGAGAAGAACTTCTCCATCATGCTTGGGTCGAAGCCCGCGGCTTGATTTGCGGGAGTTTCAGTAGACCCTGCTGCTGGTCTTGTTGCCGTGCCCTCCTCTGTCTGTAGGCCAGAGGCAGGAGGTGGAGTAGGAGTAGTACCGGGAGAGCCGTTAGAAGAGCTTCTTTCCTTCTGTGTTGCCATGCCTTCTGATGTTGTAGGTGTTTTGAAATAGTTGAGTTTGCCCTGATAGCTCTCATACCATGTTGGGCTGAGAAAAAGCCCTTAGGATCTTTGCAGGGCTAAACTCTGGGTAGGAATGTTGTAGTTGCGGAAGCGTTTTAATAAGAAGTATTGAACCACCTTTCGTTGGTATGTGAGGGCAAAGTAGATTAATTAAAACACAAAGATACAAGGTTTTTATAGGAGTACAAGGAATACGAAGAGATACAGCTAATAACCGTTTTACTGTTGCTGTTGCGGTTCGATACAGTGTCGACTCGGGCAACTGCTCAATAACGAGTCAGTTGTTTGTCCTTGCTGTCGCGCTGTATTTGTCAGGTCAAAGGTCGCTGACCTTTGACTTTCGCGTAACCTCCAGCAGTTGTTTTTCTTCTCAACCTCCAAAGGTTGACTCGCCGATGCTTCGTTGTGCTTCGCTTCGTTTACGACTTCGTGTTTCGACACACAACAGAATCGCTTAAATTACTTGTTTACTCTGTGCTTACTTGGCGTAAGCACAGAGTTCCAATCATTGCTAGAGAGATCGCCTGCTCAATCCAAACATTTGTTAAGGATGTTATTATATTGGTCATGGAGATTACTGGTTGGGGGAAGAAAGGGGGAAGAGGGGGGAGAGGGGGGGGGGTCAACTATCCATTCGGTTCTGTGTAGAAGACTGGCAGTGGGCCAGGAATGTATGGTACCCTAGCTCAACCTACGGAGCATGCAAACTTACAGTAGTACCGTATCTGTCCGCACACCATGTACCTTGCTGTTCTTTTGAATTGCACCTTATTTTTACATAAAAAATGAGCCACACAAAAAAAGCGTGCACAAGGAATGTACCTACGCAAATATTAAGACTTTCTACATATGTGATCTAAATTTGTTTTTATTGTATAAACTGTATTATAACATGCAGATACACCTACCGGTGACAACTGTCCAAATCCAGCACTTGTACCAAACCAGTCACCCTTGACCACTACAGCGTACAAACTCGGACAGTACCGCATTATGCGTACCAGATCTTACCCAACCATCGGAACTCTATCAACAATCCCGCGTGAGTCCACAAAGATGCGAATGCGATCATCGAGATAATTCATGATAACTTTATGCCCACTCGGGAGGATCTCGATGTTCCAGCTGCACTGCGGCACAGACGACTGGATGTAAGTGCGAGCCGTGTCGCCCGTCATACCCAGCACCTCAGGCCACGACGTCTTGCTGAAAGAAAAGGAGAGATTGATACACAAGATCCACGCGTTTATTGTCGATTCACGCATATTTGAGGTATGCAGGGGACGAATACGAGAAACCCGTTTCCCCGCAAACGGCTTAGCCCGTAGACTTACTTTCAACCCTAGAACAACACATCGTTCACTGCGTAGTTCAAAAAGTCCCGACGAACCTGCAGTCGAGTTGCTCTGGGGATTGCGGGTCGTCCTGTTTTGAGGATTTCGGGTCGCCTTGCTTTGGGGATTTCGGGTCGACTTGCTTTGAGGTTTTCGGGTCGGGTTGCTTTGGAGGTTTCGAGAGACCGTTGACCCGCGGCCACGGGAATCTTAGAGAGGAAGCGAGGGGAAGCAGCGAGACGGAGAGCAGGAGCAAAGCCAAGACGCGGAAGACACGGCGATGCTCCATTTGTTGACGGGACAGGAGAGAGGAGAGAGGAAGCACGGAACGATTGAGAAACGGGCTCGTGAAACAGACGGGCATACATGAGACTGAAGATGGCGCTTCTCATCATACTGCTCTCGCTGGTGAAACAGAGAAGCATAAATCCTCACGATTGACTCGGAATCTACGAGGACGCGATTGAAGCGGTTCGGGACGGGAAGTGTTCATTTGTTTACGCTGGAACTTGGACAAGTGAAAGTTTTCGCAGGCGCTGTCGGTGTGCTATACACTCTACTAAACAAGTTGTTTTGTAGCGGTGCCTGGGAGGATTGCGAAGGGGATTGTTAGAAACTGTCGGGGTTTTTTCAAGTAAATAGCAGTAGGAACATCGCGAAAAAGGAAAGCTGCGTTTTTTGGCCCTCGAAGGTTTTTCTGCGTCGGCCTTGCGAGAATGTTGCGGAAAGCTGCGTGAAAACAACGCACTCAAATCGCAACATTCCGCACACCAAGAACGCGCGCGTGCATCATCTGCAAAATACTGACTATGCAGTAACAATACCGCAAAGCTATCGAAAACCCGAATCGCACACCTACACCCCGAGTCGCATTCGCCCTCTCGAATTTCTCGAACCAATGTCCGCGTTATGGTAAGTGTGGTTCGTCCATTCTGTCACTGTATAACATCTGAACGCAAACTAAGTTGACGCTTACACACAAATGCCAAACATGGTTTGACAACTCCATTCAAACTTTACTCGCAACACAACCACTATTACATCAACCAGACAACCCCAACCCCGTCAACCAGTCGTACGGTACCGCACACACACAACTCCCACTACTTAGCCCCACAACAAACAACTGCATCACTCGTCGTCCTCACTCTCGCGCACCGCTGGGTCTGCCACGTCCTCAGTGCGCAGCCCCGCGCGCGCACGCTTGACTGGCGTCCTGCCGAGGCGGGAAATCACCTCCTGGTTAGATGCTCCGACCTCTGCTGGCACGAGGGCCGGGGGAATGCCGAGCTCATTGGCACGCTCCACGTACGCGTTTGTGACGTTGCGAATCACGCGCCGCCTTCTGCACTCGTCACGCAGTAAGGGGCCATCTGGCAGGCTCATCTCGCCCGACGAGTCATCCGACGCGCTGGCAGCAGGTGTGGCTCTGAACCCCTGCTCCACGCAGAGTCCCGCGTCGCAGTTGACGAACTCCGCCGCCGTCATATAGCACGCAGGCTTCATCTTGAACTTCTCGATGAGCAACTGCAGCTCGACGCATGTCGCAATGAGGGGCTCAAACATGCCCGTTGCGCACGTGTCGTTCAGGTACGCCATCAGTGGCGGCCAGCTCGGGGGCACGCATCCGGCGCGCCACCAGCTCCTCTGCATGGTTGCTGCGCGCACACGAGTCCACGATTCTCCCAGCCACTCGAGCATGAGGCCATAATCCACGTCATCGATGGAAGCCGAATAGTCGAACTGGAACCGCTTCGCCGCTATCGCACGCTTCATCAGCATAACGCGGTAATGGCCCTTCAGCGCATCCTCCACTCCCTGCAGGTGCGGAAGGCCCCCTTCAGGAACCGACCCTCGTATGTTGACGATTCGGGTGTTGGTGAGGTGCTGCACGCTGAAGCCGTGCTCCGTGACGGGTCGCGCGACCTCGCCGATGATGCGATGCGCCTCGTGTATGGTTAGGATGAGGGTGTTGCGATCACGGCTGAAGTGCACGCCATTGACAGTCTCCACGAACTCCGTGAACACCTGTGTGCAGAACACCCGACACCGATAGCACAACTCCATCATAATAGCGGTATGCACACATATGCTGCACACGTCTAACCAACGTTATGCACACTGAGTATACATGGTTACGTACCTCCGGCGTCAACCGGCCGCGGTGCGTATACCGGACGGCCACCTGGCGCGATGCCGCCCTCCCCCGCCTGCGCTCGGGCCTATCGTACGGCGATAGAACCACCAGAGGCACCGCGGAACAACTCCTCGTCGCGTTGTAAAGAATGCCGACGCTGACAATCCGCTCCGCCCCATTGCGCTTATCCGGAATGTATGTCTTCGGAAGCCGGCTCGGAAGAAAATTAATCTCGTGGAAGCAGAACACGTCGTCTGGGTGCGCGGTGGCCAGCAGTCCCTTCAGGTCACCCATTGTAGCACTCTGTCACCCAGGTTGGCAAGTATGCATAGAAGGCCGGATGACCCCGTACTATATATGTTTCCCTCTACCGGAACGTACCCCCATGTTGCTCCTGTACGCACACTACGTACAGTGGTTGACATGCGCCACACAACCAACCTAACACTACCCCTGCGCCGCTCAAAGATAACGCACACATGTGAAACGCCCACCTGTTACGTTCAGATAGGCCATTTCGCACCCTCTACGCCACGTACGCGTCACCCATATCCGCCCAGCCAACGGCCCGTTCTCGGTCGTTCACACCACCACACATTGAATTGTGTCAACCTCGACCGCACAAACGTCAACAATACCAGTACCCGTTATGGACCTGATATGCCAACTACTACCACCATTATCATTTTGTTCAAACACCAACATCTACACTTCGCTGAGAACATCTGTGCGCCATACTCATGCTTTAAATGGCCATAATACTGACATGGACATGAGTGCACATTTTATCATCCGTGTCCATGGCATTTCACCAACGGCAACACTCCATACCTACAAACCCAACACTTCCGAACACAATATCGTACACCTACTGCAATCCTCTACCCATCAATCCTGCCTTCTACACACCTAAAACGTATCACGTAATGTTTGCCAACGCGTGGATCAGCACTGCCGTTCCACCCAACCAACATTCATCGTCACTCACATAGTAAAAACCTGTTCACTAATTGCACCTTATTGTTACTGTACGAAGGGCACACGTGCACAACTCTCTGCAGGCTCCTCAACTCCACCACCGAGTACCTCACCTTCTCCACTTTCTTGTGCAGCTGCTGGCACCCTGTAAGTTTGCATGTTCCTGCCCCCTCATAGTACCTCACATATGCGTACCCCTT
The DNA here is from genome assembly GCA_947471745.1 of Closterium sp. Naga37s-1. Lineage (NCBI taxonomy): Eukaryota > Viridiplantae > Streptophyta > Zygnematophyceae > Desmidiales > Closteriaceae > Closterium > Closterium sp. Naga37s-1. Next base: position 24,948 of record CANJKZ010000270.1, on the reverse strand, counting down.
CCACTCCCCATCAAGATCAACCGCCCTGAAGATGCACAAACATCTTGCATACCAGTCCCCCTTCTTGTTGTTCAGCAGTGCCACGTCCGAATACCACCTCTCTCGAGGAGAAGCCTTCACAAATGTCCCTTTGGCCACCAGCTCTCCTCCTCTTGTGCGCGGAATGGCCACCGCCGTGTGCACCTGTCAGACCAGAGTACCCAATCCAACATCACAGAACATCATGAGTGCAGTGACAACCAACATGTCAAACCCGGATACGTTACCAACCGCTACAACATAATCACCTCACCTGCACGTTGTTGGTAGCCAGACCCAACGCCTTGAACTCATCTGACATCCCCTTCATCTCGTCTCCCAGCGCGGCGATGTACTCATTGTACACCGAATCCGTCACTCCGCCTATGCGCATGGTCCGATACCTCTTTGTAAGCACGGGTTTCCTCGTCTTGAGTGCCTGCACGTCACGCTCGCATTCCCACAGCAAACCGCACACTGTTTGAGGCACGATTCGTCCATGGTAAACCGCACTAAAGGACTACTCTCAATGCCCAGCATGGTACCACATGCACCCTTACGCACCTCGCGCAAAGCGGACGCGTACTGTCGCCCACCCCCCGCGTCTGCCGCCACCTCACGGTACACCTCTCGCTGCACCTCCTCCTCCACAATGCGTCGTGGTATGTCGCTCCAGTTGCTCCCTCTTACTGGACCCTTAACCGTGCCCTTGTGCGTGCGCTCCCACATTTCAGTGGAATAGTGGTGCGGCATCCCACGGTGCACAACGTTGTCCAGTAAATGCCTGATCATGTGTATCTTTGGGAGTCTCCAGTGGGACGCCTGCGTTGGAAATGCTCTCGGTAGCAACTCCACCAACCTGCCAACGCGTCCACGATAACACACACCACGCGATACATCATCGTGTGTTACACCACGTTGGCCGCACAAACAATTAGCATACGCTCTCATTCCCCCCTCCAAACACCCGGAATATGCATATATGTACTCACGCTATCGCATGCTGACGGGCAAGCGCAATTGTTGTGTGAGTGTGCCTGTCCACCCCCAGAAAGGCCTTGTAAAACACGGCAAACAGCCTGAACGCTTTGACCTGCAAAGCACGCAGCTCTCCCTCTTTTCCACCCTTCAGCGCACTCTCGTCAGCCACCAATATCGGCATTATCTGCATCATGCTCCTGTGCTCGAACGCCGCGTAGTTTGCGCCGGAACTGAAGAACGATGAGCCCCCTGGGATTCGGAGGAGAACGCTAGGCGTGATTCCCTTGAACTCCTTCTTGCGGCTGCGCACATACATGGTTCCAGGTGGTCATCTGGTGGCACACAGGCTGTGCTACTACCCAACTAACCCACCCATGGTAGAGCATGTCCCGCTGGCACACCCAACCACACCAAGCTCACCGTTCAAGCAGCCTCATCTCAACCTTTCCAAGCGGTTCGATGTAGGTGTCCATCATGTGGATCAGCACATCGGAGTCCAGCACATGCAGTGTGTCTGCCAGGCATGCCATGTACACGTTGCCCCACTCTGTGTCTGCGAAATTCCACCTGTGAAGCACACACTGCATGGTCCAACCAAAGACACAATGCTGTTAAAGAGTCCACCGCGTATTACAAGCCAGCAAACTACCCATCGGCTAACACACCTCGATCGGATGGGTTGACCATAACTTCCGCAGTTCGTCAGCCTCCCCTTTCTTCTTACACTCCAGTATCTGGCGGACAATGTCCCTCTGCTTCTCTGGGGTACGTGGATCGGCCTTCCCCACCATCATGGTCAACTCCCCCTTGTCTGCATAGCAGTTAGCGCATGGCCGATGTGACCCTTGCTGAAGAGTCGCAGATGCTCTGCTGGATTCCGGGAAGTCGGCAGGGTATCCGTACAGGCAAGGGACCGCCTTGTGCACCTTCCCGTCCGCATCTGTGCAGTAGAAGAAGCGAACTGGAGCGCTGCACAGTGTAGTGATGCACACATGGTATGCAGTTAGTCGATGGAACATGTACATTACTCAACCCACATTGCCTACTTGCTGGGGTGCCCCCCAGCCCCTTGCAATCGTAGCGTACTCCTCCCCACCCCCCTCCCCTCCAAGTACCTTGCAGACTCTCGCATGATGGGCGCGAGGATGATCTTTAGTGCCTCCTGGAAAATGCGCGTCTTCTCCGTAGGCGATGCCCACTCAGGTGGGAATGGAAGCACCGCCGCCAATGTGTGCCCAGGCTCCACTCCACGCAATTCCTCTGGTATGTTAATAAGTGAAATGAGCACCGGCCACGCGTTCCTCCGTCCATTCCGTGATGCCTGCGTGCTATCACTGTATATCAGCACGCCTAGAATGAGTGCCTCTTCGTCATTAATCTCCTTCTGCCATGTAGAACGCACTGAATAGTGAGATGTGGTTATTCGAATGCATCTAGCATGTTCTGCTGCACACATGAAATAGGGACAGGCTGACCGATTCTCGTACCTGAGCAGGGTGCATCCAATCACCCGTCTCAGGGCCTTCAAAAACCCTCTCGTTATTCTTCTTCCGATGAATCTTCCTTGGTTTCCAAACGAACCCCTTCTTCGATGAGAACGTTCGCACCAGCTTCTTCAAAATCTGCGGGCATCGCGTTAGAATCAGGTGTGAGCGCGTGTATTCCATGGAAATGCATACGGCCGACACTACATTACGACATCGCTAGCTGCGTTGGCCTCCCATTACGAACCAGCTCTGTGTCGCGGAAGTGCAGAAGCAGCTTCATTTGCATTCCTTTGGGGCCCCGCACCACTATCTCCTCCGTTTTCCACGGGACCATGTCGGCTGGAGCTCGCGCCATGCCCCAGCGTCGCACGTCCACCCAGTTGCGCCATCGTCTGAGTGACCGTAGGTTGAAGCGCGGGTTGCGGAAAATGTGCAGCAGACGGTTCACTTCCCTGTGCGAAAGATCGGCGTCACGGAAGAATAGGTACAACTCCGTCAGTGTATCGAATATCTCCTTCCTTTCGCTGTCTTCTGAGGACTCGGCAGGTTCGCCGTCAGGTCGTGTATCCGCGTCTCCAACAAGGCTAACTTCGGGGATCGAAGCTGTTGGAGCAGCAGAAACAAAACTGCCATCGTTATTTTTAAGCCGGGATGCCGGTGGTGTGTTAGGTCTACTCTCTCCGTCACATGCAATGGCTTCCAAATATGCCGCCCACAAAAGACTCTCTCGTTTCCTCTTCAACTCCTCGCGACAAATTGCCCCATTAGCGACATGCGACTGTAACCTGCTGTCGTCCTTAAACACCGTCTCGCACACCATGCAACTGTTCCCCGTCATCCTAGAGCCAAGAAACCCTAGCTGGGCCAGTAGTAGGACCACTGCTGAGTACCTCAGGTACACTCTAATACAACTCCGAGGACAAACTTCTCGAACACACATGTGCAGGAAACCGTAGACCGTGTGCACAAAATAGCGGATCTTGTGTTACAATTAATGAAAGTACACCCAAGTGTTAATTTGGGGTATGAAATTGTACATTTCAACTGATAACTCTTTGACACATAAAGGCGTAGAGCCATTTACATTTACACTGGAAACATGTCGGGAGCCAACCCCAAACTCCCAAAGTCTGCACTGAATTTGTGTGGAATGTATCACATTTCACTTAAACAAGCCCCGCATATTACAGCAATATACAGATATAGCAAACCATTGAACAACCGCGTTCACCAGTACACGATTATCTCAACCCGGGCAACTCTGCCAGATCATCATCAAGACTTGGCGCGCGCTGGAGACACAACGACCACATGTGCCCCCTACCGCGTACGTCGTTATCGGTTTCCGCGTCATTCGGCTTCCGCAATAAATCGTATTCAAATGGCGAAACCACAATGTATTCCATGCACCGGGTTTGGTAAACCACCCACACCGAGGACCACATCAACCGAAACCCTAGGCTTCTCACACGTGGATCTGCTTGGCACCTCACCATCACATCCAGTCGAGTTGTCGCATCACACCTGGACATCGCATGCGATGTTGCGCCAACGGTGTCGACCATTGGGTATATACATGACGTTCGCACCAGCTGGACATTGTAGGCAAGGGTTACGCCTTGCTCTCCCCTTCCTTCCGAATAGTGCCATTGTCGCGAGATCCCATAGTTGCTGTGCTCACCCAGTCATCCCCTCCGTGCTCACGTATTAATCTCCCTTCGTCTTCCGAATGCCTGTCAGTGTTCGTTCATGATGGCGAAACCTAAGCAGTTGGTCTCTAAGCGCAACCGGTTCTATGAACCGGAGACTAGCAGTAGCTCCGATGACCAAGATGCTGCCCCGCCCGTCACCAGATCCAGGTCGTCGAACAAGGCCGACAATAGGGCTCAGAAGTTCGCGAATCATGTGGTGGAAAAGGCGCGAGAGCCGGTGCCGGACGACTTGGTGGCCACTATCGCCCGGAATTATGTGAAATCATCGTACAGCAACATGAAGCTCATGAATCACCGCGGTGTCGGATGTGAAGTGGATAAGGACGACCTCATGTCCATAGAGGACGATCAGTGGATTACTGATGGTGTGATCGACTTCCACAACGTGTAAGTGTCGTTCCGACAGTCACACCCCTGACGCGACATGTTGCGCGATTATTACGGATCTCGCGGACCCTGATGTGCTGATATGAACTTTTTCGTGCACTCGGCAGGCTGCTTAGCATCAGGAAGCCAAAGCTCCGTGATGGGAAGACATGGGCCGCTATGGACTGCAAGGCTTACACACAGACGAATGACTATGGAGCGCCGGTAACACTGGGAAACGGGCGGCCACTTCTGGATCACGATTATCTGGCGATCCCGGTGCTCGAGTCGTGAGTATCGTGCATAAAGTGCTTGTGAGTGGTTTCTGTTGTGAGCCGGGGTGTACTGTCTAACAACTAATCCGTTTAACCCCCCTCATGTTGAGCGCAGTGAACACTATTCCCTCGTCATCGCTATAGGTCCATCGGTGCTCACCAAGTCATCGAAATCTACGGGCAAGGAGCGCATGACGTTGGTCTTGCTGGACAGTTCCATCAAGAATCGGAATACCCGCAAGATTTTTGCAGGAACCAAGCTGTGAGTCATGGTTTTAATGACAATGTCTCCAGTTGTCGTACATGGTCGGTATTTAAAAACGCCTCTGGCCTCTTGCGTGCAGCGTGCTGTCCGAACTCGCCAAGGCGAGTAACCCAAACGCGAACATGGAGTTTGTGGACAAGATGCTGACAGAGGCGGACTGCATCATTCTACGGGTGAGCATGCAACCGGACTCTGTGGATACCAATGTGCAGTAAGCGCCCGCAAGTATACTGATTTCTAACTCGCATATGCGGTCCCGTATTTGCAGGAGGATAAGCTGCCACAGCAGCCTAACAAGGAGGACTGTGGGATTTTTGTTTGTCAGTACCTCAAGACCCTGGTGAATACCGACTTCACCACGGTTTTGAACGGCCTCTGGTTCCAGGGTGTGACACCGCACCAATACAGGCGGGAGATGCGGCGCGACTTGTGTGCACACGCGTGCGGAGATCTTATTAAACAGCTGGAGGACCTGGGGATTGAAATCCCCCCGCAGGACGAAGGCCGGGTTACCGATGAGGGGGCAGTGGTGCAGGAGAGGAACGCTGCTATGGGAGAGGGGAGGCAAGCTCCGGTCACTCGCCCTGTGGAGGACGCACGGGTTACGGAGATGATGAGGCGACTGGCGACGTTGAATAACGATGTGAGGTACCTGGACGCCAGCTTCACCGTACTCGCCAACTTTGTAGGGCTGAGGCGGGACGAGGTGGTGACAGCTGCAACCCAACTACTGCTGCATGGGGGTCACGCGGGGACCGGCGCGAAAGCAGAGGCGGGTGGCACCAAGAATGCTCCACGCACTCCACAGCGTCCGTCTAGACGTAAGAGGCGGGATGACAGCAGTCCTGAGGAGGATGGCGTGCGCAATGCCACCCGGGTTGCGCTGGCCTCCACGTTCGCTGCATGTGAGCCGACATCGACCTTGCTGCAGAACCCGCACCTTGCGCATGGGACCATACCTCACTGGATGTTCACGCGCGGGATGCACCTGCTCGGGGCGGGTGTGCCAGCTGGAGCTGACGTGTGGGGAGACACGCGAGGGAAGGAGACGGTGAAGGCCGAAGAGGAGGAGGATCTCGTGTCAGACACAGACGACGAGGAGGATGATGACGAAGTGTGTGCCTTCAGATACACGGGTGTGAAGTTGGATAAAGCATCCGGCAAGTACGGCATGAAGATCCTGATTAAGGAAGGTGGAAAGCGTAAGCAGCAGCGGCTGGGAGCGTACACCACGGAGGAAGAGGGGGCGTTCGCGTACGCCGCAGGTGCGTTCGTGCTGAGGCCACGTGACAAGATACCCAACACGGTCAGCCTGTCAGCCGCAGAGAAGGCGATGCTGCGTGGTTGCACCAAAGAAGATTTGCAGATCCTGGTGGAAGCGCGGAAGTGGTGGAGGTGGAGGAGCTGGCGGGAGGCGCTGGATAGCGTGAGCAGCAAGCTGAAACGTGGCAGGAAGCGTGGGGGTGCCACAGGTACATCAAAGAGGCACAGGGTGGTGGATAGCAACACCATGGCTACCAACGAACCAGAGGTCCCCGACAATGCGGAGAGTGGGGGGACGGCCCCTGTGAGCGAGCAGGGCGGGGGTGCAAAGAACAAAGAGCAGGAAGAGCGAGGGGAAGACACTGGTGCACATGAGAACACGTCAGGCCCTGCTGCATAGTGGATGTATAGACAAAGCATATGGGAGACAGGTCGTGCACGTAGTAGCTTAGTTTTGTATTGCACTTGCTAATGTACAGCGCTTGCTGTAGTGTGCATGTATGCATGTGTAATAAACGTTACGACGTGTGCGTACATGGTGTGACCGACATGTGTTGTAATCCGGTTGTGTAATCGTGCACTTGGTGTGCTATATTACGAAGTGGTGTATGAAATCACTGAATACCGAGAACCGGTTTGCGAGCCTGATGGCAACACAAACGAGGACTATGGATACGGTTATGTCAACAGGATGTGCGCAGTGTGTGGTTCTGCTGTGCACACATGCATCACTAGGTACGTTGACGTGGTGTCCATCTATTCGTCGTTTCGGATTGCGATCATCCAGATGTGTACGTGGTAGTTTTGCCTACCAAACTCATTGTGTACACGGTGCTCCGGCGTGTTAAGAATTTGGGCCCCCAACTTTGTGTAGAAATATCGTATTGAGCGTCATTGTGAAAGCAACTCACTGCATACTTCCCTTGCGAAAATGGATACCTCAATTGCTTCCGACGATACGAGGGGTGGAGGCCGGTCGCGACGTGTCTCACTCCCGCCGGCGTACCTGCGAGCGTCGTACCAGCTGACGATGCCGCGAGGTCGACTGTCGAACGGGAAACGTGGGGCGACCATTCCTAAGCGCCTGAGCTTAGCCAAGAAGGGAAAGGAGGTGGTGCAGCCGGAGCAAGGTATGCAGCCCGAGCATGTGTGGATGTGTCATGACGTTATTACTGTTTTTTGTCCGCTCTGAACAAACTCGGACCCCAGTGACATGCCATTTGCTAACTTGGGGTGTTGTGCCTTTCTGGTGTTTCGCTCACCCACAGATGACGGGACGGGCGCCGAAAGTGCAGATTCGTCCGAGCGCAGCGAGGAGGATGACGAGGAAGGCTCAGACACATCGGCTAGCGCCTCACACGAAGAATCCGCCGACCCTGCTCCGGAGGCGAAGACGAACGACGATGGGTGTGCGGGAACCGCTGCGCCCAATGCTGACACGCGCGCAAGCCAAGGCGCGCGGGACACGGATGTGCCTCGAGGTGACGGCCGAGGACATGCGGACGGACCTGTGGACCGCACATGCGGGAACACGTTGAACCCAAACGGCGATGACGTGCGCATCCCGAGCAGGGTCCTCGAGCAACTTATACAGGCTCAGGACAAGAGCGCCAAGGAGAACGCGCGGTTGGAGGCGCTGTTCTTGAATGCGATGTCTCGGCCTTCCGGTGGCTCTCGTAAGCGTAAGGCGCAGAAGCAGAGAGACCCGGGACAGGGGTGTATGAACCCGAAGCGTCAGCGTGGCGAGACGTGGAGTGGAGGGTCCGACGACGAGGGCGAGGACGACGAGGACGACACGCATGGTTCTGGTGGCCGTCATATGCATACCGCAAAGTCCCCTATTCTGCAACGCACGCTGGAGCATTTGCCGACGGACAAGGCGTGGAAGGTGAGCGGGCATGTTTCCGGAGGGGTCTATTGAACCGTCTTCGATTTGGAGTGCACTGATGTGCAGTTGACGCTCATCGGATGACGCTTACTTTGTTCATCGTGTACACCATACGTGCGCAGAGGGTTTGCGAGCTCGCCAGGGTGCACATGTTTCTCAACAGGCCGACGTCGACGATGACCTTCTACCCGAGCAGCGACGATAAGACTCATGGAGTGTGTGCGGTGCTGGACCGCCTGCCGCATAGCTTCGCGTGCTTGGCGTTGGCGGCTGACAAGTCGCGACGCGCGGACCTCAACAAGACGCTCTCTGAGTGGAAGACGCGGGCCGCCGCCCGCGTGCGAGACATTGCACTTCCCAAGCTCGGCTTGTTCCGCGACGACAGGGACGCATCCAGCCCGTGGGCACCAGAGAAGGAGCGCAGTATCGAGAAGATCCGGGAGCGCATTGGGCTTGGCGCTGACCGCCCTGGTGAGTGCCATGAAGACAGCAGGTGGGGTCGCCTACGTGTTGGTATGCTGACAATGAGTGTATGGCGGCCATTGACACTGACTGTGCGCATATGGTGTGCAGAAACCCTGGTGCTCACGAGCTGGGCGACAGACCGGGACGGCATGCCGTTTGCCTCTCGGGCGTTCGCGACATGCGCGAAGGCTGCATTCAGGCCTAAGAAGGCCGGGCTGGTGATGACTCTGAAGGTGTACCACCTGGCCTGGTTGGAGCATGTGGTGAGTTTGTGCGCTCAATGTGTGCACGGTTTTTGCGTTGTACTGTCGTACCATTTGAGTGACAAGCTGGGTGTTTCCGCAGGTCTCCGACTGCGTCCTCTACTGGGAGGAGAGGAAAGGCCGGCTTTCCAACTCGGCCGGGGGAAACGCCCACGTTGTGGACGGCCTCAAGGTCCTGGTGAAGGAGGCCGTGGAGAGGGCGATCCGGATCCGCAACCCGGAGTATGACGCGGAGCGCGAGGCGTGGACCTGGGGCCGCCATGGACTGCGCATCTCTGCGTGCGGCCTGGAGCACATGAAGCCCACCGCCACAGCTCAGTCCGAAGACCTTGTGGGGGATGACGACCTTTCGGCGTCAGTTGGTGCTGAGTAGGCCGACTGGCGTGGGGGGCGTCATGGATCGTGTTGCGGACCGTTGAGGGGACAGGTGGTGGAGAGGTGTCTCAGGCATCATTATCTCTTCTGGTTGTGGGTCTTGAGTAGCAGTTTAGTGTGCACGGGTTTTTGCATGTGTGTTAATGGAAGTTACGGGGGTTAGTTGTATGCATGGTTGCGTAGTATGTTTGTGTGTGCGTTCCAACGTTAATGTGAGGAGGCTTTATTGGGGTATTGATGCAGATGATAGCACAACACCTACACCACTAGGATGCGGAATGCATCAGCCAGGCCGTCCACCAGGTGTGCGGGATGGCGTGGAACGCGCCGCATGTTGCGGCGCGTTTCACGGAGTGTGCCATATGTCACGTAAATGTGTGGACGTAAGAGTCTTCACGGTGCGCACGCGTTGACATCTGGTTGGATATTCAACATGGATAAGAGATGACGAGGAACCAATTGCACAGTGGCGTACACGGTGGACTACGCGTGTCACCATCCAGTACGGACGCGAAGATGAGGTTGACGGTTGGAAACGCGGTGTGATATGCGCGGAGGGTGAGATAGTTGTACGGTCGTGATTGTGTCGTGCAGATGACGCGAACGAGTGCAACGATGAGATGGTAACTGGTTACTAGATGTGCGAGAACGGGATCGACCGGCAAGTGTACGGGGTAGATCGAATACGTGTGCGTGACGCGACAGCTCGGTGGTAGAGACGATGTCCACTGATGGACGACGCAGATGGCGTCGTCACCTAGTAGCGTGTGAAAAACTACTGGGTGGCGAGTAATATGGCGAAGTGTACGAAACGGTGGCGGCGTGACAGGTGTACGGTGATTATGCAATGTAGTGTAGGCTGCGGACGCACGATGCGCAAGTAGAGTGATGCGACATGGTAGCATGCTAGTGGGTATTGAACGAGTGATTTGCGGTTAGCGCACCTGTGGGTTGGCACCAACTGTCACGTATGTACAGGGTGAGCATCGATCAGATGGACGGTGAAGATACTGGCGCTGTCTGTGCGCTGGCATGTGCGAGTTTATGTACAGGAGACACGTGAACCGTCGCGATTGCGTGACCCGAATGTGCATCCAACGGTTGGGGTGCGGGTACGTTATAAACCCTAAACGCTTACGTGGACGTGCGGGTTGATACTGGATGCCACGTGGGTGGGCGCGTACGGTGTGGCAGATGGGGTTGCTTACTCGTCACTTTGTAGTTGGTTGGCATGGTATGGTTGGGTAAACTTTTGTGTGGCGCAGCCCATGATTGATGAGCAACTGCACGGATGCGGGTGTAGTGTCTAATTTGATGCACGCATATGTACAGAATGCATCGGGAAGGTGAACGCGAAGTTACTTTGTAAGTGACTGTGGCCATGCAGTTCTAAAACCTTGACTCAAAAGTGCCGGGCAAAAAATATCGGGAAAGTTTCGGAAGAGTGTATTTCGAGTTGCTTTCCGAGCTTGCCATTTTCGCGATGAAAGGAAGTTTCGGTTTCTTCAAGCTACTAAAAATCGTCATGCGTTGTGACGTCCTTCCGGGCCATTCGAAGGACACTACAGGCCTGATCTCAGGTGGTCGGTTGTATCTGCAGGTAGCTAGGAAAACGAACAGTGGAATGGAAGTTCTGGCGAGATAGTTCGCTGAAATCGCGTGTGGAAGGGAGGCCAACCAGGCTTGGCACGTTGTAGTTTGCTCAAGAACTCGCGTGGGGAAGGGAGGTCAATAAGGGTTGGCAGGATGTGAAAGCTTACATATTGTTCCGATATGAACTGACTTGCTAGAAGGTTTCAAAGGTGAAAAATGCAAAACAGTACATCTTCCTTTCATAAACAGGCTTTATAATGTTTCGTCATCCCTTCGCCACTTTTCCTCGCGGCTCGGCAGTTCACCACTGGGGATTTCTGGTCTTGATGCAAGTCAATGTAGCGGAAAGATTCGCACGCCATGTCTCAAGAATTGTCGCACGGAATGTCGCACGTACCGTCGCATGCACTGTCGTACTCACTGTCGCAATTCAACGTTCGTCGCTCGTCGCACTACCCATTCCTAGTAAATTCCTCGTTATGGACTGGCTCGCTACACGCACACGCTGCCTTCAACGCCGAAGCTCACTCTTCGAGGCAGCTCCAGGTTAGTGTAGCTTCACACGATTTAATCAAATGCTAGTATCCACCACAGGGGATAGACGTACCGCCGATCCCCCCCTCGGTTAGGGTTTTTCCTTTCTCATTCCAGGGAGAGTGGCGCGCGGAAAACGCGCGGAAGATCAAGGCAGCTCCAAGCAAGTGTAGCTTCAGGCATCTACTACTGCGTGGTGGCGCCGCATCGGCGCGCTTCATAGGGGAAGCGGCGAGGGGGAGCGGCGGGGGGAGCGGCGTGGGGAGCGGTGGGGGGAGCGGTGGGGGGAACGGTGGGGGGAACGGTGGGGGGAGCGGTGGTGGAAACGGTGGGGGGAACGGTGGGGGGAGCGGTGGGGGAAGCGGTGGGGGGAACGGTGGGGGGAGCGGTGGGGGGAACGGTGGGGGGAGCGGTGGGGGAAACGGTGGGGGGAACGGTGGGGGGAACGGTGGGGATAGCAGCGCCGGATCTCAGCGGAGTGGTGTGGGTTAAGACGCACACGCTCATACCAAGCACGCACAACCGCCCAGACACATTATGGATCGGCGCGCACTTCAGAGGGGGAGCGGCGAGGGGGAGCGGTGGGGGGAGCGGCGGAGGGAGCGGTGGGGGTAGCAGCGCCGGATTTCTGCGAAACGGTGGGGGTTAAGACGCACACGCTCGTACCAAACACGCACAACCGCCCAGACACATTATGCACACATGGCGTGTACACGCTCATACCACACTCGCGCGCACACACGCGCACTCCCAGACACACACATACGCTCGGGCCACGGAAACATGCACACACGCATGCACACACCATGCGCACACCATGCGCACACCATGCACCCACCATGCACACACCATGCACACACCACGCGCACACCATGCACACACCATGCACACCGTGCACACACCATGCACACCGTGCACACACCATGCACACCGTGCACACACCATGCACACCGTGCACACACCATGCACACCGTGCACACACCATGCACACCGTGCACACACCATGCACACCGTGCACACACCATGCACACCGTGCACACACCATGCACACCGTGCACACACCATGCACACCGTGCACACACCATGCACACCGTGCACACACCATGCACACCGTGCACACACCATGCACACCGTGCACACACCGTGCACACCGTGCACACACCATGCACACCGTGCACACACCATGCACACCGTGCACACACCAGTGCACACCGTGCACACACCATGCACACCGTGCACACACCATGCACACCGTGCACACACCATGCACACCGTGCACACACCATGCACACCGTGCACACACCATGCACACCGTGCACACACCGTGCACACCGTGCACACACCATGCACACCGTGCACACACCGTGCACACCGTGCACACACCATGCACACCGTGCACACACCGTGCACACACCGTGCACACACCATGCACACCGTGCACACACCATGCACACCGTGCACACACCATGCACACCGTGCACACCATGCACACCGTGCACACACCATGCACACCGTGCACACACCATGCACACCGTGCACACACCATGCACACCGTGCACACACCATGCACACCGTGCACACACCATGCACACCGTGCACACACCATGCACACCGTGCACACACCATGCACACCGTGCACACACCATGCACACCGTGCACACACCATGCACACCGTGCACACACCATGCACACCGTGCACACACCATGCACACCGTGCACACACCATGCACACCGTGCACACACCGTGCACATGTTCCCAACCCCACCAGGGTAGCATTTGGACCCCACCCTTCTGACAGTAAACATCCACTTCCCAACGTGGCCAATGCCACGTGTAAAAGGTCGGTAATTGTAACACTTCTTTTTTTTTCCCCTTTTTTCTTGACCTCCTTGTGTGCTCCCTTTTCAAAACTTCCCAACCCACTTACCTATCACTTCTTTCACTCACTTGCACTTTCCTTTCCCCCTTTCCTGCACTCCCCTTCCCCTGCTTGCTTCCCTTCTCTCACTCCCCGTCCCTCGCTCTCTTTTCCTCACCTTCCCTACCTGTCACTTTGATTTTACCCACTCCCGGCACCACTGTCCGCTCTGCTCTTCTCCCCATACTTCTCCATTTTTGCGGTTCCTCAGCATTTGCCGCACGCACTATTGACGCGCCAAGAATCGATCCCATATGTGCCTGCCACTACCTGGCCACCCGCGTGTGATGAGACGATTTTTGAGTCGACTCAAAAATCGTCTCATCGAGTCGACTAAAAAATGATCCCATGTGTGTGCCTGCCACTACCTGGTCACCTCTTCTCCCATTCTCACATGTATTGACAAATTTTCCCATTCTCGCCTCTCTTATGATCCTTTAAAATAACCTACGGTAATAGTAGCTTAACTTCCCTGGTCCTTAACCTCACTCCCCTGTTCATCTCTCCCTTGCGTAGCACTGCTTGCTCTACTCTTCTCCTCACACTCCTTCCCATTCTCACCTCTCACTTGTAGCCCTGTGAAAATGATCAAAGTTGAGAGACTCGTAAATGCTTGTACTTCTCGCCCTCATTTCCTCTTTGCCTAATTCCTTGCTCTCCTTCGTTATAACTGTATAACTCATCTACCCTCTCATGGTTCTGCTTGTCCTTCGCCTATTCTTGAATGATATCTCGATTTGTGCTCCCTCCTCCCCCTTCCCTCTCTCCCCTTCACATTCAGCATTTTTATGTTTTGACTTACTGTCCCCCAGTTGATACCTCTTTTACTACCCTACACCACTGCCGTTTGTATCACCACCAGGAGCAGAAGCATTTTTGTTGCAAGCAGAGCTGGGCAGGGCAGATTTCAACTGCTCACTTCAAGCATGTATTGAAATATAATATTGGTAACAAAAGATTGATGCAAGCTTATACATATTAATATTGACATTATAAGCTTTTTCACGGCAAAAATTTTACCCTTTTTCACCCGACCAGGAAAAATACACACATGAGCCAAAACGTGTTCAGTAATTGTGCCGAATAAGTAACTCATGACCACTTCAGGCATATCATTAACCCCCACTGTAGGTTAAATCTTATATCTTATTACGGTGATTGTTTTACCCAACCACGGGAATCATTTGAACAATCCCGCCTTCGTCCACGAAGATGCGAATGCGATCGGCGCGATAATCGGCGGTGACCAAAGCCTGCCAAGGGATGATTTCGATGTCATAGTTGCACTGCCGCACTGACGACTGGATGTAGGCGCGAGCCGCCTGGCCCGTCATGCCCACAACCTCGGGCCACGACGTCTTGCTGTAATGAAGGGAAACATAAATGGCCGATTCATATGAATAGGTCTGACGACTGGACACAACGAAACTACATTCTTTTTTAGAATTCAGATATAAAAAAGCGAGCAGGCATGGAGGTCATATGGAACATGCATTTGCACCTCGTACAAAAAGTCCCGACGAACCTGCAGTCAAATTGCCTTGGGGAGCGCTCGAGGCCGATTGCCTGCGACGGAAATACTCGGGAGGAAGCGAGCGGAAGAACCGAGGCGGAGAGGATGAGCAGGACCAAGACGGGGAAGAGACGGCGAAGTTCCATTGCTGACGGAATTCTAAAGGGAAAAAAGCGGAAGCACCAAACGAGAAACGAGCACGTGGACCAGATATGCCTATACTATAGACTGATGATCATGCTTATGCTTGCTGCTCTGGCTAAAATACTACTCATGAAGCTAGACTTGTCATGCAACTGAGCATTCGGGCCGGCTTGACTTCGAGTGATTTGGTTAGGAAGTGGAGGAAGGTGTGGTGGAGGTGAAAGGAGAAGAATCGAGAATGCTTTGGCTTGGAATGTGGACGTTGGGGGTGGATCTGGATCAGGCTTACCCCTTCCGACGAAGTCGTGAAACCCACAACACTGTCGAAAACTATGGGTTCGTGATGCGTGGGCTTCGGTTGCGGGTGTTCATCCGTTCTTAGAAACTGCTGAAAATATCAAAATGGTAGCGGTACTATAAGTAAATATATTTTTTTTTTTATCGAACTTGAAATCGAAATGCGATACCCTTGGAACTTGAGCCCTTCCAATATCACTAGCCCTTACAATATCTCTCATTTGGTCGGCAGCTAGCTGGGCATGAAAACCGAGCAGCAGAGGTTCTCACGAAAAAGTCGGCTGACGAAGCGCTGAGGAAATCGTGATCTTGGCAGTGTCTTGGCACGTTTCGCAGGCCGCATTCAGTTTCGATATAGATGTAGCTGCTAAAACTTCAGAGTTAAAAAGGCGAAAGTTGAAAAAAAAAAATATCAAACTTTGCAGGAAATGTGGGTTTCAGTGGGCTGACAAAAAAGCAGTAGCACACTCTCTTAGTTTTCTGGAGTCCGCAGATCCGCAGATCCGCAACTTTGACTCGTTTCAGAGGCTCTCCGCCTCGCGATCTCGCCACGTATCCGGCCATTCAAGCGCATCAAAAGCTTTCGTCGCATCTTCACTTCCACTGTTCCTTGCATCTGTGCAAAGCTTAGCAATCTCGACCAATCCTAGGGTCTGTTGGTGTCGCGGCAAAGTCGTCGTCGGAGAGAAGCTTGCTTGCACCGTCGCACGTGCTGTCGCAATCAATGTCGTCAGTCAAGCGATCGTCGCTCGTCACACCGCTTAGTCCTTCCGCCATGTAAATCAACGGTACGGACTCGCTCGTTACACGCACATGGTACTCTTTTGCCTCCCGAGCTCACGCACCAGTGCAACTCAACGCTAGTTCCACATCGCGAGTGCTTCTAACGCGGATGCCACTACCGCGGATGCACGTTCCGCCAACCATCCGCGTTCTCCTTCCGCGGATGTTACTTTCCCGCGAGGAGCGTTTGCGCTATCGTTTCTGGGGCAATGGCGGAAGGAAAAAGTGGCGGGGATCGGCTAACGCGTGGAGGAGCCGCGATCGGCGCACTTCAAGGGGAGACTGGCGGGGGAAATGGCGGGAGGGAGCTGCGGGGGGGATGCCGGGGGAGCAGGAGGGGGGGGGGGGGGAGGGGGGGGGGGGGAAGCGGCGGAGGTAGCAGCGCAGGATGAGGGGAGTTATCATCAGCGAAGCGGTGGGGGTTGATATCTAAGGGGCTAGGCGCGTTCGCACTGGTCCAGGTACGGAAAAGAAGGATTCCGGGTGTAGATCGGTGAAAGTGCGGTGCAGGGAAGTACAGCCACTGGGAGTTAGACGCGTTCGCAGAGGCTCAGGTGCGGAAAAAATAACGGCTGGGTGTGAGACGGTGATGAGCGGTGTGAGGCGGTCGTGGGTGAGCGGTGATGGGTGTGGGGTGATGGGGTGGGTGATGGGTGAAGCGCGGTGCAGGGGGGGTAGGACCGTTGTAATGGTGAACGCAGTAGGCTCCGCTCCACCCATCGTTCCCAGTAGAGCCACTAATCCTTGCAACTCTCCCCATCCCCCAACCAATCATGTGTCTTGAGACGTGCGTAGAAACAGGGGGGAAGAAAAGAGAAAGGGGAAGGGGGAGGGGGGGGGAGCGGGGGAGTTGGGGGGGATGCAGCGGGGGTACCCGCGCAGGACGGACAAAGTGTCGGGGTTGAGATCAAGGAGCAAGACGCGTTCGCAGTGGTTCGCGCAGTGGTTCGCGCAGTGGTTCAGGTGTGGTTGAGGTAAGGTGATGATGTGTGTTAATCGGTGAAGCGTGGTGCACGGATGTAATATCTGTTCTACTGGAGGCGAACCAGTGGCCACGCTCACTCGATACAAATAACATCTCACTTATTCCGACTCATATCTGTTGTACTTACTGCCATTCAATTAAAGACTTGATCAATCAGTGACGACAACTCACATTCCTACATTCTCCTATTCCAATCCCCTTCGCCCTCACATTCCCTCCACTTTTGCAGAAGCAGCAGCAGCAGCAGCAGCAGCAGCAGTAGCAGCACTTATGAGCACTTATCATTCACGATAACTTGTAACTCCACATGAACCACCCCCCTCCACCTTCCAATCGTCCCTCCAATCCTCCTGCCATTGGCTCAATCCGAACATCCCGCCCTTGGCCAATGATAGGTAATTCTTCTCTCCCTCTCCTACCTCCTCAGGAGCTCCTTTTTCAGCCTCTTCCCACCCCACTTTCACATTTTCCTTCCCTCACTCGTCCTTCCCTCGCTCACCCACTTCCCTCGATCCCGCCCCGTTGCTCTCCTTCCCTCACTCTCCCTATCCTCATTCCCTTTTTTATTCACTCTCTTGAGCACCACTGTCCTCTGTTCTCTTCTCCTCATACCATACTCCTTCCCATCTTATGGACACTGCATCATTTGTCCCACTTTTGAGCCGCCTACAGGAGCATCAGATCTACACCCACACCAATGCTTGCTCCACTCGTCCCCTCAATTCTTCCCACTCTCACCTCTCACTTGTGGAGCCATGTATGTAGCAAAACTGTGTATTAATAACCAAGTTGTGGGATCTCTACATGCTTGCACTCTCCACCCTCATTTCCCCTTTGCCTGATTCCTTGCTCCCCTTCATTTACACCTCCTCTGCCCCCTCGTATTCTCCATGTGTGTTCCATTCCATGCGTTTCTTCTATTTAAATTAAAGCCGGCGGCCCAAATTGTTCATGCTTTTAAAAGTTGACCAGAGGGAGTTTTTCTGGTGTGGGCTTTGGCGAGAGTTTCCGATTTCGTCTAGGTTCGTTTTTTTCGCGAGACCCAGCCAACCCTCGGTTTTCCCCCTGGTGAGTGAATCTGTCTTCGAAAGTCCCAAATTGCAAGTGCGTGACTTTCAAAAGCTTGGACACTCAACTTCGTCAAGTTTTAAAAACTTGACCCTTGCGGCCCGCAATTTGGGACGCGGGCTTTAAACTAACTCTGTTTTGTGCTTACTCCCCCCTGTCCCCTCCTCGCCCCGTCTTCCCTTCACATTCTAGATTGTATAGCGTTTGCAAGAAGTGCTGGACAAATTTATGGAAAACAGAAAAAGGGCATGTGAGCAGGAGAAACACCTTTCTATGGAGGAGACCACCACCCACCCATTCGCTTAATGTTGAATTTGGAAAGCTTGAGTGACCATCCCAGTCAGCATTACGATCATCATTCTTCAGTACATGTATACACAGGTTCGGCGCTGTTTATTTCATAACCGCCATTTATGCAGGACAGTACCGTTGTAGCAAGGATATCTACATAATCCATAACGTATTTAGCAATTTTGCTGTCATTAGCCCGCACTGTAGATTAAAATTTTCACCCAACCACAGGAATTGAGCGAACAATCCCTTCTGGATCCACGAAGATGCGAATGCGGTCGGTGCGATAATCCGCGGTAACCATAGCCCCAAACGGGATAATTACGATATCCCAATTGCACTGCGGCACAGACGACTGGATGTAAGCCTTAGCCGCCTGTCATGCCCAGCACCTCAGGCCAAGACGTCTTGCTGTAAAGAAGATACAGAAATGGCCGATTTACAAGAATAAGGGATGACGAATGGTCTGAACATAATTCTCCAAAAAAACCAGCGAGCACTGCTTCAAAAATTATACCCCATTCAAATAACCTAAAACATACCCTGAACATGGCAACCGTGGCATACGAGTCCTGGTGGAACATTCATTTCCTCGCTACTACTTCAAAAAGTCCCTACGAACCTGCAGTCAAGTTCCCGTGGGGAGCGCAAGCGGCCGATTGCCTGCGACGGAAATTCTCGGGAGGAAGCGAGCGGAAGAAGCGAGGCGGAGAGAAGGAGCAGGACCAAGACGGGGAAGAGGCGGCGAAGTTCCATTGCTGACGGAACAGGAAAGAGTAAGCACCGAACGAAAAGAAACGGGCCGTGAACCAGAGCAGCCTATACTTTCAGACTGAAGATGATTCTGCTGCTGAGTTGAAATACTTCTCATGAAGCTTTGGCTACATCTATACATGGCATTCCGGCCGAACCTCTGAAGCGGTTTGGTTGGGAAGTGGGGAAAGGTGTGTGTAGGAGAAGAATCGAGAATTCTTCCGAGTCGGAATGTGGATGTTGGGGGTGGTGGGTATTGTCTGGAGAAGGTTTACCCTTCTCGACAAGTTGTGAAACCCACTACATGGACAGAAAATGATGGGTTCGTGATGCGTCCGTGGATGTTCATTCGTTCATTTTTATCTTTGTTCATTTGTTTCAAGCGCAAAATCGCTATGCGATACCTTTGAAGTTATGCCCTTCCATGGTAACTAGCCTGATCATTCACTAGGTCGGCAGCTATTTCGTAAGAAAAACGAACGGTGGAAGTTTTCACGAGAAAGTCGGCTGATGATGCGGCTTGGGGAAAGTCGTGGTCAACGGGGCTTGGCAGTATCGGGTCTTGTTGGCGCGTTATGCGAGGTTCATTCATTCTCGACATACATTCAGCTGCAAAAACTCTAGAGCCACAAAGGTGAAATTAAAAACACACATCAAACTTCCCAAAAAACGTTGACGTCATCAACGCCCAAAGAAAATAACACCGTATATTGATAATAAAATTGTTTCTTAATTCCTTCTGTCTATTAGTTGTCTTAGTATAAAACCCCCCCAGAAAAAAAAAACATGATGCTATGTCACCCGCCTCCCTTCGCTCCTCCCTCTCCTGCAATTCCCCCACTATCTCCCTCCTCACCACCTTTCTCAAAACATTTCCCTTCCTCTCCTGCAGCCAATCCCTCCTCTTCTCCTTCCACTGCCTCTCCCTCTTCATCCTGATCCCCCATACTTTTCCCTAAAGCTGTACCCAAAATATTTTCTTTTTCCTCCTTCGCCCCCTCCCCACCTCCATCCCCTCCTCCCCCCCACATCATCCCCCGTGCCACATCCACCAACCCTTCAAACGACAGCCACCCCGCCTCTCCCGTCCCCTCCTTCCTCTCCCCCCCAGCTCTCTCCACCGCACCCCACCAGCCTGCACCCAACCCCCACCCACCTCCCGAACCAAACCCAGCAAACCCACCAGTCCCACCTGCCCCAGTCCCGCCTTCCATGAGCTTCTCCAGGCCGATGGGCGGCACAGGGGGGGAGTACATCGGCAGGCACTTCTTGGCCTGCTTCAGTTGAGACTCCATGACAGGCTTGGGGGTGGAGGGGGGACGCCAGAATTCCCTTGAGGCAGAATAGACAGCCACGGCCGCTCGGATCGACTCTCCGGGGGACACCGGCGCTGCCACCGCCGCCGCTGCTGCTGACAGGAGGGAGCCCACACCTCCGTCGCTGTTGGTTCGAGCACACCTCCTCGCTCACCTCTTGTTCCTCTCCTCCTTGCTCCCCTCGTTAATCGCTTCGTCACTCTCCCCATTCCTCTCACTCCACGGATCGTTTTCACCGTCCTTCTCGCCGTCGTTTTTCCCTGCTAATCTGCCAGCCATGCCCTGCAACAGTGCAGTCTCTTGGCGGTGCTCCAGCAGGGCCCTCTCTTGGAAGGAGAGCAGCGAGCGGGAGATGCGCAGCGAGCGAGGGAGCGAGCGCTTGGTCCAGTGGGGCAGGCCGGGCACAAACAGGCCCGCGGTGGAAGTGACATCATGGGGAAGGGAGAAGGAAGATGAGGCACCCATGCTCTCATGCCATCGCCTCAATCGAGACTCAAGTGACTCCTGCCCCTCCTTGCCTCCCTCCCCTTCGTCTGCTGCTTCTGTTTCTGCTGCTGCTGCTGCTGCTGCTGCTGCTGCTGCTGCTGCTGCTGCTGCTGCTGCTGCTGCTGCTGCTGCTGCTGCTGCTGCTGCTGCTGCTGCTGCTGCTGCTGCTGCTGCTGCTGCTGCTGCTGCTGCTGCTACTTCTCCTGCAACTGCCACTTCTGCTACTGCTGCTTCTTCTCCTGCCATTGCCACTTCTAATGCTGCTTCTGGTGCTGCTGCTGCTGCTGCTTCTGCTGCTGCTGCTTCTGCTGCTGCCGCTGCTGCTGGTATAGCTTGAGGCTGCACAGCTGGCGATGGCATGTTGTCAATATCAGGGCAGCTGGAGGTTCGGTAGAACCTTCTAGCAGCACCCATACGTGGAACTGCTGGTCTCCTCGGCAACTGGGGGGCAGCAGTCGTGGTTGTTCGCCCCGTTCCTGCTGCTGCTGCTCCTTCTCCTGCCCCTGCTACATCAGTTGTAACTGCAAGTGATGATGCAGACCATGCATCTGCTGCCACTTCTCCCCTTCCTCCTTGTGCACCTGCGGCTGTTGCTGTTGCGTACGCATCACTGCTGCCTGCAGAGAAAGCATCGAGTCCGTCTGCAGCAGCAGCAGAAGCAGCAGCCCGCCGAGTCCACCCTGGGCTGCCCAGGTGGGAGGAGAGGATGATGGGCACCGGTGATACATCACACACACTCAGGATGCGCTCACACACCAAGTTTGCACTGCCCACACTCCCCATGCTCCCAATACTGTCACGGCGCCGCAGGGTCGGAACAAAGGTCGGTTCAATGGCGCGTTCAAAGGTGCGTTCGCATGCGACACTTGCACTCCTGCGGTGTTATCGCGATCGCCTGCCGTCATGGGTTGCAGGAGAGATACAACCCATCCCCTGCATGCTCCTTTCCACACTGCTGCTCCTGTGTGCTGTTCTGCTACAGCCACTTCCCATGCTCCCTTCTTCCTTTCTAAAAATGCTCTCCCTCAGAGCAATCGAGGAGGGATCATCCCCATACACACACTCAGCAAGGGCTTCGTTATAAGCACACACACCACCACTGGCATCCTCCTTGCTGTCAGAACGACCACCGGCAACAAGCTCCTCAATATAAGAACGTACGATTTTGGAATCCTGTGAGTCACCAGGATGAATCGAGAAGTTGTAGCTCAGGTCCATCCATGAAATCGTGCTTTCCTCTCGTGCCGTGTTGTCTCGTGCCGCTGTCGTATGTTGCTTCGGAGCACACCTCTCCTCTGCCTCCTTTTGAGTCGACTCAAAAG
The DNA here is from genome assembly GCA_947471745.1 of Closterium sp. Naga37s-1. Lineage (NCBI taxonomy): Eukaryota > Viridiplantae > Streptophyta > Zygnematophyceae > Desmidiales > Closteriaceae > Closterium > Closterium sp. Naga37s-1. The sequence goes on along the minus strand of CANJKZ010000270.1, from coordinate 2,586 downwards.
CAGTCGAGAAGTTGTAGCTCAAGTCCATCCATGAAATCGTGTTCCCTTCTCGTGCACTTTCTGCGTGGTGCTTCTGAGCAGATCCCTCCTCCGCCTCCTGCTCTTCCTTCCTCTCCTCCTCCTTCAGCTCCACACCCCTCTCACCCATCCCCCTCCACTCCTCCTCAATATTCTGCTGCAGCTTCTGCTGCTGCTGCCTCTGCTGCTGCTCATCCAAACTCACCTCCTTGACTGCGTATCGATCCACATACCCATAATCAACCGGGCTCTGAGGCGGCTCAAAACCGTGCACATATCCACCCACGAACCCTCCCACACCCTCTTTCCGTGCTCCTGCTGTTCCTGCTATGATGGAAGCAGCAGCGGTGAGAGCAGCATCGGCATCACCAGCAGCTGCAGCTGCTGATTTGATATCTCTCCAGATGCTGATTCTGCTGTTGCTGCTACTGCTGCCGAGGGGCCAAAAAGAGGTGGTAGCTGGTGAAGGAGAGGAGTCAATTCGGAATGGGGAGGCATTAGCTGGTGCAGGGGAAGCATCAACTGGGGAAGGGGTGCTGTCAGCTGGGGAAGGGCAGGGTGGGATGAGGCAAATGAGAGGGCCCAGTTGTGCTGCTGCTGAGGCTCTCACTGCCTCATAGCCCCCATGCCCCACACGCCCCTGCCCTTCCGCCTCCTGCTGCAGCCTCTCTTTCACACTCTGTCCTTCTGCCAACCACAGCCCCTGCCCTTGTGCCTCGTGTCGCAGTTTCTGCCCTTGTGCTGCCTGCTTCAACCGCTTCTGCAGCTTCAGAGGCAGCTTCAGCTGCAGCAGCGGCTCTTCTCCCACCTCTTCCTGCTGCTGCTCCAGTCCCTGCTGCTGGAGCTGCAACTGCTCTCCCCCAGCAGCACTACACGAATCAACAGCACCACCACCAGCATTTCCTGAGTCAGCAGCAGCAGAAGCAGCAGGTGGTTGCTTGCAGCTCTCAGCCGATTCCAAGGCAACAGCTTTTGCTTGCTGCCTTCGCGTGAGCGCAGAGGAACAGCTGCCCCCCTCAGGCTGTGAATGCTGAGCGCCTGGTGAATCCTTGAGGGCCATTTGGGGCGATTTCTGTGGCGAATTTCCTGGCAATTTTTGGCCCCACCCAAACGTTCCTGTCGACTTCTGGGGTGAATTTTGAGAGGGATTTCGGGGAGAGTTGCGCCCCCACTCAGACGTCCCTGGTGGGCTGGCGAGTCTGCACGGACGTGTGAGTTGCGAGGGACCCTGGGGCTCTTGGGAGGGAGCCGGGGCACCGGCTTTGCTTGAGCCTTCTGTCCCTCCCGTGCTGTTGCTGCTGCCGCTCCTCCAACTGCTGCCACTGCTACTGCTACGCCCTGCGATTTCTGCAGCCCCTGCAATTCCTGTGGGTCATCGGATTCAAGTGCTTCTTGCAGCTGCAGATCGAGATCGCTAGAAGAGCCGAACGCTTGCTGGTTGTGACTCGAGTCATAGGCACGCTGCAGCGTCGTGAGCGACCGGCTCCTCCTGTGCGACCGAACGATTGTGGGCGGTGAGAGCCCCAGCGTTCCTCTTCCTCCTCCTGCTCCCCCGCGTCCACTGTCCATGCGCTGCCTATACTGCGTGGTTAAAGGGGACGTGTGCGTGGGGTTGAGCGCCTGGGATGCCCTTCTGCTGCTGCTACTGCTGCCGTGACTGCTAATGCTCATGCTGTCGCTGCACCCCACGCTGCTGCTGCTGATATCGCCGCTGCTGCCCCCAGGTATGTACACGCTCCTGCTGCTGCTGCACACGCTGCTGCTGCAGGCGCTGCTGCTGCTGCCAGGATTGTAAACGCTGCTGCGATGCTTCTGACGGGACAGCGGAGCAGGGTACACGGGAGTAGCGTGCACGGGGATTCCATATGCATCTGGCTTTGGAGATGGAGAGGGCGGTGTGTGTGGAGTGCTGAAAGGAGGCAGCATAGGACGAGACAGCAGCAGCATCATATGGGCTGTGATGTGGGGAGTCGTGCCGAGGTCGCTCAGTGTTGTCAGAGAGAGCGCGTTTGAAGCGAGTCAACACGTCCGTGTTGCCGTGAAGACTTGGGCTGCTGCTCGGATAGAGGGCGTCCTCAGAAAGAGGCAGGGGACGCTCGGTGTTGTCAGAGAGAGCACGCTTGAAGCGAGCGAAAACGTCCGTGCTGCTGTCGGGATGATCGGAAAGAGGCATGGTGCTGTCAGTGTAAAACTCGTCGTCATGGTGGAGACCGTTGGATGAGTACGGGAGGCCGAATTGTGTCTCTCCTGCATCAGCGTGAGGATCGTCAAGGTCATCAACAAATTCAGCACCAGCATCAGCATCAGCATCAGCACCAACAGCAGCAGTCGGAGAGCGAAACGAGCCCCCGAAAGCAGACCCAGCAGAATCCAGCTCACTCAGAGAAGAGGAATCCAGGGAAGGGCAATCTGGCCTGCTGGTGCTTCTTCACCCGCACTCTGCAGGCTGCTCTTGCTCTGCATGTGGCTCTGGCTCTGGCTCTGGCTCTGGCTCTGGCTCTGGCTCTGGCTCTCGCTCTGGCTCTGGCTCTGGCTCTGGCTCTGGCTCTGGCTCTGGCTCTGGCTCCG